>CANTUS010000015.1:70000000-70600000 GCA_947683365.1 Euphorbia pulcherrima | reverse complement strand
GGAAAATAAAGAAAATAAATGTGGTGCAAGAAATTTTCAAAAAATATTTTTGGAATGGCTCGGAAATGTGAAAATACGTTTCAGGGACCAGTTTCTTAAAAAATCAAAAAATTCCAAAAATTATGGAAAATCCATAAAATAAAGAAAATAAATGTGTTGCAATAAATTTTCAAAAAATATTTTTGGAATGGCTCGGAAATGTGAAAATACTTTTCAGTGACTGGTTTCGTAAAAAATTGAAAAATCCCAAAAAATTATGAAAAATCTGTAAAATAAAGAAAATAAATGTGGTGCAAGAAATTTTCAGAAAATGTTTTTCAAGTGGCTTGAAAATGTGAAAATACGTTTCAGGGACCGGTTTCGTAAAAAATCAAAAATCCCAAAAAATTATGGAAAATCCGGAAAATAGAGAAAATATATATGGTGCTAAAAATTTTCAGAAAATATTTTTGGAATCGCTCGAAAATGTGAAAATACGTTTCAGGGACCGGTTTCGTGAAAAATTGAAAAAAATCCCAAAAAAATATGGAAAATCCGGAAAATAGAGAAAATAAATGTGGTGCAAGAAATTTTTAAAAAATATTTTTGGAAAGACTCGGAAATGTGAAAATACGTTTCATGGACCAGTTTCGTAAAAAATCGAAAAAGTCCCAAAAAATTATGAAAAATCCGGAAAACAGAAAAAATAAATGTGGTGCAAGAAATTTTCAAAAAATATTTTTGGAATGGCTTGAAAATGTAAAAATACGTTTCGGGGAACGGTTTAGTAAAAAGTCAAATACTCCCAAAAAATTACGGAAAATCCGGAAAGTAAAGAAAAATGTATTTTTACATTTTCAAGCCCTTCCAAAAATACATTTTCGAGCCGGTTTTGAAAATATGAAAATACATTTTAGGAACCGGTTTCGTAAAAAATTTAAAAGTCCCAAAAAATTATGAAAAATAAAGAAAAAAAGATGTGGTATAGTTAGACCAATAGATTATGCAAAGTAATTAGATTTTGTATAGATAAACTAAATTCAAGTCCAAGTGGATATCCTATCCAAATCCAAATCCATTTTTGTTGGATTTAAATCCAATTCAAATCCAATGGATTTGGAAATAAAAAATTTAGATGAAAGAATATGGATAAATGCAAAATCCATTACCATTCTACAAGTCTCAAGCATGTTGTCATTGTTTTAGTCTCATTAATTTACAATATTCGTTATTTATTTTCCCGTGGAAAAATGTTGCTAGAATAAGGGCTTGTTTGTTTGCATGAAAATATTGTGTAAGAGAAAATATTTTACAGAAAAATAAAATATTTTAATGTGTTTGGTTTTAACACTGAAATATATTTTATAATGTTTGGTTACAATGTTAAAATATATTTTCCGACCATAAAATTAATATATAAGAAAAAATACATGTCTAGAATGTTACTAGTATTTTTTTTTTTTTTCTGGAAGAAGACAACGTAGCAATGAGAATGTTAAAATTCTATTATCTTTGCTTTCCTTTAAGGGTTCGTAAATTGAGTAAAATAAACTTAATTTTTCATTTACATGTGCTTATTGACTTTTATTGTTATGTTTTCAATTAGATGATATCTAAATTAAGTTTTAGATTACTGAGCACTGTATTCCAATTTATTTATGCTTCTTGAGGTTTATAAGTAAGATATTGGTCATTATCTGTATTCTATTGATCAATTACTAAATAAGAAGATTATGAGATAGAGATTCAAGTATCAGTATTTGTCTCTGTTTGTGAAACGCAGTAATTTCACATACCCAGAAATCTAAAACTTAAAACAAAAAAAGCACTAACAGAAAACTATGCCTTCAAGAAGTGATTTTCCCATGGCACAGTCAATCAACAACTCAAAATCTTGAAAAGAATTAACAAAAGAAGTAAGGGAAATCAGAATCTAGAGAAAAGGTTGGTAGCTGCAATTGAAAGGCAAGGTTAGAGAGCAGCAGTGGTGAGAATCAAAGAAGAGCTTTTACTAGAGTGGCAACAAGACAGAATCTTCTAACATAGAGCGTCTTTAAAAACACATAGAGCGTGTCTTTGGTCGTAAAATGTTAACTAATTTTTACAGTAAAACAAACACCGAAAATTCGAGCAAATATTTTCCTGCAAATAAAGGGGGCCTAAATTTTCTTTCACTAAATGACCACATATACATACATATGTATTGTTCTGTAAACTAATAATATAGAGATGTCATTATTCTTTTTTAAGAGTAGAAACTAAAAATATAGAGATGTCATTATTCTTTTTTAAGAGTAGAAGATATATAGAAGAGAATATTCATTTCATATGAATATGGGTCTTCATTATCTTCAATCCTTAGGTTTCTCTAGTAACACTATCCTCTATAACAAGCTTCCTACAAAGTATTGTAACAATTTTAATGTCTGAACCCTGTTGTATGGTTTTTCTCCTAATTTCTTTTAGGGTTCAATTGCTTTAACTCATGTAGTTTTTCCAAAGTGGGATTGAAATTCTCTGTAAAATTAGTCCTTTTTCTCAAAAATAACTTAGGATTCTAACAACAGCCTAATTACGTAAAAATTTGAGTAATTTTTGAAAATATTTTATTTTATTATTTTTTTTAAAGTTATCTTAATGAAAAAAATATTTATACTTCTCAAAAAATTCTAAAATTTATCACTAAGGTGTATTATGTTTTTATTAACTAAGCTGCAAAATTTCACTATAAAATAAACAAGATTACCCTTCAAAATATGGTTTTAAAATTTTGAGAACTTTTTTTTTGCTAACTTTTACAACTACAAGCATTATTTTGAAAACAAAATTATAAGGACTTTTGTGCAAAAGAGTTAACCACACGGCATACTTTTTAAGCTTACTCTTAAATTTAACCAATACTTAAGATTAGTTTAACTTTACCACTTCCAATAATAAGCTATGTCTAGTTTTTATATTTTAAGTACCTACATTGAAATAATTACATATTTATAGGACTCAATCACAATCAAAGCTTCTCATCTTTTCCTATAAAATGTGTTTACGGTTCATTTGATTTGCGGAATAGAACTAAAAAAGATGAAATATATAATAGAAAATCTTGAAGATTTCTCAATAAATACTTATTACATTCATCTTTAATTCATTCTATTCCACCAACTAAATGACACATTAGTGAGATTCAAATATAAATCTTGTTTCACATACTGATCGTATATTGTCAATAGATGCAGCAAATATCAACACAAAATAGTTTACAGTCAAAAATTGATGAAATCGTAAAATCAACTACAATCGACTTATCAAAAACTCTTAGAAATCGCAAAAACTAAGAAGGACTGCAGAAGTTTTATCAGATTTTATTATGAAGGCAAAAAAACTGACAATTGAAGGTGTTACAGGGTTATTTATAGTTTATGGTAGCTATGTGCAAAACTGCAAAACAAAATAACAAACGCACAATCTTTTAACAAAATGCGATTTAGTACCTAAAATAGAAAAACATAAAATTGAAGGCCCAAACGTCGTTCTTTAACCGTAAATATGGCTAGAAATCACCGAAATCAAAAAGTGCGAAATTCACCTATATTGACGGTCAACCTTCACCAAGTAGACCAATGCCCTCCTATCTACGTGCCAGTTCGGCATTGATGTTTGAGCTGCTTTCAAAATAAGTTGTTCTCGCAAACTTTTAACAGTACTGTATATTTTAACTTTGAACAACACATTTTGATATTTCATACTAATTAATTAGGAATCGTCTGATTTATTTTTTCAAAAATCAAATCTGCAGCTTTCAAAAAAAGCTTGAAAATGGAGCTTTTCAGAAAAGCTGCTGAAAAAAGCTGTAAAAACTCAGAGTCAAACTGACCATACATAGGGCTGTAAACGAACCGAGCTCGAACATTGACTGTTCAAGCTCTGTTCATTTAAATTTTAACGAACACAAATTGAGCTTGAGCTTGGTCAAACCGAGCCCAAGCCGAGCTTCGAGCCTATCTCGAGCTTTGTTTAAATCGAGAGCTCAACTTATATAAAAGATAGAATCCGTAAACACCACAATTGATTTTCACTGTACTAAGAAGAGGAAGAGGAGGAGTGTTGTGTTGGCATCTGCATTTTTTCAGAGAAAATGAGATTAGAGTTTTACTGAGCATATAGAGATTGATGGATATATATAGTAGGGATTGGATTGGATCTGAATTGCCTTTATTAGGCTTTATATCCATCTTTTCTCTTTTTTATCTATATTTTATATATTACTTTATACATATTTTTCTTTTACTCCTTTATATCCATTTTACACCTACACTATTTTATATTTATTCATAATCTATCTATTTCATAAATATAAAGTTTTCAAATATGTTAACGAGCCTAATAACGGGCTTGTTGGCGAACTAGTTCGCAAGCCTTTTATCGAGCATGTTCACGAGCTTTCGAGCGGAGTATCCCAATGTTCAAGCTTGGTTCGTTTGCGATAACGAGCCTGAAATTTTGCTCACGAACAAGTTCATTTATTAATGAACCGAGCTTTGACCGAGCCAAGCGCCGAGTAGTTCGGCTCGTTTGCAGCACTAACCATACGTCATCAACCAAGTCTTAGATGACAGTTGATACATATATGGTCAATACAAGGCTCAACATTTACAAGTGAAAATTTGAATTAATATTTATACCTGAACATAAATTTATTTAATGGTGGGATATTAGCCGTTGGTGGAGTCTTACACCAGAAAGAAGGGTGTGATTAAATCAATTCACTTAGACATATTACACCAGATTAACAAAAATGAATTAATGATACTAGTAGAAACAAAAGCAATTAAAATAATTAAACCAAGCCACATAGCACCAACATTCTCATAAAAACAAAATCAAACAATTGAGTAAAAGGGAGGGTTTGTAGCATTAGAAGGGAACATACGCACCTCCAATTTGGGCTTTAAAACTCTAACGCCTCCTTTGGATTTACCATTCCCCAAACCCTTTAATCAAAAAAGTATTTGGCACTACTCAAAGGCTAATTTAAAAGAATAAAAAGAAATTAATTAAATTAAGGAGGAGATAAGACCAACATGCCCCATAGACAAGTAGTCACAATGGATTGCTTCCAGTCTCACGTGGGACTGTAGGGAGATTGCTACAATATGGCTCATTTCCCCACGTGTCTATTTTTTTTGTGTAATGTGAGCCATATATATATTTCTGTTAACAATAGATGGACCACTGTGACTTTTTTTTTTTATTAGGTTTCAAATATTGAAAATGAATGCATTTTGCTTATTAGGTTAACCAACCATATAACTTAATTGTGTGAAAAAGATTTTGTCTTATATCTACATAGATTTTGAGCTCAAGGACAAAAGATAAAAATGTGATTATGCACAAACACACAATTATATGAAATTAGCTTTTTTTATTATTAATTTCATAGCCTTTTCAGATTAATGGAGTTTTAGATCATCTGTAATTCCACATACAAATCAAGTACTTCACTACGATTAACATATTGTTATCCAATTTACCTTTTCCCTTCATTTTATAAATATAGGTAAAAATTCAACATTTTGAGGTCCTATAAAATATGCACACTTTCTACTTTATTGCTGGTTAACTAACTACTAGTCAAATGTCGGTCTAAACAAATTACTCCATCCATTTCATATTTTCTGTCTATTTTTTCACCCTAAAAAATTCAAAATAGTTAAGTTTTCATGTTTCAATGCATTGGTGTAATTTTTTTCGACTTTTGAGCTTATTTAATGGATAGTTGTAAATGATAAAAAAAATAAAGAGTTCAAATACCTTTTTAAGGAATAATAGTCATTTGGTTACATTAGTTCTTTTATTTCCTTCATTAATGCAATTTTGACATAAAAAAAATGACAAATAGTACCCTGTTTATTAGTAGGAAGATAATGTGCATGTGAAGATGTTGTGCAAGGAAAAATATTATGTGAAAAATATTTTATGATGTTTGTTTTGAATGGAGGCGATAATGGAGCTGGTGGTGGTGGCAGCAGGGTGGGGTGGGTGGATGTAGGTGCCAGTAGGGGTGGCAAAGGAGGTGGAGGTAGTTATGGTGGTGAGACGAAATATATGACGGTGTTAATAGTTAAAGCGGGATGAAGAAAGTGAATGCGATAAATGAAGGAATAAAATTTTTAATCTTTTAGTATGGTAAAACATTTTCCAGTTACATTACATTTTCATGTTAATTTATGAAATATTTTTTCTTAACTTATTTTCTGAACAAAACAAAGGCCGAAAAATTTAGAAAATATTTTCCTACACAATTTTTCTATCAAACAAACGGGAACTAAAATGGAAATAAGCTATATCATTTCACATTTAGTTAGGAGCGAATATTTGATCCTTTATTATCTTCCTTCACTTTTCGTAAATGTACTAATTATACCAAGTCCGATTAATAGGAGTGTCTCTCATTAAAGTCATTAAAATTGGCCCATGAAAAGGAAGGGCCCAAAAGAGGGCCACGAATAGATCAAAAAGATATAAAATGAATACACTTTTTGTTTGGGAATTCGATTTTACTTTCCGGTATAAATGGAAGAAAATTTTTGATAAATTTAAAAAGTAAAATATATATATAAAAGTTTTTCTAATAATATTCTCCTTCCATTAGTACAGTGAAAACAGATGGGTAAATATCTGTTGTTAACTTTCTGATAAATTGTTAAGTTCTATGTTTAAATCTCATTTCCATGTATACTGATAATTATGGACCACTTAGCCCAAAGCATTGGCCATTAAACTATTTATATTGGAGCTTTGGTCAACTTTTCAATAATTGGACCATTAAACTCAACCAGTGTTTTCAAGAACTAACTTGTGAATGAGTGCTTTCATTTCCTTTAGTTGCTTTTTTGTTAGAGGGCCGAAATTAATGGAATTGAGAATGATGTTTTTACCCTTTCAATTCTTTGAAAAATACGTTTCTATAATAAAAAAAATTACAAGATATTAAGAAAATATAATATTTAGAATCCAGTTTCACCATAAATTTTATATCATAAAGAAGTGCTATATAAATCAATACAAAATCATTAGTTCAACTTAAATAACATCTCTTTGATTTTAAAATTACAAATTTAGTAAATTAAAAAAATATTTAATAATATACACTCTAATTTTTATACAAATATGTAAAAAGTAAATTTAAAATGTTGTAAGTATTTATTTTTAAAATAATAAATAATATGTAAAGGATGAAATATAACATAAAAGAAGAGAAAAAAATATATTATCGCCGTTTTAATTATCTTTAACATTTTACCAAAAAAAATATCATTAGCATAGTATGTTAAAAAAGGAGAGAAGAAACTAAATAAAGGGGGCCAAATGAATCGAACACATGATTATGTGTAAGAACACACGCAACTCTACCACCAGATCACCATACATTTCATATTGTACCCTCTTACTATTTTTTTTTTATGTATTTAAATTATAATTTGCTTCTATATTTATATTTGTGTAAACCCAAAATTTTCGAGGCCCCCAAAAATTTAAAGCCTTGAGCGGTCGCTCAACTTGCTCCCGTTAATAGCCGGTCTGTACTGTAATCATGAACAGTAGAAGTTTTACATATCTGATATGTTATTTTTTGTTATGTTTTGGTTAATACTTATTGACTTAGTAGAAGAATTGCATTGAAAATACCAAGTTATCTTTATTCCAGGTAGAAAAATACATTTTTTTTTTACCACGAGTTGTCCTGGATAGATTTCGATTGTGGGTGACACCTTTAAACCATGTATACATCCAAACTAAATCCCCGGTCGCCAATTTGTGGATGCCTCGAAGGGCAAGATGGCTAGCTCCAAAATTTAAGGTTACTCCATATACATATACATCTCAAGAATTAATCCCTAATGAATGCTTGAAGATTCACTGTCACTCCCAAACCACACCCTTGGGATTACAAATATGTTTTCGTTAATACAAATTAATATTGAAAAGGGAAATGGTTAAATTCAATACAGTTGGCCCCCTGGGTAAGTTATTTTTCTGGTGTTCGTGGATTATATAGATTATTAAGAGCTAGCTATATACTCTCTAACAGTAATGATTATATCTTTTTGTCAACATTTTAGCAAGATCTTTCTGTGCGTTTTTATGAAAAGATATAAGAAATAAGTTAAACATATTTTCATGGAACCAACTGCAAGAATATGCCTGAGAAAAGATAAAAATGTTTAATTATAATAAAATTATATATGTTTGTTACATATAAACAAAAAATTTAGGTTGAGGTTTGTGTAACCGTTTAACCTGAAAGTTTAACTTAATAGGCAAGGTCAATCATAGTATTTCTAACATTTTACCGCATGCAAATGCCCGATAGGCTTTAAACGGGTGTAACACAGACATACTCTACTATGTGTTGAAATTTACTTAATAAATGGAGCTGTCAGTATTTAAACACTGAACTTCTAGGTCAAATAGCTCTGATACTATGTCATGAAACCAATTGACCCGAAAGTAATATCTAATAAGTTAGCCACAATCATAGAACATATAATATTTTCAATAGAGGTGTCCTAGGCAAAAAATGAGCCTCAAATAAAAAAAATTTACCTTCTTAGTTTATAATGGAGAAAACTAAATATGTTGAATTTAGATTAATTAATATATATTTATCAAAAAATATTTTAAGGGCTGAGTGTTCAACATTTAGCGTCTACAAAACAAATATGTTCACTTTATTAAGTTATATAATTTTTACTTAAGACTTTGAAAATGTTAGGAACGTTTGTTGACTATTATATAAATATTATCAGACGCATTGGTTGCTGATGCAGGGCCGACCTCTGTGCTTAGACCCGTTTAACGTTACTATTTTCTAAAGGTTAAAATAAACTTAGGTCAAATTAAGCATCAACAAGATTACTTCTTCAAATTCAGAAAAACACTTGACCCACTGCTCACGATATTAGGCATTAAATTTTTAAGTTGATAGCTTTATTTTATATTACAGCCTGAGCCAGCTACTAATAAACGACAACGCATTGAGTTCAACTTAAAAATCATATTTTTTTTCCATCGTTAAAAGCCTTAGAAAGTGAAAATTATGCATTAATAAGGGTATTGTATTGCTTAAGCCTTTATACAATATTATATTGATTTAATAACCATACTAGCTTTTTTCTCCCATAATTATTTCACATTATTTTTTTTATTTTTTAGAGAGATACTTTGATTTTATCGGTTTTGTAGATAATACGTGGGTTTGGAGAGTGTTAGACTCGATAGATTGAGTGAGTATATAAGTGGGGTTAAGCCCATTTAACTCAAATCAATTGGTTTGTGTACGGCTCAATCTACATCACTTATATTTCACTCATTTTCAATATTAGTTTCTCATGTGGGATATTTCCAACACTCCCCCCAACTGCAACTGGGCTGGACCAGTTGCCACTTGCCATATATTCCTTGGCCTATTTCACTTAGGTCCAAGGTCATCAACGGGTCTAGTCTTCACCGGTAGCCCAAACTCCACTTGGACTTTAATCACGAACCCAAAATCACCGGCTATCAGGCCTTCTTTTGCTCTGATACCACGTAGATAATCCGCGGGCTTGGAGAGTGTTAGACTTGATAGATTAAGTGAGCATACAAGTGGGGTCGAGCCTATCTAACACAAAACCAATTGACTTGTGTACGGCCCAATCAATACCACTTATAATTCACTCATTTTCAGTGTTAGTTTCCCATATGGGATATCTCCAACAGGTTTGAGATGAACTGAATTGAAAACAACATAAAAATTATATTGTATATGATTTTTGATAGTGCTCAGAATTCTCAAGACCAACCGTCTATATTGTTGCAATATTACACTTAACTGAAAAGCTATATCACTTAACCATAACACAAGTATGTTATTTTAACATAAATATAAGAAACTTATTGATAAAAAAAAATGGGAAAGAAATATATCATTTTAAATTTAGATTTGAAGAGAACAAAAATTCTACAGCATCATATAAAAAATTAACACTATATGAGATTTGGGAAATTAATTAGAACATACAAAAAATAAGATAAATATATTGGACGTATAAATGAAAGGAAATCTTAGAGACTCGTTGTATGTATGTTGTATTGAATATTTTCCAAAAAGTATTTATGCGTATTTTCTTAAAATATAGATATGTATTAAGCTAATACATATACAACCTTGTGAATCAATAACAGTTGGGCGAAGTGCTAATCGGCTTAATACCGCTTAAATAAGGTCTCGAGTTTGAGTCCTATAATGAATGTAAAAAATTCTTATTGGGAGACTCACCCATCATAATCAGGAACGTGACCCGAGTCAGATTTAAATATAGTCAGAGTCAGAGCAAAGCTCCGGTGAACGAGATTAGCAATAAAAAAAATACTCTCTGAAAAAAAAAACCTGTAAAGTTGTATCTAATCGTGATTTCCGCGTATATTGATGGACCACTTGCACCAAAGCATTGGCATTGAGCTTTTATATTGAAGGTTTGGTCAACTTGTCAATAATTGGATGCGTCTTTTAAAACTTCCCGCTTAATTTCATTTAAGCGTTATTTTAGGGTTTATCGACTGACTTTTTATTCCTCTGGCGCTATTAGGCGCTAGATTGATATATTGCCATCTAGGCACCACCTAGTCCAATTTTTTTCGTTTGGGCACCACCTAATTCGATTTTCCCCCCAATTTTTAAGATACTGAAGCCTATAATAATTATAGTTCAATTTTTTCAATTCAAAAGAATGTAGCATAATTGGTAAAACTAATGTACAATAAAATATTTTCACCATATAATTTTCATTTTAAATCTCAAATCGAGAAAAATAGTACGCTATAAACCACAAAAAATTAGTGAAGATATTTGTTTATAAGGATTTGATTTTAATGTTGATGTGTTTTTATGTAAAAATTAACTAAGTCTTATGTTTTCATATGTTAAACTATGTTTTTTGTAAAATATTATTATATTATAATTTAGTTTTTAGTTGAATTTATACCTTTATCTATTAATAATTATAAAAAATAAAAAATTTATAAATCCGCCTAAGCCCCGCCTAGGCGTTCGAAGCTCCGCCCACCCGACTAGCTCCGAGCGCTTTTTAAAACCTTGAATTGGCACATTAAACTCAACCAATCTTTCCAAGAACTAGCTTATCAATTTCTTATCTTTCATTTCCTGTGATAGGGCTGAAATAAATGGAATTTGGAATGATGTGTTTACCCTTTCAGATTTCAATTCTTTCAAAAATACGTTTATGTAAAATCATTTTTACCAAAAAGTAAAAGGAAAAATAGAGGCTAAACTATGAGTCAATCAACATGACAAGATATTGTCACCATATAATATTGAAAATGCAATTTCTTGCACGGTAAATTTTATGTAGTAACTTTATATGAAGACTTCATTTATAGTTAGTTGAATATATCACCATTCCCTTAAATTTGTTCTTAATCGCCTCTCATCCCCTGAATTTTTAAAAATTCCTCTCGCCCCTCTGAACTTGTCTAAAGTTATTTTAGCCCCTCTGAATTTGTCTAAATTGCACTTTATGGCCCTTTTCGGCCGACGTGGCATTGCCAAATCACCTGCCACGTCAGCTAAAAGGGGTCATGAGGTACACTTGGACAAGTTCAAAGAGGTGAGAGGAACTTTTGAAGTTCAAGGGGATAAGGGGCGATTAGAGACAAATTCAGGAGATTTCTGATACATTAGGCCTTTATAATTTTTCGATCTAATGTCACTGGTTATTAAGAATAAAGTATCTTATTATAGGTTTTTAGTGATTTCCTAATGGTCATTAATTATGGATATGACATATAGTTCCTTTCAAAGCATAAATGTCTACACCTTGTTGTTCCCTTCGTAAATCCCAAAATTCTTTTTGTTATTTGTCATCTTTAACAACTTAAAATGATCGATTATCCTTTCTTTGCATTAATTTGCACATGGTCCCTTGATTCTAATTACTTGCATCACAAGTTCTTCTTACCATTTGCAAATAGGGGATTATCGAGTGTTCTAATATCGATAATTGTCATTTATTGTGAAAATTCAAAAAAAAAAGTTAGCATGTGCATGAATGCCTAAAAAACTATATTATCCATCGATTTTTTTTTCAACTTAAGGTTTTAGGCTAATCAATCCTTAAAACATATTCTTGTTAAGTAATCAAACTTGATCTACTTCGGATAAAAAGGAAGAGCAATATAAAAAAAAAAACTTAACTTGAAATTTAAATAGATAATTAATATATTGGTATTGTTATCTCTATCAATAATAAAAATGGCAGCAAAATGGAAGAAACACAAAGGGAAATTACTCTCTAGTTAATTAGCAAAAAAAAATTAGTCAATCAATCAATTTACTAATACATAGTCAAACACCGCCCCAACAATTCGGGGACCCAGTACAAAGTAATATTATAAGTAGAAAAAACGGGCGTCCAATAAAAAAAAATATTGCAATAAATTTTAGTCCCTCTATATTTTTTTACTTATCTTCTAACACTTTTTACACTTTTTAAAAATATTATTTTACCCTCTAATTAATGTTTAGTTTTTCACTCCATTGCAATTAATGATAATGGGACAAATGAGGGTATAATTAGAAAAATAATCCAAAAAGTATCTAAATATTTGAGAATGACAAGTAAAAAAATATTTGAAAAAGTGGTTAGAATGCCTATTTTAAAAAGATAGAGGGAGTATTTTTTTGCAAAATGTAGAAATTGAGCTCTTGATCTCCCATAAGTTCAACAAGTGTTCTACTAATTAATCTATTATTTTTTAATGGTCACAATTATTTTTTTAACAATAACAACCAAAACTTTAAAAATATATTTTTTGACCTATTCCAACTATGGACTCTAGGCGGTCGCACTCCCTCGCCACCCTTAGAGTCGGGATGTACATGGTTGACATGAGGTTATATATTGGAGTGTGCTCGCACCAGGCTGCCGATAATTCGCTTGTGAAATTTCAGAATATGTCTCCGCAGCGGGATTTTACTCTAAGGCCATGGAAAGTGACTGAAAAACCCAATGGAGAGAGAAGCACCGTCCAATATAAAATCCAATGGACCACATTTCACGTGGTGATGGGAAGTTGGTGTGGGTCCAAACTCATGTGTGAATGGCCATAACCCATACCTTATCCATGTGGGTTTTTGTTTATAGTCTTATATTATAGTGATTGAAGAAGCCAAACACAAAGCTGCAAATTTGAGTATATTATTGAAATTTCCAATATAAAGCTAACGAGAAATAAAAGTTAGCAAGGGAGAGTACATACACATCCAACTAAATTAGGTAGGGACTTCCTTTGCACTGTGATCCAGAATCAAGTATGCTTACTATTTATATTGAATAATTTTACGTCTACGCCTTATATTTTATTTCGATTATCTTGTTGGCGTCTTTATAGACGGAATAATATATATAAATATTTTAGAGGCATTCAAACAGGGCCTCCGTGACTTGAGAGTTGAGATCTATACTTGGATATCGCATAAGAGAGTTAGGGTCGGGCCAGTAGGAGGTTCACGAAGTGCGATCGTTTAGGGTCTACAGTGTCAGGATTTGGGAGCTTTCGGTCTGAGGGAACAATGAGCATCCAAGTGGATGATATACTTCATGTGCTTGAAACCATATCTAACCCAAAACCCTAAGGTGATGGATTAATGAACCCTTCCCAATTTTATATCATTCACTTAGATCATTAACTTTCCGTGTGAGATTCTCAACTTTTTTAAGAACCTTCCATTTTAATTAACACAACCACCTTTATGGAACCAACAGCTCTAATACCACTTGTTGGGTCTTGTATATCAATTCGGTAGCAAGGGGATATATATTAACTAAAATAGATGTTGCAACAACGTGTATAAAAATAAATAGAGCAATAAAGAAATACAAAGATTTACGTGAAAACCCTTTGAAAGGGAAAAACCACGGGCGCCAAAAATAACTCCACTAATAAGTAATGGGAATACAACAATAAAGCCTCTCTCAAGTATACCCAAACTTCAGGTATAAAATAATTTTAGGAGAAAGTTGGAATGCCCAAAAAATTAACCCTTACACCCAAAAAGTGTAGTATTTCCCAAACTACTCAACTCACTCCCCTAATTTCTCTCAGACTCTTTTTGTAGGAAATGCTCCACAAAACAAAACTCAATTTTTGCTTAGATGAATTTGGATTATGGGAATGCCTATTTATAGGCAAAATAAGTTGCATTAACTTTCCAATTGGCAATTAATGTGCCAATTACTAACTACCATCTTCCCACATTATTTGTTGGCAATTGATTAGCCTCCAAATTGGTTGAATTAATTAGCCTCCAAATTGGTTTGGACTTAACACATAGTCGGGAGGGGCTTAAAAATATTTTTTTTTGTTTAAGCATTTAGTATTTAAAGTGAGAAGTGTAAATATAAGCATTTGTTAATGTTTACTTGATTGATAAAGTAGTAATAAATAAGACCCAAAGGTCAAGTGTTCGAATCCCTACAAATATGCCTTTTTTTTATCAAAAGGCCTATTTTATTATTTTTTTATAATTTTTACCTAAAACTTCTATATTATCAAGACCGAACCTAAAGAGAGTATACGGACCCAAGTTGAGTTAAGACTCAATAATCCCTAAATTTATGTCACTATTTTTCATATGAGATACTACAGAATGGAAATTCACTCTTACTCCTTGACATTGAGTTTTTGTCCAAAATAGTAAATTGTGTTCTAAGTCTTACTTTTAATCTTTAAATGTCTCAAGTTTGAATTCATATTTTAAATTACCTCCTTTGAGCTTATATTAAATAAAAAATAAAATTTTCAACCCGCCCCAGATGTGACTCAAACCTGTGACTTTTCAAAATCACAGCTTCAATATTAAATTTAACCACTAGATCAATACCTCGTTGATTCAAAATAAGATAAGAACCCATTATCAGAATCCATTAAAAATTCAAAACTCAAAAGATTGAGGGATCCTTAAAACATTGTATACCGTACTAAATAGACCCTCAAAGTTGGCATCAAGTAATTCCAATAGGGTAGCCTTCAGGGTGCTACAATTTTCCTCTAATAACTTGTGTACATAATGTGTATATATGCAAGTATGGATGTGCATGTGTATTAGGAAAAAGTTTTATACAATGTCTGAAATTGTCCCCACTGTATGTTTTCCAGCTATTGTCAAATTTCATTGCTCTTTTTTATTTTATTTGGTTATAAATTTAGGGTGATAAATATATAGTTAATATGTATAAAGTAGATTGCACCTTTTCTATTGTCAATTGTGATGATATTGTTGGATAAGATGTGGAATTCGGTACTTATCACTTCATGTTTTCCTCTTTCATTTCGGTTTGGTTTTCATGCTTTACAATATTATTCGTATTTCAAAATTGTTGTTAATGCAAAATTTTTAGATAGTTTCTGTAAAAATGTTAGTATTTTTTCATACAAGATTTTAAATGTTAGTTTTAGAAAATACATTCTTTTTGCTATACTGGATCTTATATCTTTTATACAATAGTATAATATGTATTATACTTTCTTTATATTTGATATAATGCGTTATATTTGTTGATTTTGTTCATTGTAATGGTTTTAATGTTGTTTGACTTTGATATATTATCTATTTATTTTACATTTTGCAGTGATTTTTTTTTTAAGTTTTGGTATAATTGATCTTAAACGATATAATTTTTATTATACGATTTTGTGTTTCTGGTATAATAAAAATTATGCCGTATAAGATCAATTATAAAAAAAGGATATAATTAAAAATATGAATTATTTTTAAAAAATTCTTATTATAATGCTTGTGTTATACTAAATTTATTATACTAATTACTTCGTTTTATAAAAAAAAAGCTTTTTATAAAACAAAATATTTCAATTAATGGTGTTAACTAACACTAGACTTTGCCCAATTTAAAGCCCACTTTTGAGCTCAAGAAGCCCAAACATGTAGGCATAAAGAGTATGGGCAAATAATTTTTGAAAAAGGGTCAAATTTACTGTATTTATAGGATCAGTTTTCACCTCATACACTTAATTTTTAATATTTTGAAAAAGTTTATACCTTTCTAATTTCCTAGAATACGTTATTTTATATTTTACTCGCACATTTTTTAGTTTGACTATTTTGTCTTAGAAATATGATTGAAAAGTTATTTTTGTCGTTAATTTCGTTCAAGTTTTCATCATTAAACTTGTAAAAAAATCATATATTTCCATTTAAATGATAAGGTATCGGCAAACTTTGAAGCAGTGGCGGCCATGACAAACAACGAATGTAGGATTATAGCAGTTTGATGTATATTTGTAAAGAGAAAATTGCAGCTAAAGAAAGAAAGAAAGAAAGCAAGCGAATCCGAAGCTACACCAACTACATTGGCAAATATTCTTATCTTTTTTGCATGATGAATTTCTTATGGAGACTAAAGATTAGTTGCGGCTAGTAATTAGTTAATTTGTTTGGCCCCGTTCTTTTCAACTTCTGAAAACTGAACTGAACTTATTTCATTATAAATTTATAGTTGAACTGAATTGAATTGAATTGAACTGAACTTGACTACATTGAATTGTAGTCTAAGAGAACAGGACCTTGATAGTTAGTTATGCACTGATATAGTTAGGGTGTGTTTGGAAACAATTCCATCGAATTGAATTGAATTCACTAAATGGAATTCAATTCAATTGATTTCTTCAAACAAATTATTTTTTTAAAAATATTATTCATATTAGAGAATTCAACTGATTGCTAATATATTTATTTAACTTTTTTTTAAAAATTGTTTACACAAATAATTTCACTCATCAAAATAAAAAATATGTTGGGGATAATGTGGTAAAAATAATACTAAAAAGCTTAGCTCAAATGAAATCCATCAAAAATCGTGCAACTTTTGGTAATATTTCTATTCCTTACATTCACAAGAATTCAAATCTTGCATGATTTGAATTCTATCAATATTGTTTGGTTCCAAACAAGGGAACTTGACAAAATAAATTCAATTGAATTGAATTCCCTCAAAAGTGAGTTTTCCAAACACACCCTTAATCTTCTGTGGGTTTTACTTGTAATTTCGAGATTGAATAATTATTTATCCATTTATCATTTATGATTTGTTTCAAATTTACATTAACAAGTTGCGTTATAAAAATTATTTTAGATTAACGATTCACTTCAGTTGCGTTATAAAATTTATTTTAGATAAACGATTCAGTGTAATAAAATATATCTAATTTTTTTATTTTTATTGATAAATTTTAGAAGAGAGAATCAACTATTTTATTATTGTTTCATACTAATTTTAAGTTAATATAATCTGCAACGGAATGTTAATGTTAAATGTTTCTAAATGTCGATCAAAATTTACCTCCAACTTCTTGCAACAGAACTTGCAAACCTTGCAATTTTCCTTGCAATTATACTTTCTACAAGAGAGGGAATGTCTCGTAGCAGAATCCGTTGCAAGTATCTGCAAGGGATATTTTCTCTTGCAGATTGCGAATTTTCCTGTAGTGATATGAAAGGTGCATCATGTCAAAGACTCGTACAAAAAATAAAGGGTAGTTGTAATATCTCAAACTTGCTCGTTTTAAAAACTTTTCTCTGCACGAAATGATACCAAAACCACGAAAATGACAGTTTAGCATTTCGGTTGTTATTTGTAAAAGGGAAAGAAGTCAATCATTGTGGTCCAGTTAGATATAGTTCATATCGATAATAGGTAAGGGATCGGATAGGTTTGCCTTTATAAGAAGGTAACATCTTTTTCCTATTGAATTCATCCTCTTTAGGCCTAAATTCTGAAAATGGGTTTGATGAATTGATGTTCAAGAATTGGAGAAAGATAATGGGATTATGATGAACTGTAGTGGCCTAGTTGTGGGGTTTTTTGGGGGATGATTTGAACCCAACGTTGTGAGTGCAATGCAATGGGTTTGGCCTTTAGTTGATTGTTTTTACTTTTTAGATTTCAACTTGAGTTGTCTACACCCCATTGGTCCAGTCCTTATGTATAGTCGTTGCACTTACTATGGCTTTAGCACACACTCTTTATATCTTTAATGTCTTTTTGTACACCAATTATTTATGTGATCATATACTTATATGTAAGGATGTCAAACAAGGTGCAGTAAACTTAAAAAATATACCTTGTGGTTTAATGAATTTGTAAAATGGGGTTGTCTTTGAGATAATAGCCAGTGAAGAGATTACCACGCGTTGGCTGGATGGTAGGCGACGAATGTATCTGTAACGTCTTTGGCTGTCGAGATGAACCAAAGGGAGGTCTCCACAGGGATGACTAAATTTCTAATCAGTGACATTGTAGATCTTGCCCTGAATTGAGATCCAAAGATCGTATAATGGCATGTTTGATTTTGATGGAACTGTTGCAGAACATGGAACCTTGGGTGCTTCCCACTCAATGTTTGACACATAGGCCATGTATAGGTGAGAGAAAAAAAATAGGAAAAATAAAAATCCATGAAGGAAAAAGATGTCAAGTACCAGATACTAAGTGGAGGGACACTCAAGAGGATACAGAAAAGGGGATAGCAAATTTTTTTCCGTAGGGAAAATGTCTTCAATTGCTAATGTTTCAAAATCTCAGACTCCATTTTAGAAAAAAAAATTTCTCATACCCCATTTTACAAACTCATAAAACCACATAATACTTTTTTTTTTTAAAGTTTAGCCTATCTCTGAATACTTAGATTCATGGATTACTCCATTATTTTAGGTTAGGTATACGAAATTGTATAAGAATCATAAGCATAGTACATATGGGAGTTACTAAGACATTTTTGGCAAATTATATGGTACTATTATTCTTCTTTTTCTTCACGTGAAGTTCATAGTTTACATTTACTGTAATTTTTTTTATATAAAATAGAAGTTTTCATATATTACAATATGATTAATATAACATGACACATTAAACAAAATCTCCCACTGAAGTTAAAATAAAACAAAAACCGTATTGAAAGATAATAAAAACTTAAAAAGGAGTAAGAGGAAAATATAAAAAAATTAACTTTATGAATCCTAAGCTTCATCTTAATCACATTATTGGAAGAACTTTGGCTCAACCCTAAATAAATTGGAAGATACACCAATTCTTGCATAAAAGAGATAGATAATGTTGTAATCTTAGTTTTAGGTTTTGAAGATGACAAACAATTGTTGAAATTAATATAAACATCTATAATTTATTATGGTGATTCTTGTACGATAGTACTTGTTTTTTTGGCTCTACATATTTATTGCTTATAATGTGATTTTATTTCTTGAGAAGCCTTACTTTTTTTTGTTGCCTAAAATCTTTCATATGTATTTACTTATTTGTATGTGGCTCAGAAAATATCTAGTATTTAATGTTAATCATTTTCTTAAGATATTTTGACTAACTTTTTGCCTTACAGATCTATAATTGTATTTTGAGTATCTATATATATAAAAGTAATGAAGTCCTATCAGACTTCTTTGTCCTTATACCTTTTAAACATAATTTATCCTTATTATTTTTTATATATTATTAATTAATATTAATTATCATAAATAATAAATGATAAAAACTAACTAAAAATAGTATTAATAAATTTTATTAAAATAAATATATAAAAACAATAAAAGATATATTTCATTTATGAATATATATCATTTATATTCATACTAATCATAACAATACCAAAATACAAAATTGAAATATATTTGATGAGGAAAAAAAGAGTGTCATATTAATTCTTAAATATGATTATAATCATAAAAAGATAATAATAATAATAATAATAATAACAACAACAACAACAATAATAATAATAAAATATATTTTATGAAGAGAAAAGAGTAACGTTAATTCTTAAACAGGATTATAATCATTAAATAATATATATATATAAGAAAAGAAGTCCTAAAATACCTTTTTACCCCTACACCTTTTAAAAGAAATAGTAATTTTATTACTAAATTTGTTTTATTTTATTTTATTACCATATCTAGATCTGTATAAAAGAAAAAAAGTCCTAAAATTCATTTTTACCCCCTACACCTTTCAAAAGAAATAGTAATATTTTATTATTAAATTTGTTTTATTTTATTACCATATTATTCCAATTTATATTACTCTTCTATGTATATATAAAATACTATTATTATAAAAATTGGTTAATATCTCTATAATTACGGAAATTAAAATTGGTTAATGTTCATACTAATCATAACAATACCAAAATATAAAATTGAAATAAAATTAAAACAAAATTAATATTAAAATATATATATACAAGAAAAGAAGTCTTAAAATACCTTTTTACCTGTACACCTTTTAAAAGAAATAGTATCATTTTATTATTAAATTTGTTTTATTTTATTACCATATTATTCCAATTTATATTTCTCATATATATATATATATATATATATATATATATATACATATAATATTATTATTGTAGAAATTGGTTAATATCTTTATAATAATGGTAATTAAAATTGATTAATATTCATGCTAATTATAACAATACCAAAATATAAAGTTGAAATAAAATTAAAATTAAAATAATAATAACAACAACAATAGTAATAATAAAATATTTAATGGCTATCTAAAATTGGTTAATATTCATATTAATCATAACAATACTAGAAATATAATTATGTTGATTACCAAATTAGAATAACAACAACAACAACAACAACAACAACAACAATAATAATAATAATAATAATAATAATAATAATAATAAAATATTTGATGAGTAAAAAGTAGTCACATTAATTCTTATAGAGTCATATTAAGGAGTCACATTAATTCTTATAGTCACATTAATATTGCTATAATAATGATCTCATAATAATGGTTAGTATTATTTGAAAATATTACTATAATAGTGGTATTTTGAATGCATCTAACTTAGATTACTTTTCAGTTGTGCGGTTAGCGTGGACACATCTTATGGAGTCACATTAATATTACTATAATAATGGTATTTTTTAAATAATAAAATCAAAATAACAAATCTATATATTATAACAATAAAATTATATTTCAGTTATATTCACAGTAATCATAACAATACTAAAATATAAAATTGAAATAAAATTAAAACTAAAATAATAATAATAATAATAACAACAACAACAATAATAAAATATTTTATGAGGAAAAAAGAGTCACATTAATTCTTAAATAGAATTATAATCAGTAGAGTCATATTATAACCAATGTGAATATTTGATATATTATTACTAACTTTTCCAATTATTTGTTGACATAAAAGAGCTTTCTTTACTTTAATTGATTTTACACTATATATCAGCAGATTTTACTGTCGTCTACAATAATTATTAAATTGGATATTTTTTTATAAATTTAAATCGAAATTTTAGGAAACTGATTTTATATTATTTTCCAAATAGGTTTGATTTAGAAAAATAATAATGATTAATAGCAATAACTACTTTTTATATATAATTAATTAATTAGGGTCAAATATAGAAACAAAACAAAGCAATATATATATATATATATATATATATATATATATATATATATATATATATATATATATATATATATATATATATATATATATATCCTAAATTTATTTATTTAAAATTTAATTTGTTATTCTTGATTTTATTTAATTCTGTTGGTTATAATTCTATTTAAGAATAAATTTGAATTTCGTAGCATTACTTACTCCTTCTTATTTAAGAATCCATGGAACTCTTTTTAACTCATTAAATTTTGACAAAAAAGCACAAGATAATTGTAGAAAAGTATATTGTTCATTATATTGAAGCAGAAACGTAATTCGGTGGATGATATCAACCCACTTAGGGTGCAATGATTTTATATCGATATAAATCCAACTAAGATGTAATGGACCCTCAAAATGCGTGTTCTCTGCCTTTGAACCATTCTAGAACGAAATAAACCAAATGCAATATTTACTATTGAAATGGTTTTGCAAGACGAAAAGGTATGTTAATAATTTATTTGTCATTAAGTACTAAAAAATTGTCACACTAAATATTTAATAAAATTGCATAACTAATAAAAAAATTCTACTCTTTTTGATGTTTTGTAATTTACAATAGGGAGATCGCATTCAAGCGACGGTAACAAAAAATAATATTTCCAACAATAAATGAATGGAGGTTAACATTTTCGTCGAGGATGATTGTTCGGGAGGTCAATGACTAAAATTTTAGTTTGAATTTATTCAAATTAGTCCATTATTCAGACTTGCTTGACCCAAACAAAGTCAATGAAGATGTTATATTCGGTATGTATACATGTTTTATTATTATTTTAATGAAGATGTTGTATTTAAAGAGGTTTTTCGCAATTTATTTTGATACACGATATAACATATTTTTTAGCTTTAATATTATATATATATATTACAAAATAAACTTATCATTGATATACTTATTACAAATGACATATACGTGCATCAACAACAACAACAACAACAACAACAATAACAACAACAACAACAACAACAACAACAACAACAACAACAACAACAACAACAACAACAACAACAACAACAACAACAACAACAACAACAACAACAACAATAATAATAATAATAATAATAATAATAATAATAATAATAATAATAATATATTAGATGATGAAAAGCCAAATTAAATCTTAAATAGGATTATAATCTATCAAAAAATCAACGGCTGATAATTTCACCAATTATATCCGTAAAAAAAATATCTGTGTATTTAATTAATTACTAATTAAAGTTTAAAATATGGAATTTCAAATGCTCCAAGCCGCTGTTAAGTTTGGAGGATTACTGGGAGAAGATCCAAATGCACATATCCAAGTTTTCATTACTATGTGCAATACTTTTCGCACTAATCGAGCAGTTTCAGATGATGTTATAAGACTCAAGCTTTTTCCTTTCTCATTACAGGATAAAGCTAAGAGTTGGCTTAAAAATCTTCAATCTGGATCAATAACAACTTGGGATGAAATGGCCAGAACTTTCTTGACGAAATATTTTCCTCCAAGGCAAGCAATCAAAATGAGAAATGAGATCACTCGTTTTTCACAACAACTTAAGGAAACTCTTTTAGAGGCGTGGGAAAGATATAAAGAACTTCTAAGACGTGTGCCTAATCATAGATTTGCCATGTGGATGCAAATGCAGAATTTTTATAATGGAGTAACCAATGCCTAGAAAATCCAAATCGAATCCGCAGCAAATGGAGATCCAGAATAACTTAAACTAGAAGAATTTTATGATTTAATTGAGAAGTTGGTCAATACCAGCTATAAATGTCATTTTGTTTGTGAAGAAAGAAGCAAGCATGGTGAATCTGAAGCTATTTCCAAACTATCTAACAAAGTGGACCTGATTTTGAGATAACTTGCTAAGAATAATATCTCAGCAATCTCAAATATGCAGCTATCTTGTGATTTTTGTGGTGGCAACCATAGAAATGTTGATTGTGAAAGCTCTCTCAATCAGGAACAATGTGATTTTATAAGTAACAACAAAAGAAATAATCCCTATTAAAATACATATAATCCTGGTTAGAGAAATCATCTTAACTTTTCATGGGGTCAACAATCAGAAAAACCATACTGACCACCGTTCCAGCAACCAAACAACAATTTCCAGCAAGTAGGATCTTCCCAGCAATCAAAGAAATCTGATGTTGAAGAGATGAAAGATATGATGGCACAATTTATGAAACAAACTTAGGCTTCTATCAGAAATTTGGAGACCCAATTTCAACAATTTACAACAATTGCTACTCCAAAGAATAAATGGGTCATTCCAAGCAACACTGAGCCTAATCCTAGAGAAGAATGCAAAGCAATATCACTAGAAGTGGTAAGATTGAGGATGATACTAACAAAATTGTTATTGAATGTGAAAATGCAGAGGAGCAAGCAAAACCACAAGGGGAGCAAGCAGAACAGGATAATGAGCAACCAAAAGTAAAGCAACCAAAAGTGCAACCTAATTCCACTCCAAAGCAATCTGAAGTTACTCAACCAGAAGGTGTTCCAAAGGAACAACCTCTTCCAGCATATCAACCAAAAATGCCCTTTCCTCAAAGGGCAAGGCAACATGAAATGGCAAAACAATTTGATAAATTTCTTGAAGTCTTCAAGAAACTTCACATAAATATTCCTTTTGCAGAGGCACTTTCTCAGATGTGAATGTATGTGAAATTCTTTAAGGGGCTATTGGCAAATAAAAAGAAACTTGAAAGCATAGCAATGGTCCAACTCAACCGTGATTGCTCCTCGATTCTACAATGCAAACAACCTTTACCTCAGAAGCTAAAAGATCCAGGAAGTTTCTCAATTCCTTGTTCTATTTGCAATCTTAATATTGATAATGCATTGTATGATTTAGGTGCTAGCATTAATCTTATGCCATACTATGTTTATAAACAACTTGGGCTAGGAGAACCATAACCGACTAGAGTTTCAATTCAACTTGCTGATAGGACTATAAGATATCCTAGAGGCATTGTTGAAGATGTTTTAGTTAAAGTAGGAAAGTTCATTTTGCCTGTTGATTTTGTTGTGATGGATATGGATGAGGATTTACATGTGCCAATCATTTTATGGAGACCTTTTCTTGCTACTGGTGTTATAAAATTGATGTGAATAATGGGAAACTCATTCTAAAGATTCATGATGAAGAAGTAGTATTTAACATGAATGAAGCAATGAAATATCCACCTTCTAGTGATGATTCATATTACTTTATTGATGCTACTGATGAGAATGTATCTTATATGCGGGTACAAGATGAAGAGTTAAGTGGTGATGAAGACATGCTTGACAATGAAGATGACTGCTCCACAGTTTCTGCAACGAGCAACCTTCCAAATCATCACTTGAACCATCTGTTGGGAACTGACAGTTAAATTGAACATGCATAAGAGGCATGACGGAAATTCAAAATTTTGTCCCTGTCCCAGGAACTCCTATTAGTTGCATATAAATTAAATAAAGCCTTAACTAAATAATTCTCTACCTAGGTTAGCATGCTACAGGACTAGGCATACCATAATTCTAAATTATATCCTAGCATATTTATTTTATACTAAGCATGTTATAACTCTAAGTTATAACCTAAGCATAAAATAAACTAAGCATGCAAAAATAACCTAAGCATAATTATTAAGTCTAAAAATACTTAAAGAAAAAGACTTAATAATTAAAAGAGAAAGAAAAAGAACTTACCAGTTGAAGCGTGCTTTTGCAGGACCTTCTTGCACAAGCCTCCAGTCGTAGGATAGCCTCTATCAGTATCCACACGAACCCCACCAACCAAAACCTCCCCAGGAGGAAGAACTAAGAAGCCTCGAGTAGTTGCTAGACCACTCTAGAAGCCTCACCCAAAAATATAAACTAGCGGTGCCCGAATAAATTCAGGCTCCACAAAAATAACTTGCTCAAGTACCCGAGAGATTAATTATCTCGCTTAAGATTTATGCTTTGAGCTTGATCCAATTTGAAAGGAAAGGAAATAGCCTATATATAGGCTTGGGGGAGAAAAATGCTCCCCCTTTCATCGATGTGGGATGGGAGTAATTAACATATATATATATATATATATATATATATATATATATATATATATATATATATATGTATATATATATATATATATATATATATATATATATATATATATATATATATGTTAATTCACGCCACTTTTCATGGGCTGCCTTTGTGCAGCCCATGAATAAGGGTTGCGCATTTTTCGGCAACCGAACTTTGTACAAAATATTTTATACTTTTCGGTTCCAACTTACCAATGTAAAATTCCTTATAAATCTTTTCAAATAAATTTTTATTTTTGACTCTAATAAATTAGTTACCAATCAAAATAAATAATTTGGTCCAACCAAAATTGATCTAATCAATTATGATTTATTTATAACTCTAATTAATTAGTTATCGGTCAAAATAAATTCCTTGGTCTATCCAAAATTGATCTAATCAATTTTAACCAATTAAACAATAATCCAATTATTATTCAAGTTATATTTTTATAATAGAATAAATCTATTAGTTCTTTACTTAGTCCGATGAAGGTCCAATGTGTGTGACCTTATAGGATCCCGAAGTATTGAGCTGTTAAGGCTTAACCAACCCTTGTTCTAATGGAACCATTGGCTCGATGCTCTAGACCGTGAATAGAACTCGATTACCTTGAACGACTGTAGTACGCCTCTAGCAAGGATCTACCATCCCCCATTACTCGGAATGTCATTTATGCTTATGACTTAATCCCGGTTAATGCAATAGTTATCCAGTGCGACAAATTCCTTCCATACTTTAATATTAGTACCATCTGGTTTATTGGGTTCGGTTAAAGTGTTAACCCACTAATAGCAAGGTTGCTCCAAGCTATCCCAGTTATTTACTTGTTACCGAAGTATATTGCCTTTTACCATAGTGTGTTTGACTAGAAACCATTTCTATCAAACACATACTCTGATAAGAGGTTTATGGCAATCATTACTTCAACAAGTGGCCAGGTACAACTCCTTAATATATCCGGAGCGATGGATTCTTTCCGTCTACTCAGCCTACCAACGTGCTGTCATCACTATACCCGTAATCACCCGTAGCACTCTAAATTAATGAGTGCATAGCAATGACCCAAAGTATAGCAATAGTACCACACAAGGCAACTAGCATCTCAAGTATGAGGACATTCGCAAAGCTTATTGCATGAAGATAAACACTAACACATTGATATTTATACCAAGTGTTTATCTTGCTGCGGTCTCCAATATATCTCCCAGATATATCCATGTGTCAAGCTTAAGGCACCACCTTCAGTCCTTAGGAGATTGACTGCTTGGACCCTTTCCAAGAAAGTTGACCACATGCTAGTCTTTCCGTTTCATCAATATCCTTTCTTGATGAAACTATGACTAGGGATAGTTTAGACATAATCATAATTTCACATGAAGCAGGTTCCACCAAATATAGTCCAACTATAATTTCTCTGACTTCATGCTATGATATGTCAAGGACTTTTGTATACATACATCAATGAATATATTTTAACCAGCTATGTATAGAAACACATTGATATAAACAAAAGAACAAATGCCTTTATTGATTAAATAAATTATTCGTACTATTACATAATTAAGATATATCGCCCTAATTGCCTTAAGGGCATACATCATATCCAACAAACTCCCACTTGCACTAAGGCCAATTAGCCATATGTTTTAATCCATATGCTTTAACATGCTGGTCATGTTTGACTTGAGTCAATGGCTTTGTCAGACCATCCGCGAGGTTCAGATCAGTGGGTACATATTCTAATCTTATTATCTTAGCATCAACAATCTCCCTGATTATATGATACTTTCTGCATACATGTCTATTTTTCTGATGAGATCATGGTTCCTTTGCCTGAGCTATGGCACCATTGTTATCACAATATAAAGTAATTGGATCAATAGCCTCAGGCACCACACCGAGATCACCAATAAATCCCTTCAACCAGACAGCTTCTTTTGCTGCTTCGCATGCAGCAATGTATTCAGATTCCGTGGTTGAATCAGCAGTAGTTTCTTACTTGGAACTCTTCCAGCATACTGCCCCTCCATTTAACACATACACAAAACCTGACTGAGACTTAAAGTCATCCTTGTCAGATTGAAAGCTTGCGTCAGTGTAACCTTTGATAGTGAGATCACTTTCTCCATAAATCAAGAACTCATCCTTAGTCCTTCTCAAGTACTTAAGGATTGCCTTGACGGCCATCCAGTGCTTTTCACCTGGATCTGACTGATATCTGCTCGTAAAGCTCAAAGCCTGAGAGACATCCGGCCTAGTACATATCATAGCATACATGATGGATCCTATCGCGGATGTATAGGGTATATCCTTCATGCGCATTCTCTCTTGAGCTGTCTTCGGACACTCAGCTTTAGATAGGTTAATCCCCTTTGTCATCGGGAGATAACCTTTCTTAGAATGCTCAAGGTTGAACCTATTCAACACCTTGTCTATATATGTACTTTGAGAAAGACCTAACAGCCTTTTGGATCTATCCCTATAGATCTTTATACCTAGTATAAATGCTGCTTCACCAAGGTCTTTCATGGAGAACTTTCTTGACAACCATACTTTAACGTTTTGAAGAAGAGAAATGTCATTTCCTATTAGCAGAATGTCATCAACATACAATACTAGAAAAATGACTGCACTCCCACTAACCTTCTTGTAAACACAACGCTTATTTGCATTTGGGCAGAAATCCAGTTCCCGGATTGTCTGATCAAACCTTATATTCCAACTCCTGGATGCCTGCTTAAGTCCATAAATGGATCTTTGTAGCTTGCATACCTTCGAGCCATTCTGAGATATAAAACCCTCAGGTTGTGTCATATACACATCCCGGTCTAAATCCCCATTTAGGAATGCTATTTTTACATCCATCTGCCAGATCTCATAATCGTAATGAGCAGCAATGGCGAGGAGTATCCTTATGGATTTGAGCATGGCTACCGGTAAGAAGGTTTCATCATAGTCAATACCTTCCCGTTGACTATAACCTTTCGCAACCAACCTTGATTTATAGGTAATTACATTACCGTCCATGTCTGTCTTCTTCTTGAAGACCCATTTGCACCCAATTGGTCTAACCTCTTGCGGTGCATCAACCAAATTCCAAACTTGGTTCTCATACATGGAATCCAATTCTGATTTCATGGCCTTTTGCCATTTATCAGAATCTGAGCTTTTCATTGCCTAATCATATGTCCTTGGTTCATCATCCTCCACAAGATATAGTTCCTTATCATTAGTGATGATAAACCCATATCTATCGGGACCCTTATAAACACGACCTGATCTTCGCAATGATTGTGTTTCGATAGTTTGTTCTTGGATCACACTCTCTTGTGTATCTAGAACGGGGTTAATCAGTTGATCATCTGTTTCTTCCTCTTGAACTTCCAGTTCAATATTGCTCCCACTGACCTTTTCAAGTAAGTGTTCCTTTTCCAAAAAGTGAGCATTCCGAGACACAAATACCTTTTGTGCTTCGGGTTGGTAAAACAGATACCCAATTGTTTCCTTTGGATATCCAATGAACAGACATTTGTCAGCCTTGGCATTTAGCTTATCTGACGCTATCCTCTTTACCATAGCAGGACAACCCCATACTCTTAAGTGATTTAGAGATGGCTTTTTGTTACACCATCTTTCATAAGGTGTAAAATCAACTGATTTAGAGGGCACTCTGTTTAAGACATAAACCGCGCTCTCAAGTGCATATCCCCCAAAGGATTTACTAAGAACTGCATGGCTCATCATGGACCTGACCATATCTAATAAAGTCCGATTCCTCCTTTCTGGCACTCCATTATGTTAGGGTGTATAAGGAGGGGTCCACTGGGGAACTATCCCATTTTCCTTTAGATAATCCTGAAACTCCTGACTTAAGTATTCTCCACCTCGATCCGATCGAAGTGTTTTAATACTTTTCTCAAGCTGTTTCTCTACTTCAGCTTTGAATAGTTTGAATTTTTCAAAACTTTCAGACTTGTGCTTCATCAAGTACAAATAACCGTATCGTGAGTAATCATCAATAAAGGTTATGAAGTAGGAGTATCCTCCTAGTGCCTGAACACTCATTAGACCACACACATCAGTGTGTATAAGTTCCAATGTACTCGTGGCTCGTTCACCCTTCCCTTTAAAGGGTAACTTTGTCATTTTTCCTTTTAAACAAGGTTCGCAATCACCATAAGACTCTAAGTCTATTGAGCCCAAGTCTCCACGCTTATGCAACTTGGTTAAGCGATCTTTGTTTATGTGGCCTAAACGGCAATGCCATAAGTAAAAGGAATTCTCATTATCTAATTTAACTTTCTTCACATTGTTTATATTGAAAACTTCTGTTTTAGTATCGAGAATATAAATGCCACCTTTCAACATTCCATAACCATAAAGAATATTATTCAAACGAATCTGACAATTATTATTCGAAAATAAAATTTCAAATCCCTCTGTTGCTAAACACGCAACAGATACAATATTCTTAGTAACACTTGGAATGTAATAACAATTATTCAAAACTAAAACAAGTCCACTTGGCAAAACAAGACTAAAGCTCCCTACGGCTAATGCAGCAACTCTGGCTCCATTTCCCACACATAGGTCCATCTCCCCTTTTGCAAGTTTTCTATAGTTCCTTAGTCCCTGCACAGAAGTACAGATATGAGAACCACAACCAGTATCTAATACCCAAGTGGATTCTTGCGGAAAAGTAGCAAAGTTTTCAATTACAAATATACCTGAAGTAGATGCCTCTGTAGGCTTCTTCTTCAAATGCTCAGAAGCAGGAGCTTTGCAATCCCTCTTCCAATGTCCCGGTTTCCCACATTGGAAGTAGACATACTTAGATGCCTTCTTTTCATTCTTCTTCTTACTGATTCTTTTCTTGGCACCCAGTGCCTGCTTCTTCTTCTTAGAAGCCTTGCCTTTTTCAACCAACAGTAGAGGTTTCTGATCTTTCTTGATCTGAGGTTCTACTGTTTTCAGCATGATAATTAATTCAGGGATAGTTGAATTAATCCTGTTCATGTAATAGTTAGTTACGAAACCTGAGTAACTATCTATCAAGGACATCAACAAAAGGTCAATGCTCAAGTCATGATTCATCTCGAATCCCAATCGATTCAGCTTCTCAAGGTATCCCAAGAGTTTCAGTACATGCTGAGAGGCAGAGGTGCCAGCCTGCATCTTGGTCCCGAAAAGGAGCTTAGAGGTCTCATACCTCTCTGTCCTCTCCCTCTCCGAAAAGAGTTCTTCAAGATGGAGAACCATATCCTCCAAGGGCATGTTCTCATATTGTTTCTGAAGCTCAGAATTCATGGACCCCAACATAATACACATGGCAGTCTCACGATCTTTCCTGTGCTTCAACCAGGCATCATGTTCCACATGATCCTCAACATCAGGTTCTACAGGGAAAATTTCACTTAGGACATAGGCAATTCTCTCAGATCTGAGAACTATTCTCACTGCTCGGAACCAATCAGAAAAGTTCGAGCCATTCAATTTGGTGTCAAGTAACATACGGAGATTAAAATTGGAAGCCATTTTCAACCTAAGACATAAGAAAAGAAAAGTGTTTAGATATTAGTTTAAGTACATGTATTTAATATGAGGACTTTTAATTAAATACATTTTCCTACTATTTTCTTCGAAATTTACAATAGCCCATTCTATTGAATTCGTGAATTTTAGCCCAGCTAAATTTCCTAGTAGGTAGCATCTATAACTAGTCTATTACAACCCCCAATTTTATGAGTCAAGTCATAATAGTAAGTCATAGTTGGAATCTCATTCCATTTGCATCGCATGCAATTGCTAATTCATTCAAGTTCCCTAATCCCAAGGGACGTGTGCTCTTATATTAGCATCTCCTTGAATATGTCTCAGATCCTAGCCTAGCCCCCAATTTTATGGTGGACTACCCCAGCTCTGTTAAGGCAGACCCTATCTCAAACTTTACAACCAATCAATGTGGACTAAAAGGAACGCTTTGCGTAGCACTTTGATAGCCCAAAAAGACCGTATTATAAATTTGAGTAAGGAAGACTATAACTTGCCTTAATATATTTACTTTGGGATTTTATTGGTGTTAAACGTCTCACCCAATCTAGGATTTTATCAGATGGATAAAATTATAATGACTTGTATTAATTCAGGGAATTTTAGAATTAATTTATAAGGTCTAACCTTAGGTGGGTTCAGCTCTTTATTATAATTATTCCATCAACCTAGATTATATGCAAAATAATTAACACTTTTATTTGTTATATTTATATTGCATTTCCTTTAAGCTTTTATTCAATAATTTTAATTTTTTTACTTTGTTATAGAAACACATATAAGCACCATCTTATATACTAAAAATAAATTAGTTCATATTAATCCCCCGATTGGTCAATTCAAATTGCACCGATATAGGTTCCCAGGTAGGAGAGGTGCCCTATGAGGAGTAGACACCAAGTCCAATCCTTAGCCAGAACAAATACGGGCACAAACTTGAAGACCAATGGATTCTCTTGAACTAATAAATTTTGTTCTTCCAATTCATGTAAATTGGGAGCATCTATAACCCATGTAATTTAAATAAATTATTGACACTTGTATAATTTGAGTAAGTTGAGCAGGCTTATTCAAAATTATTCATAACCAATTTCTAACCTTGAAATGAAAGGCAGAAGTTTATATATATTGTTCCAAACAATTAAATAAACAAATCATTTCATTTAGAAAATAATATTTAGTTTGCTTCTAACTTAATTATGCACTAAATAGGCAGGCTCTGATACCACTGTTGGGAACTGACAGTTAAATTGAACATGCATAAGAGGCATGACGGAAATTCAAAATTTTGTCCCTGTCCCAGGAACTCCTATTAGTTGCATATAAATTAAATAAAGCCTTAACTAAATAATTCTCTACCTAGGTTAGCATGCTACAGGACTAGGCATACCATAATTCTAAATTATATCCTAGCATATTTATTTTATACTAAGCATGTTATAACTCTAAGTTATAACCTAAGCATAAAATAAACTAAGCATGCAAAAATAACCTAAGCATAATTATTAAGTCTAAAAACACTTAAAGAAAAAGACTTAATAATTAAAAGAGAAAGAAAAAGAACTTACCAGTTGAAGCGTGCTTTTGCAGGACCTTCTTGCACAAGCCTCCAGTCGTAGGATAGCCTCTATCAGTATCCACACGAACCCCACCAACCAAAACCTCCCCAGGAGGAAGAACTAAGAAGCCTCGAGTAGTTGCTAGACCACTCTAGAAGCCTCACCCAAAAATATAAACTAGCGGTGCCCGAATAAATTCAGGCTCCACAAAAATAACTTGCTCAAGTACCCGAGAGATTAATTATCTCGCTTAGGATTTATGCTTTGAGCTTGATCCAATTTGAAAGGAAAGGAAATAGCCTATATATAGGCTTGGGGGAGCAAAAATGCTCCCCCTTTCATCGATGTGGGATGGGAGTAATTAACATATATATATATATATATATATATATATATATATATATATATATATATATATATATATATATATATATATATATATATATATATATATATATTCACGCCACTTTTCATGGGCTGCCTTTGTGCAGCCATGAATAAGGGTTGCGCATTTTTCGGCAACCGAACTTTGTACAAAATATTTTATACTTTTCGGTTTCAACTTACCAATGTAAAATTCCTTATAAATCCTTTCAAATAAATTTTTATTTTTGACTCTAATAAATTAGTTACCAGTCAAAATAAATAATTTGGTCCAACCAAAATTGATCTAATCAATTATGATTTATTTATGACTCTAATTAATTAGTTATCGGTCAAAATAAATTCCTTGGTCTATCCAAAATTGATCTAATCAATTTTAACCAATTAAACAATAATCCAATTATTATTCAAGTTATATTTTTATAATAGAATAAATCTATTAGTTCTTTACTTAGTCCGATGAAGGTCCAATGTGTGTGACCTTATAGGATCCCGAAGTATTGAGCTGTTAAGGCTTAACCAACCCTTGTTCTAATGGAACCATTGGCTCGATGCTCTAGACCGTGAATAGAACTCGATTACCTTGAACGACTGTAGTACGCCTCTAGCAAGGATCTACCATCCCCCATTACTCGGAATGTCATTTATGCTTATGACTTAATCCCGGTTAATGCAATAGTTATCCAGTGCGACAAATTCCTTCCATTCTTTAATATTAGTACCATCTGGTTTATTGGGTTCGGTTAAAGTGTTAACCCACTAATAGCAAGGTTGCTCCAAGCTATCCCAGTTATTTACTTGTTACCGAAGTATATTGCCTTTTACCATAGTGTGTTTGACTAGAAACCATTTCTATCAAACACATACTCTGATAAGAGGTTTATGGCAATCATTACTTCAACAAGTGGCCAGGTACAACTCCTTAATATATCCGGAGCGATGGATTCTTTCCGACTACTCAGCCTACCAACGTGCTGTCATCACTATACCCGTAATCACCCGTAGCACTCTAAATTAATGAGTGCATAGCAATGACCCAAAGTATAGCAATAGTACCACACAAGGCAACTAGCATCTCAAGTATGAGGACATTCGCAAAGCTTATTGCATGAAGATAAACACTAACACATTGATATTTATACCAAGTGTTTATCTTGCTGCGGTCTCCAATATATCTCCAAGATATATCCATGTGTCAAGCTTAAGGCACCACCTTCAGTCCTTAGGAGATTGACTGCTTGGACCCTTTCCAAGAAAGTTGACCACATGCTAGTCTTTCCGTTTCATCAATATCCTTTCTTGATGAAACTATGACTAGGGATAGTTTAGACATAATCATAATTTCACATGAAGCAGGTTCCACCAAATATAGTCCAACTATAATTTCTCTGACTTCATGCTATGATATGTCAAGGACTTTTGTATACATACATCAATGAATATATTTTAACCAGCTATGTATAGAAACACATTGATATAAATAAAAGAACAAATGCCTTTATTGATTAAATAAATTATTCGTACTATTACATAATTAAGATATATCGCCCTAATTGCCTTAAAGGCATACATCATATCCAACACCATGACCCACTCAAGAACTTAAACCATTACCCTCACATCTGGAATATGCTTACTTAGACCCACCTAGCAACCATCTAGTAATCATCTCTTCCAAACTTATCCAACAGCAGAAGGAGCAATTACTTGACATTATTAGGAGAAACAAAGAAGCCATGCCATGGACCATTTCAGAAATAAAAGAGATCAACCCTTCAATTTGTGTATATCGTATCTTGATGGAAGATGATCACAAACCAACTTTGCAACCACAAAGAAGGTTGAATCCACACATGAAAGAAGTGGTGAAAAAGGAAGTAATCAACCTTCTTAATACTGGAATAATCTATCCGATTTCAGACAGTGTATGGACCAGCCCAGTTCAGGTTGTTCTAAAGAAAGATGAAATGGCTGTGATCCAAAATGAGAAGCATGAACTCATCTCTAAAAGAACAGTCATCGGATGGAGATTTTGCATTGATTACCACAAGCTCAATGATGCAACAAGGAAAGATTACTTCCCTCTTCCATTCATTGATCAAATATTGGAGAGACTTTCAGGATATGCATTCTATTGCTTTCTTGATGGTTACTCGGGGTACAATTAAATTGCAATTCACCCCTTGGACCAAGAGAAAACAACTTTTACTTGCCCCTATAGTACTTATGCTTACCAGAGGATGCCATTTGGTTTATACAAAGCTCCAGCACCCTTCCAAAGGTATATGATGTCAATTTTCAATGATATGATTGAAAAGACCGTGGAGATATTCATGGATGATTTCTTAGTTTATGGGAAAACTTTCCAATCTTGTCTTAGCAACCTAGAGGTTGTCCTAGTTCACTGCAAGGAGACAAATCTTGTTCTTAATTGGGAGAAATACCACTTTATGGTCAATGAAGGCATTGTTCATGGCCATAAAATTTCAAAAAAGGGTATTGAAGTTGATCGAGCCAAAGTCGAGGTGATTGCAAGCTTAAGTTGCCCACACCAATCAAAGAAGTTAGAAGCTTTCTTGGTCATGCAGTTTTTTACCGTAGATTCATTAAAGATTTTTCAAAAATTGCACAACCACTTTCAGCTTTATTAAACAAATATGCAGAATTTATTTGATGCAAATTGTTTGAAAGCATTTAAGGAGCTGAAAAATAGATTGACCAATACTCCTATTTTGATTGCTCCTGATTGGAACCAACCCTATGAACTCATGTGTGATGCAAGTGACACTTGCATTGGAGCTGTCCTTGGATAAAGAATAAACAAACATTTTCATCTAATTTATTATGCAGGTAAAACACTTACGAAAGCTCAATTATATTACACTGTCACTGAAAAAGAATTACTTGTTATAGTGTATACATTTGACAAATTTAGATCTTACCTTGTGCTTTCCAAAGTTACTATTTTTACAGATCATGCAGCTATAAAGTACTTGCTCTCAAAGAAGGATGCAAAACCAAGGCTGATTCGATGGTTATTGTTATTGCAAGAGTTTGACATTGAAATTAAAGACAAGAAAGGCTCTGAAAATGTGGCTGCTGACCACTTATCTAGAATTAAAGTGAGCAATCAAATGGAGGAACCAGAAGTTACTAACTCTTTTTCGGATGAGCAATTTTTTATGGTAATTTTTTTCGCATGGTTTGCAGATTTTGCTAACTATCTTGCTTGTGGTAAAAAACCTCTACACCTTTCATATCACCAAAAGAAAAAATTCTTTGCCGATATCAAATCCTATTTTTGGGAGGAATCATTTTTGTCCAAGTTATGTCCAGATCAAATCATTCGAAGATGTGTTTCTTATGAGGAAGCTGAAGCAATTTTGAGGAAGTGCCATACTATAGAGGCTGGAGGTCACTTCGGTTCAACAAGAACAACTTTAAAAGTGCTAGAATCTGGGTTGTATTGGCCTACAATCTTCAAGGATGCTCAAAGGTTTGTAATGGAGTGTGATGAGTGCCAAGGAACAGGTAATATCTCTGCAAAAAATGCCATGCCCCTAAACAATATTGTTGTTTGTGAAATTTTTGATGTTTGGGGAATTGACTTCATGGGACCTTTCCCAAGTTCTTATTGTAACAAATATATTTTTGTTGCTATGGATTATGTAAGTAAATGGGTAGAAGCAATTGCTTGTTCAATGATGCAAGAACTGTTGTTAAACTTTTGAAAAAGCTTTTTGCTAGATTTGGTGTGCCTAGAGCAATCATAAGTGACCAAGGTACTCACTTTTGCAACTCTCAATTTGAGAATTTGCTATAAAAATATGGAGTTACACATAGAGTTGCTACTCCTTACCATCCACAAACCAGTGGATAAGCTGAAATCTCTAATTGAGAAATTAAGCGAATACTTGAGAAAATAATGAGCAACTCTAGGAAAAATTGGTTGAGCAAGCTTTACAATGGAATGTCACCATTTAGAATGCTTTATGGAAAATCTTGTCACTTACCTGTTGAATTAGAATTTAAAGCTCTATGGGCTCTAACTCTTCTTAATTTTGATAGGCAAGCTACTGGAGAACAAAGAAAGTTGAATCTAAATGAATTGGAGGAATTCAGATTATTTGCATTTGAAAATGCCATGAACTATAAAGAAAAAGTGAAGAAATGGCATGACAAAAGAATTCAAGAGAAGGAATTCCATGAAGGCCAACAAGTACTTTTGTATAATTCTCGTTTAAGGTTGTTCCCAGGCAAGCTTAAGTCAAGATGGACAGGATCTTTCACAATAGCTAAAGTCTTTCTACATGGTGCTGTTGAGATTGCTAAATCTGATGGAGAAACTTTTAAAGTCAATGAATAAAGGCTGAAACCTTATCTTGCTCAAGCACAATCAAAAGTTTTTGGAGATACCCAATATCTTTAACCACCACAAGCAATCATAGAATTTGGTGTCCACTTCAAACACCAATTGAAGCAAATGTTGGGCAAACCCCAACTTCTCTACCATAAATTGCTATAGTTATATTATAGTTATATGCTTATTTTGAATGTTAATAGTTTCCTCTTTGCTAATTTTGAAGGTGATCATAGTTTCATTCAAGTATGGGGATAACAACATGAGCTCACATGTGTTTGTTGCATTCTCATTCTTGAAACTTTTCACAACAACTCGAAGCAGCAAACCACTTTCTAAGAAGGAACAATAGACCACTGGAGCAACAAAAATTTTATTCGAAGCAATCAATAGAGTAACCAAATATTCTTCAGTAATTTTTTATTCTAACTTCCACATCCTAATTCTGGTATGATGTTTCACGCTATACTCATTTGATAATACCAACTCGTAATACCCTTAATTTTCCCTACTTTGTTCTTACTTAAGTACTAATGCATTGGGGATAATGCATGATTTAAGTATGGGGATGGGTACTTGTGTACATTGTTGTATAATTGTACTTTTTAAATATAATTACATGTTTGAAGTTGCACCGCCCTTCAGCAATTTCTTGTTCTGTTCTGATTTCTTTAAATGATTTTTCAAAAACTTTTCAAAATGTGTGTAAAATGATTTTGTGGTAGCTTAAGTGATCTGGTGAACTTTTGAAATGCATGCAAAGAGTATGGTTCAAAGATTATGAAACTTGAAGGTATTAAAAGCTCATTGGTAAGATTGATACAGTAGTTGAAACACTCTTAGATTTCTTAAATTTTAAGTCATAATTCAACTTCTTAGCTTGATTGTTAACCCAATTTATGAGGAATTGAGCCTAAATTTTTTTGATTATACACATGAACATTTGCATGATTTCCTTGTTGAGTGAGCTTACACATACAACTTTAGCTAGAACTTATTTTGGCTAGTACTTTTCAAGACCATATGATTGTTCACATGCATAAGATGATTAAGGCATTACGTTTTACCCTCTTTTAACCAAATAGCCACCCTTTTGTATTATATCCCTCATTATAGATAAACCCCTTTGAGCCTTAGCTTTTTCTTTGTTTTAACCACATAAAAGTTTTCCCTTAATCATTTCACATTATGTTGGCCCAAAACACCCGAGAATTTACCATAGAAATTCATCATTTTAAAGCAAATTCACTGATTGTCATGATTTCATAAGCTTGTGCAATTTTGTTTCTATCAAGCAAGCAACAATTCAAGCTTTCTCCTTGTTCAAATCGGAAAACCAACCAAGTCTTTCAAGTTGCCAATTCAATTCTGTACAATCTCTTCATGCAACCTCTTTTGATTGATAAAAAAATGAATGAGATGGAAAAAAATGATAGAAAAAAGAAATTGAAAAAAAAGAAGAAAAAGCAAAAAAATATTAATCTTTTGTGAGAATGCTTGATACTTTCTCTTTATCCTAATCATATTGCACAAGTTGGTTTGCTTACTTACTCATCATTGTTCATTTCCTTTGGTAATTCTTTTCACCTAAAATATCCGTTTTGACACACCTTAATCCTAACCTACGTTACAACCCTGTGTAAAGCCCTTTTGATTTTGTATGATTGTTCAATACAAGTGGTGGAGATTAGACCAATTTTCAAGCATATGGTATAGAGTTTATGTGTAAGGCTGATGAGTGCATTTGTGAAGGAATCAAATCACACTAAACCTTTTGAGTGAAATGAAGGAAAATCTTGCTGAGGCAATACTTCAATTATTGATAGGTTGTTGACCTGTGAAGTTTAATTTTTGTTAAGTCTAAGATGTTTTGAAAACTGGAATCAAACTTACTAGATGAGAATTTAGTATCTTGTTTCCATAAACTTTGCATTATATCTCTTGTTGCAGGACGGAATTCAAAAATAAACTCAAGTTGTTGCCTTGTTTTAAAAAATGTTTTTCAAACCTCATTCTTCTTCTTTCTTTCTCTCTTGTCTTTGTTTAATTGCTTGAGGACAAGCAATGTTCAAGTATGGGGATATTTGATAAGTATGAATTATGCCTATTTTATTATGTGTTTCTTGAGCTAAAACAATGAGAAAATGATTGGAGAATTAGCTAATTTTGAGTAATTTTGGAAAGCAGACATAATGATTGCTCCAAAGGCAGAAAGCAAGTAGAAAACAGGCAAAAGCAGGTAGAATAGTTACTCCAAACGAAAAAGTGATTTTGTTGGATAAAAGAATTATCACCAGCCATAAAAGTTGTAAAAGAAACATAGAAAATGAAGAATTAGAAGGTGATGTGGCTGAAAAGAAGGATGCCACCTACCACTTGGTGGAAAAGAGAATAATAATTAATTAAGAAGTGGTGAATTATTAGTGGAAAAATAACACATATCACTAAGTTGGAAGCTATCTATGACATGTGTATGGCAAATTCCACTAACAAAAAATGAGTCACCAAGAAGAAAAGCAAGTGGAGCCATTTTGTGAAGACACCTAATTTTGTTATAAAAACCTAAATTTTGTAATTAGTTTTCTTTATTTCCAAGTATATCCTTCCTGTCACTATAAATAGGATAGTAGTTTAGTTTAGTGTTAGCATAGATCATATATCATATTTTGTACTTCTCTTTATAATATAAAGTAGCTTTTCTCTTTCTCTATGGTTTTTTTATTTATGCTTATTGGTTATCCAACTATTAAGTGTGAGTAGACTATAGAGCAATCTCGGTCAGCAAGCAAAACTTGAGTAAGTTCACTTCTCTTCCATTTATTTGAGCATTAAAACTGTTTATAGGTTGTTAATTGGTATGCTTAATCCTTATGAGATGGCCACCTCATATTTAGTAGTTGTAATGAGACTGATCGGAGATTTACACTATAGAACAACCATTTAACTCATGTATGCATGAGACGGATCAAGTAATTGCTTGCATGTTAATGGTTTTTATCATTAATTTTGTGAAATGCTTGCTTAACTTACTGCATGGAACTGAATCTAGTGAATAAACTAGGTAATTTTCCATAGAATCCAACTGAGGATGATCAATTAAGCTTGGTGTAGTTAGAAGTACGGTACCTTAAACCTATGTTCTTAATACTGCTCAAATTAACTGGAAGAATGTGCACTGAAATTGTTTATGCTTACTTGACTTGAGATTGTGCCTTTTATATTGTATTTCGCAATAGTCAGTTTGACTGCCTGTTTAATTCTGACTGCTTCGTTTAATTTTGTTTTCTTTGCACCCAACTATTATAAGAAACCTTAGACTACCTATTTACTATTGATTTACGATTATTTACATTTAATCCCTGTGGAAATGACACTTGGACTCACCATATGCTATAGATTGACCTAATATACTTGCTAGTGTTACTTTTGGGGACAACATATCGTTTCTTTCACTTTATTTTAGTTTTTCTGTAATAATAATGTTTTAAACATCTGTTATTATTTTTTTTCTATTAAAATTATTTTAGATGTCTATTGCACTTGGTGAAATACCTATACCAGTGGAATTGGAGAGAAATTATGTTTAACCTTTAATTTAAGAGCAACAATATTATTGCACATAATGGAGTGTATTATGTGGTTACACTTACAGAGGATGAACAACTTCTGAATAAATAAATCTTTCGCTCCCTCAGAATTCATTGATTGTAAGTTTAATTTTTTTATTTGTAACTTCAAATTAGTACATTGTATTATTTGTATTTTAGTTCATATATATTTTAACTTTAAAATTTTTTTACAGTAGAAATCAGATTTCGATGTTGATAAATTTCCAGATGTAAATGAAAATTTCAAGGTACTTCTAACATTTATATTATAAGTACAAATGATTTATTATATAATATGATTAGAAATGGTCTTTTATTTATATATTTATTTATTTATGTTTGGTATGATTCGATATCAGAGAATGAAGTCAATTCTCCTGTCATATCTGTGGAGATAAGAAATGAAACTCCGACATCGTCGATATTAATAGATGAAGATAACGCATAGCTTTCGAGCAATCAAGCAAAACAGATGAGGATTAAGAAGGAGAAGAATAATTGATATGTATCTCTTTAAGCCCTAAAAGCCTTTTTATATTTAGACCTTTTAAAAGATCTTTTTACCTGCAAAAAGCACTTGAGCCTAATTATCAACTATTATATCTCCTAAATCTATTTTTTTAAATTTAATTTGTTGTTTTTTATTTTTTTAATTCTGTTGAGTATAATCATATTTAAAAAATGTAATTTTAATTCTCATGGGATATTTTTAATTATTTGATCAAGTGAATTTGAATTTCATAATTATAAATTAAGTATATCTATTAACTAATATATCTCCTAATATATTTTTTTAAATTTAATTTGTTGTTCATGATTTTATTTAATTCTATTCTATTGATTATAATCCTATTTAATAATTAATGTGACTCTTTTTTATTCATCAAATATTTGATAGAGAATCACAAGAAAACTGCAGAAAAGTATAAAGTATAATCCTATTTAAGAAAAAAATTTGAATTTTATATCTATTTACTATTATTTATTTTTGTATTGTTGGATTGTTTCATTTTAAACATGTATCATTTCTTCTTATTTTTACCTTTTTAATTTGTTGAGTAAATTTTGTAATTCTTATACTATTTTCTCCAAATTGGAAAAGACCATTGCTGATGGATGAATTTGTCGAGAAGAAATAAATGAATTTTTTGAATCCTTTGGTGATTTATAAATTGAAGTGTGATCCATTGGTGATTAAGATGAGATTTTAAAAAAAAAGGTAAGATGATGAAGAATCGTGGATTAAGAGGAGTTTAGAATGTGGTCACGTGATTAAAGGTAAAAAGAGGAGAAATTAAGGGCTAAGTTTTGGATAAAATTGGGAACACAAATTTTTATCATGTGCTCCATGCTTTACTTTTATAAGTTTATTTATGAAGATTCTGAATACTGTGTAATTGTATTAATTAGAAAAAAGTTAATAATTAAGAAGAAATAGAGTTTATAACTAATATCACAATGAAAAAAATAAGTATGATAAATTGAATTTGATATTCTTTGTGTATAAAGATGTTTTCCGCAAATAAATTATATTGCGAAATAAATTTGTCATTGATATGCTTATTACAAATGACTTATTCGTACATCGCACGGGTACTACACTAGTTGTTGATAAAGGATGCAAAGAGAATATTGTCAAATATGGGAAGAATATATTGTAAGATGACGGCTCACATGGAACAAAGAGAAAAGCATCTTTGCACAAGCTTCAATGTCTGGAGAAGACAAAAAGGAGATGTCAATTACCCAATATGGCAAAAAGCGGAATTGACCTTCAACAGCAGTCAGCGTCAATTTAAAAAATGGAAATACTTTAACATCTGGGAGAATCTTCTATTATCAGCAAGAAGGGAACCTGATTATCATATAAGACCTTCAAAGCAATCCATAAGAGGTAATTAGCTGCAATAAACGGCTATTGAGAAACCTGGAAATTGAAGCCAATCTCACAACGGCTACTGTGAAGAAGACCAGCCTTTCTAACGGCTATATTCTCAAGAAAGTTTATATAAAGAAGTCAAATTCAAAGTAGAAGATAAGAGCTTGAACTACAACAACCATTATTCTTAAGAAGATTCATATTCAAGCCTTCAAAGCTATTGAGCGATCATTTTTCATACTTCTACTGAAATTTAGAAACAATTGAGCTAGAACTTCATTGTAAACATTATTTTTAGAATAGCTATTGAAGAAAGGATTTGATTCATTATAATCTTTCTTCACTAACATCTACTTCTCACTTGTTGTGGGCACACTACTTGGGTTATAAGTAGTGGAGGTAGCTTAGTTTGTATTCAGGACTTGTAAAGGAGGGTACATTGATAAGTGAGGAATAGAATAAGTTGTAAATAGGTTTGAATTCTACATATTGGAAAGAATTCTTAGTGGATCGAAGTAGGGTAGCCGGAGGCATGTGGACTGGATGTAAGCACGGGGTTGTTAAATCGGGATATATCACTGAGTTTGACTTTCTAACCCTAAACTCATTTACTTTACTCTGCTATTGAAGTATTTGCTATTGTGTTGTTGGTGTTGAACTGTTTCTGATATTGAAGTATAAGTGTGCTATTAATATTATCTTTGATATACATGCTTTGTATAGATTCTGTTGTAAGTATGACTACTTGAGTATGTGTCAAATACTGCTAGTCAAACTCTCAACAATATCTCTTTTATTTCTGCTATTGGTTAGTTGCACTATTGGTAACCTGTTGCTATTGAGTTGTTTGCTGTATGTTGAATTATTTATTTATTGTTGCTATTGAATCATTCTATCTGTTGAAAAAGAAGTTTCTAAGTTTCCGCTCATTCAATTCACCCCCTCTTGAATATTCTACATTATAACTGGGATCAACAGATATGGTAACCTACAATATAAATTGTTGATCAAAGAAGTAGATGGCAATCAACCTAATAGAAATTCAATGAATATTAGATGTAGATTGTTTCACGCAAAAAAAAAAACCTAAAAACATTTAATCCTGAATAAAACAACTTAAAAAAGTAATAGTGAGTCATGAGGAAAAGAAGTTCAAAATTAGTTTCATTCTCTCTCCTCAAAACTTTTGATTGTACAGAGAAGCAATAGAAATAAGGTGAAACTAGGGTTTTTTAAAAATTAGATTTTTCTTCAATGTAAATAGTTGAATTGAACCAAACTAAACCAAATTAAATTTTATGAAAGTGTTAGTTTATTTTGGGGCAAACTTAAAAAAAGTAACTTGTGATTTTATTCATTTGTAAAATGGGGTCTGAGAAAATTTTTTTTACAAAATGGGGTCTGTGGTTTAAAAAAATTGTCAAAAAGAGAATAAAAAACATTTTTTTGTTCAAAATAGTGGTGTACAAAACATATTTTAATCCATCTAACATTCTTATTATTTAAAAATTATACGTGTCAATTTGAGTAAGTTTCAGAGATTTTTTCATTTTTTTATGATTTTTTAAAGTGTATGATCATTTTTTTAATTAAAAATAAATATATGCACAGTTAAAAAAGATTTCAAAAATTATCAATGATGTGTATTGCGTTTTTATTAATCAATCCACAATTTTTTGGATATAAACAAACAAGATTACTCATTTTCGTGACATAATCTAATATTGAGAATCCTCTTTTTGACAATTTTTTGAAACTACATACCCCATTTTGCAAAATAAATTTCTCAGACCCCGTTTTATAAATGAGTGAAACCAAATGGTACTTTTTAGAAGTTTACCATTTATTTTACTAATATTACACAATTTGTTCGTATTTAAAAGTATTATAAAAATATTAATTAGGATAAATAAAATAAAAGCTAATACTTTAGTTCGAATGGAATTGATAACATGTCCAATATCCTTGTCTCCTTGTGATTGAAAAAGACATGTAAGAGTCCGAGTTAGAAGGGCGAGGTCGAGTGACCGAGGAAACTTTTTAGATGCCTAAGTTTCCAGTTGTTTAGATATGGAAAAGATTCGAAAGTTATAGTATCAAGTGTTTGCATTACTATTTCTACTGTTACATATAACAATCATGCCACGCATCATGAGATCTTTTGCATTTGATCCTGATAATCTAGAGTTGAAGGAAGTTTTTTCAAGGGAGCCGGGTATTAGGAGCACTATGTTCCCAAAAAAATCGCGTTTATCCTAATTTACAATTAATGACTTAGGAGCATAGTACTTCAAATTAGGGGTGTTAAAAAATCGAACTAAACCAAAATAACCGACTGAATCAATGAAATTTGGTTTATTTGGTTCAGTTTTTGATCTATACGGTTTGATTTCGATTGTAAATTTTATAAATTTTCAGTTAATTGGATCGGTTCAATTTTATTTATGAAATAACTGATATAACTGAACCATCTGATTAATTCAAATACCTCTTAAAAATCAATGATATATAATATTATTTTGTATTGTTGAATCTTGAATAAATTTCTTTATGAACTATAACATTGTTAGCGTTTTATTCATTGTTATATGAATTATTTAATTATTTTGTTTTTATACTATAGTTAGTTCATTAAAATTTTTTGAAAATTACAAGATATAATGTGTTAATTTATGTACATAATGAAAGTGATGAGTGATAATGAAGAATTTTGAGAAAGATAATTGTATTTTTCTTGACTTACAAACATATTACATTGTGGGTATTTATACATAAATGAATCTTATATGAAAGGTAACAAAATAAATACAAATAAATGCAATTAATTGTAATATTTCTAATTGGGGTAATTAACATGACTTGGGGAAGAATCCAGTCAACACTTCCCCTCAAGTTGGTGCAAAGATGTTATACATGCCCAACTTGCAAAGCAGTGTAGGAAACTTTCGTTTGTCAAGGCCTTTTGTGAGGACATCTGTTAACTATTCTTTGGAAGAAGCGTGAATTAGATCAAGGTTGTCGTCCTCTATCTTTTCTTTGATGAAATGTCGATCAATTTTAACATGTATTATTCGGTCATGTTGAATTGGGTTATGAGCAATGCCGATAGCAGCTTTATTGTCACAGTACAAGGATAGTTTTCCTTTCTCTGCTAATTTTAAATCTTCAAGCAGTGTCTTCAACTAGAGAACCTCACAGATGCCTTGTGCCATTGCTCTGTATTCTGCTTCTTCACTAGATCTAGCAACAACACTTTATTTCTTGCTCCTCCAAGTGACAAGATTTCCTCCTACTAGGGTATAATAACCGAAAGTTGATCTTCTATCATCAAGAGATCCTGCCCAATCAACCTCCTTAAATTAAGGCTTCAACTCAAAGATGACCATGGTTCAACAAAAGAAGGCCTTTTCCTAGTGTAGACTTTAAGTACCTCAGGATACGAAAGATAGCTTGCATATATGGATCTCGCAGGTCATGCATAAATTGACTCACCAAGCTAACTGCGTATGCTATATCTGGTCCCGTGTGTGAAAGATATATGAGCTTACCCATGAGCTTCTGATATCTCTCCTTGTCCACTGACTTTCCAATCTCAGATTGAAGCTTGTAATTGTTTTCAATAGGCGAATCCATGGGTATGCAACCCAACATCCCAGTTTCTGTCAACACGTTTAGGACATATTTCTCTAGAAATGTAGATCCCTTTACTTGATCTAGCAACCTCAATTCCTAAGAAATATTGGAGCTTTCCTAGAGCTTTGATCTCAAATTCACGAGCCAACTACTTTTCAAGTTGAGCCATCTCCTCATTGTCATCCCCTGTCATCACTATATCATCAACATACTCTATGAGTAATGTGACTTACCCCCGCTAATATTTTATGAAGAGTATGATTTTCTTATCTCTATTTGTAACCGAAAGAAATCATAGCTCTGCTGAATCTGTCAAACCATGCTCTTGGAGACTACTTTAGACTGTACAAGGCTCTCTTCAATTTATAAACTTTCCTTTCACACTAGTGGCTCTCAATTCTAGGATGAATGTTCATGTAAACATCTTCTTCCAATTCTCCATGTAGAAATGCATTTTTTACATTGAATTGGTGTAAGTCCTAATCAAGATTAGCAGCACATGATAATATGACTCTGACGGTGTTCATCTTTACAACTGGAGCAAATGTTTCTTGGTAGTCTACTCCATAAGTCTGAGTAAAACCTTTTGCAACCAATCGAGCCTTGTATCTTTTAATCAAGCCATCTACTTTGTGTTTGATAGTGAACTCCCATTTGCAACCTACCAACTTATTGTCTGTTGGAGGAACAACAAGTTCCTTGATAATGCTTTCATTTCTTCAAGCATATCATGCTTCCACTTCGGATCTGCAATGGCTTCTCTCAAATTATGTAGAATAGACACAAATAAGAGGGACAAATCAAAAGCTCTATGGAGGGAGACAAAGTCAGGCAAAAGATATACAAGATGATTAGTACAAGACCTGACCCCTTTCTCTGGGCAATAGGTAAATCAACATCATTTTGAGAGATTGGTAACTTATCTAAAGATGAAGGAGAAGAAGGTGACTCACCTGAGGACAAAGGAGATGAATGGTCAGTAGCAGATTGCATAATGGCTTCTTCTGTTCTATTTCTTCTCAAATACCTTAACAAGTTAGGTCTATCCAACCTCCCAATTTCCTCTCTGGAAGGAGTCTCCCCCTCAATATTAGCATCAATCATCACATCTTCATTTGTAGCCTCCAAACTCCCAACTTGTTCTCTGGCAGGAGTCTCCCCATCAATATGAACATCAATCATCCCATCTTCATTTGTAGTCTCCCCCTAAATATATGATGGGGATTCTTTGAAGTACGATTCAATCTCTCGAAATGTAACATCCATTGTGACAAAATATCTCCGTGAAGGAGGATGATAACATTTATACCCTTTCTGTGTAGGAGAATACCCGAGAAAGACACATTTAAGGGCATGCAGATCAAGTTTCTCACTATTTCATGATAGAATGAAGCACACTCACCCAATCACTCTCGGAGGAACAAGATATGTGTTTTTTCCTTTTAACATTTCTAAAGGACTCCTAAAGTCGAGGGCTTTTAGTGGCATCCTATTAATCAGGTAAGTAACATAAAGAATGGCATCCCCTAATAAGGTTTAGGCAAGTTCATAGTGAACATAAGGAATCTAGCAACTTCCAACAAATGCCTATTTTTTCGTTCTGCTACCCCATTTTGAGCACTAGTATAAGGACAACTAGTCTGGTGAATTATCTCATGTGACTCTAAGTAAGCACCAAAAACTTTATCCATATATTCTGTGCCATTATCAGTTCGCAGATTTTTATTTTGATGTCAAATTGAGTACAAATCATTTTGTCCGAAGATTGAAAACATGAAAAAACTTCATCTTTTGCTTTTAATAAATATACGCATGTAATCCTAATGTAACAACCAATGAAAGTAACAAACCAACGATTACCAAATAAGGAAATTGTTTTAGTTGGACCCCACACATCAGAGTGAATTGCGGAGAAAGGGGTAGTACTTCTACTATTTCTTAAAGGATAAGAGTTTCTTGTGTGCTTGGCATACTCATAAGCATTACCGGACAATTATTCAAAATTTGTTTTAGAAAATAAATCTGGGTATAACTTTCTCATAGCAAAAAAAAGATGGGTGTCCTAACCATCGATGCCAATGCAAAATTTCATGATTAACAATCTTATTCTCTCCAAAGAATGCTTGACTTCCCGACTCCAAACTGTCATATATTAAATATAAGCCATCATGCAATTAGCCACTGCTAATCTTCTTCCCAGTTTCAAGGTCCTGAAAAACACATTGGTTAGGAAAAATTCAATTTTGCAATTTAAGGCTTTTGTGATGGAATTGACAGATAAAAGGTTTACGGGGAAAGTTTGGTACATGAAGAACAGAAGATAGTTCAATATTAGGTGCATAGACAACAAAACTTATTCCGGAAATAGGAGACAAAGGACCATCTACTATTCTAACATTGTTTCCTTTAGGACAAATGGTATAGGTTTGGAAGCTTTGTGAATATCCCGTCATGTGTCTATTCACACCAGAATCAATAATACAAGAATTAAGATTAGTATTACCTGCTATACCTGATTGCCCATAAGTATTAGTTCCGGAAGTATATAAGTTCATTTTTGGATCTCCCATTAATACAAAAATTAACGAACAGCGCTTCCGGTGAACAACAATTGAATGAATAGTACCTCTGGTGAACAGCATTATCGGCGACGAACAATATCTCTGGTGAATAGTGTTGTCGATGATGAATAGTGCCTATAGTGAACAGTGTCACAGGCGATGAACCATGTCCGTGACGTAAAACAGTGACATCGGTGATGAACAATAATCGCCGGATGAAACAACCTATACCATATACTATTAAAAAGATCGTAATCACAACATAAAATTTGTTTTTGTTCTTTTTTTTCTTTTTAAAAAATTTAGCCCTTTATATAAGGTGCAACTCAGTGAATATAAACAATCTATGAATTTAGCAAATCACATATATACACGCACTCGAAAAGTCACCATGTAGGGATTCAAATATGCTTATGAATGATTCATTTATTTATTTGTTGTGACAGTACCAGCCAAAGTATTGCCCCGAGATACATGTAATATTTGTAACAATTGTCAATTGATTTGCTGGCTAGCTATGTAACAATTGGTTGACCTTTCAGTCCATTTGTCAGATATTATGATTGGTTGACCATACAGGTCCAGATGAATAGAACATGTATTACAATGTTTGATCGGCTATGCCACAACGTCTCTTATACTTTTCATATATTCAAGTGCAAATATTTGTTATACGAACCATTGAACTTACAATTAGCATATATTAATGCAATGAACATATATTCCACATACATTTATCATATAAATCCAGCTTATCAAATACAATTCTCATTATAAATATATTCAATAATTCATATATGTGCCAATTCACTTCACTTAAGAATTCAATGCATTATCATATTCAAATGACACATATTAACATATTTCCATACAATTTCATATCAAAACAATTCATATCACATTCACATATTCATACAATTAACACATCAACACATTCCACCCATATATTCATATCATGTTTATACTTACAAAATTTATCTGAGCTAATTCTCTCAGAACGACTTGGACCTTTCTTCGGAATCCCTTCAATGTTTTGAGCTCCTATAACATACATATTTATATATCAAACATACATATATACATCTTATATCCTTTTGCAAATATATAAAGATTAATATAAACTAGAATAGAATTACTATCTGTGAGACCGTATTGACTATAACTAATCATATTTCTCAAAGTACTTAACCAAATGATCTGATTCTAGTCTCATTTTACTCTTAACACATAGCTTTATAACATATAAAAATTTCATAATTTTCTGATCAATTTTCCATTTATTGCGAATTTTATATTTTAAACTTTAATTCTGTACTGTTTTACCTGCATTTAGAACTAGTGTTCTTATGACCTCACTTTACTTCAAAATTCATAACTTTCGACTTACTTACTCAAATGTACTGATTCTTATTTTGTTCAATTTCTAATACACAATTACATAAGATACTAAAACCTCAAAATTTTCAAAGCCTTATACAATTTATAGTGAATTTTCCTTCAATGCCCTGTTTCAACCCGTTCTACCTAGATAGCATCTTAGTAAAATGATCATAACTTTCTATAAACTACATGAATTGACCCGATTCTTTTTTTTACTTAAACTATACACATAAGGGAATAATATATAAAAAAAGTTAGAATTTTCAAAGTAGTATAACAATCCCATATTAATTTCGAAACTCACCTCATCTCTTTGATCATCCAATTCTGGACACTTCATCTTTTAAAAATTATAGCTAATTATTTACTCATCTAAAAATCCCCAAATTTTATAGAAGTAACCTAGAAATGTAGAGAATCAATTCATCTTTTTATCATAACCTCAAATTTTATCTCTAACATCTCAAAAATCATATTACTAAACTATAGACATACCTGATTTCTTCCTTCTCTCTATTTCTTCTCTCTTCTCTTCACTTCTTCTCTAACTCTCTCTCTTCTGCGTGTCTAAGGGTTGGTAGGGATAAGATTTCTAATCCTAATCCTTTCCTTTATCACTTCCTTTCTTATTAATATTTATCCTTAACATTATATACCAATTATACCCCTTATAATCTTTATTTATACCAAAACAATAATATTACTAATACTACTAAAAAATGACACAATTACATTATATTATATTATCTAAATCATTTTATATCTATAATATAACTACACTCATTTACTCTTTAAAATTCTATAGCTATATAATTCAGTAACTAGTCATTAAAATATCGTATTTTATATAATCAAATAATTATTATTTTAACTAATCAATTTCTAATAAATATGACATGTAAAATATTATATAGTCTAATTTTATAACATGTAACATATGTGGATAAATACGGATATGATGCATGAAATGGGATGTTACAATTCTCCTCCTCTCAAAGAATTTCGTCCTCGAAATTAAATACCTGTGTCGTGGAATAATAAAAAAATTCTCATTCATTCCTCTATTTCTCAAGTTGCTTCGTCCTCTGAATGACATTTTCAAAGTATTTTAACCAATGGGATTTCCTTATTTCGTAGTTGTTTAGTCTTATATCCTATAATCTCACTAGTTCTTCTACATAACTCAAATTATGTGCAATTCTTAATTCTTGATCCTCCAGTACATGTATAGGATCTGATCGATACTTCTTTAACATGCTAATATGAAAAACATTGTGAATTTGAGCTAATTCTTGTGATAATGCCGATCTATAAGCAAATGGACTAACTTTCTTAAGAATTTCATAAGGTCCTATATACCGTGTACTTAGCTTTCCCTTCTTTATGAATCTCAATGTCTTCCCAAGGTGATAACTATACTTAACCCCATAGTGAATTTTCCATTTCTTTCAAAACTATACTTAATCCAGATTCATATTCTTCATTACCTTGCTGACTTTGAAAATTCATATCGCTTACAATACAAAACCAAATGATCTGGTCCTTGTCTCATTTAATATGTAACACAATTAACTATAATATACTCAAATTTCGTAACCATATGATTAGAATACAATTTATGCTGAACTTTTCTTTCACTCCCTGAATCTGTCTCGTTTCACATGTACAGCGCCTAGTAAAACGTCTACAACTTTTTCTATACAACTTCAAATAACCTGATTCCTTTTGCTATATGTAGAGGACATATTCTTGAATAATATATCAAAATTTTAGAGCATTCTAAGTATTAAAACATTCCCTGATCAATTTTAAACTTTACCCTAACTCACTGATCATACTATTTTGAACACTTTCACCACCAAAAGTCATACTCCCTATAAACTCATTTAGGAATTCCCCAATTTTGTAGAAAAAATTATATCTTACAGAGGAACAATTCATCTTCATATGGAAACTTCTAATTCTATTTCTAACATAATAAAAACCACATCACAAATTACTGAAATACCCTATTCTTATACCTTTCCTTCTCTTTATCTATTCCTCTTGTTTTCTCTTTAATATTTTGAACCATAATTCTATCTCTAATATAAAAAAAATCGTGTAACAAGTTCAGCTACTTACCTGATTCCCTTTACTTCCCTATCTCTTCTTTTGCTATTCTTGTTCCTCAAATACATTTTCTGGAACTTCTAAAGGTTTGGTAGAGCTTAATATCAGGTTTTCCATCTATCTTATCTCTCAAATTAATCTTATAAAATACCCTGGCTCCCTGTAATTGATCACATAAATCACCAATACGAGGTAAAGAATATTTGTTTTTCATAGTGCCTCAATTCAACTTCCAATAATCAACGTGAATAGTATTATCCTTCTTATTGACAAATAAATACTAAAGCACCTCAAGGAGACACAATGGTTCTTATAAACCCTTATTGCAAGAATCAAACAAGTAGGCACTATCTTACATTCACCTTGAAAAACAACTCGTGACCAACTTGACGACTCTAAATTAACTTCTTTGGTGAAACAATCGGTAATGACATGTTGCTTCATCAACCAATTTAAACCCAATATCACATACAAAAAGTCTCTAATATTTCATCTAATCAGATCAACAACTAGTACAACTTTATCAATTAGATTGAACAATTTCGTACACTTGAGTTATAACAATCATTTCACTTACAGGAATTCCTTTATATTCTATTGTACCATTCTTATTCTATTTATCAAACATACTTTCCCTTTGAGCAAATGTTGGAGGCTCTTGTACCATAGAGCCTCTTGATGTACATTTTATGGACACAGGTTATCCTATAGGTGGCGTTTTGGCTGGTTCCTCTCTCCTTGGGTTAAGATTTTCATCAGCCCTATATAAAGGTGATAAAATGTACAATCCTAACATGTATTAATTTTATATGTTTAACCAAATGATGTCCCTATGATCATATCCCCACTCTAATACCAACTGAAACAATCTATAACTAATAAAAAGATCGTAATCACAACATATAATTTTTTTTGTTCTTTTCTTTCCTTTTTTAAAAATTTAGCACTTTATAAGAGGCGTAACTCAGTGAATATAATCAATCTATGAATTTAGCAAATCACATATATACACGCACCCGGAAAGTCACCATGTAGGCATTCAAATATGCTTATGAATGATTCATTTATTTATTTGTTGTGACATTACCAGCCAAACTATTACCCCGGGATACATGTAACATTCGTAACAATTGTCAATTGATTTGCTGGCCAGCTATGTAACAATTGGTTGACCTTTCGGTCCATTTGTCAGATATTATAATTGGTTGACCATATAGGTCCAGATGAACAGAACATGTATTATAATGTTTGATCGGCTATGTCACAATGTCTCTTATACTTTTCGTATATTCAAGTGCAAATGTTTGTTATACGAACCATTGAACTTACAATTAGCATTTATTAACGCAATGAACATATATTTCACATACATATATCATATAAATCCAGCTTATCAAATACGATTCTCATTATAAACATATCCAATAATTCATATATGCGCCAACTCACTTCACTTAAGAATTCAATGCATTATAATATTCAAATGACACATATCAACATATTTCTCATACAATTTCATATCAAAATAATTCATATCACATTCAAATATTCATACAATTAACACATCAACACATTCCACCCATATATTCATATCATGTTTATACTTACAAAATTTATCCAAGCTAATTCTCTCCGAACGACTTAGACCTTTCTCCAGAATCCCTTCACTGTTTTTAGCTCCTATAACATACATATTTATATATCAAACATACATATATACATCTTATATCCTTTTGCAAATATACAAAGATTAATATAAACTAGAATAGAATTACTATCTATGAGACCTTATTGACTATAACTAATCATATCTCTCAAAGTACTCAACCAAATGAGCTGATTCCAGTCTCATTTTACTCTTAACACATAGCTTTATAACAAATAAAAATTTCATAACTTTCTGATCAGTTTTCCATTTACTACGAATTTTATATTTTAAACTCTAATTCTATACTATTTTGCCTGCATTTAGAACTAGTTTTCTTTTGACCTCACTTTACTTCCAAAATTAATAACTTTCGACTTACTTACTCAATGCCCTATTTCAACCCGTTTTACCTGGACAACATCTTATTAAAACGACCATAACTTTCTATAAACAATATGAATTGGCCTGATTCTTTTTCCTACTTAAACTATACACATAAGGGAATAACATATCAAAAACTCAGAATTTTCTAAGCAGTATTACAATCCCAAATTAATTTCGAAACTCACCTCATCTCTTTGATCATCCAATTTTGGACACTTCATCTTATAAAAATTATAGCTATTGATATACTCATCTAAAAATCCCCAAATTTTACAGAAGTAACCTAGAGATGTAGAGAATCAATTCACCTTTGCATCATAACCTCAAATTCTATCTCTAACATCTCGAAAATCATATTACTATACTATAGACATACCTGATTTCTTCCTTCTCTCTATTTCTCTTCTCTTCTCTTCACTTCTTCTCTAACTCTCTCCCTTCTGCGTGTCTAAGGGTTGGTAGGGATAAGATTTCTGATCCTAATCCTTTCCTTTATCACCTCCTTTCTTATCAATATTTATCCTTAACAGTATATACCAACTATACCCCTTATAATCTTCATTTATACCAAAACAATAATATCACTAATACTACAAATAAAATACACAATTATATTATATTATATTATCTAAATCACTTTATATCTATAATATAACTATACTCATTTACTCCTTAAAATTCTATAGCTATATAATTAAGTAACTGGTCATTAAAATATCGTATTTTATATAATCAAATAACTATTATTTTAACTAATGAATTTCTGATAAATATGACATGTAAAATATTATATAGTCTAATTTTATAACATGTAACATATGTGGACAAATACAGATATAATGCATGAAATGAGATGTTACACCTGATGAACAGTAAAGTAAGTGATGAACAATAATTGCCGCTAAATAACGGTAAGCAACCTCTTGAATGGCTGAAAATTTTTGAAACCGCAAACTGGATAAAATGAATTGAAGAACAGACTGCTGAGAGAATTTCATGACCTCAAAAGACAGCAATGACTACTGATACATGAAGAATTTTGAGAAGATAATTGCATTTATCTTGATTTACAAACATATTACAATGCGGGTATTTATACATGAATGAATCCTATATGAAAGGTAACAAAATAAATACAAATAAATGCAATTAAGTATAATCTTCCTAATTGGACTAATTAACATGACTTGAGGAAGAATCCCAATTTTCAATAAAATAAAAATATTTTAATAAGATAATAAAAACAAATAAATAAAATAATTTGGTTAAATAAAAACCAACCGAATCGAAGTTTGGTTTCTATTTTTTTTAATATATTTGATTTTTAGTGTATTTGGTTCGGTTAAACACCTCTACTTCAAATACCCGACTCTTTATAATGTATCTCAAGTTTAAGAGACCAACTATTTGGTCTTGCGTGCTTCTAGTGGGCTTTTTTGGGCCTCTGATTATCATCACGAATCAAACAAAATTACATTCAGATTACATTTGGTCTCAAATTTATCCCTTCATTTGGTGTGGTTTAATTTATTGAGTTCATACCAATTCAATTTTGTTAAAATGTCTTCCCTCATCTTCAATTGTCACTACCATCCTTATCTATAGGTCACTAATTTATTCAATTATTGAGATATCCCTACCAGAAAGGTAAGGGGTTATTACAAAATTCCCACATAAAACCAAAATAATTTGGCGATACGATAAACAATTTACAAGTTTATAAAAACAGGAGAAAATAATTACATAAATACGATCTAGTATTTATCTGGTAAAGATCTATCGTCTAGTAGTTATCCAGTAAATCATAACTTCAAATAAATTTCTAAAACATATGACATCTAATATTAATCTAAAAGATCATTGTTATAGTATTAGATAATTACTAGACAAATACTAGATATTTTCTCTTATTTTTGTTAATTTGTAAATTGTTTATAGTGAGACTGTAGATATGTAATTAATTTGACTTAATAGTCAATTTTATAAATATTTTAGTAAAATATGTATATTTTTGACAATTTCCGGAAAGCTAATCTATGGAAAGCCCATTATATATATATATATATATATAGATTGGATAAATAAATGTGAAAATCTTTTGGGCTTGCTCATGATGATAACAGGCCTGGATCTTGAATGCTTGAAATCAATTTTCATGGCTTCTTCTGGATTAAATTTAGAACAATATGGGCTGTAAACAAGCCAAACTGAATTTCTCAGTGCTCGATTCAATAAAAGCTCGTTTGAGCTCGACCATTAATAAACAAGCTTGAAATTTAGGCTTATTATTGTAAATGAGCCGAACTTGAATAAATTTATACTCGGCTTGAAAGCTCGTGAACTTGCTTGATAAGGGTCTCGCGAACATACTCATGGAAAAAAGAAAGTTATATTTATTGGTAAACTCCAAAAATATGTCTTGTGGTTATATTGATTTGTAAAAAGGTTCTTGTGAAATTTTTTTTTTGGAAAAGAGGCATATGTTGCCAAACGTTAGCAATTTACCGATTTTTCAATAAAAACATTAAATAAGCTGACATGGCAAGGGTATTTTCAATCACTCAAAATTTGACGAAAAAAGTCTTATTCAACCTTTTATTTTATCATCAAATTGATGAACCCTAAAATTGAACAGGTCGCAATATCCGTGAGGCCAAACCATAATTTTAAGTTCGAACCAAGGTTGAAATCGACTTGAGCTCATTAAAAATATAATGCACATACCAAAGATCGGCTAAAGTACGGTTAAACTTGATTTAAACTACGCTTGAGCTTGGCTCATGTTCAGCTCCAGTTCGATTTGACTGAGCTCGTGCTCGTTAAAAATTTAACGAACAAAGCTTTAACACAACAAATATTGGCTTCGCTCAGCTGATTTACATCCCTAGATATATTTTTATAATATCATGCTTAAATATATCTTCCTTTTTTCTTGAAAATATAGATAAAATAAATTTAAAAGCAAGAGTCTAAGTGAAAATTTTTGGAATCTTCCCAAAGTAGGTGCTTAGAAAATAAAAGCTCGAAAGAGTTGTTGCTAAAGCTACGAGGGTGCCATAAATAGTTCATGCACATTAGTAAATAAGATATATATAAATATATATATATATATATATATATATATATAGAGTCCTGAATTATTGCTTCAATTAAAAACGTATATTAAAATTATTAGATTCGGATAAAATAATTGAAGTTAATTCAAGATTATAAGATTTTATCTCGGATTCCAAATTTTCTCTAATAATTCTAAACTGAATTATTTTGGTAGTATATTCTATTATTTTAGATTTATGCCATTTGTATAATTCAAAAGATTCTCTTAATGTTATAAGTTCATCATTATAATTTTTTAGTCTATTTTGAAAAAATTCATGGATATGATTTGCCTTTATTAATTGTTCTGTGGCTAGTTCTATATTATGTCTAAGTTCTAAAATTCTATTCATAAATTTAAACCGAGGGTTTAAAGATTCTAAAAGATAAGTCTTCGTTCTCAGATAGAATTAATGAAGTTAATTCTAAATTTAATTCCTGTATTTCTTTCTCTATAATAATTATCTTTTCGGTATAATAGGCTAATTTTTCTGTATATTGGTTTATTGTTTCTTTCATCCAGTCTATTAATATATGATAAAATCTATATTCTCTATTCTCGTTTCTTAGTTCTTCGGTATGCAGCTTTATTCTAGCAGAATAAAATTTTATTAAGATTTTATATCGTTGTAATTCCAACTCATTTCTTTCTAATCTTTCTTTTATTTCTAATATTCTGTTCATATTAAAAGAAATTTCTCGTCACTCAACTTATCTTTGTTTATATCTGTCATATCTATTAGGATTTCTGGTATGTATTGTGAACACGTAGTTATACTACCATCCATTTGTCTTCCAATGGTAGGTTTTTCTAGGTTATGTTTATATTTTGAAGGAATTAGTTTGTCATCGATCTTGGATGTTGAACATCTAGAGTCTATTAATGCTAATCCTTGTATTTTGAAATCTTATATTATACATGTTATTTTAATAGTATAGCTTGTATATGGTGCTTCATAAGGTTGTCTATTAATTCTATGGTAGTGAAATCTTTTTTCGTATAATTCTAATAAGACTTCATCGTTTATGTCTAGTTCTAATAAATCTAAGACATTTTTCTGACTATTTTCTTGTATATATAGTTCTAATTTGTCTTCTTCTAATAGACTAATTCTTTCTTATAAATTAGCAATTCTGTCTTCCATTAGTCTAAATCTTTCTCTCCAAGATTTCTGTTCTATATTATCTTTAAAAGTATAAGTGTTCCTAGCTTCTGTTATTAATGCTGACCATTCTAAATTATTATTTTCTTCCCAACAATATTTACAAATCTCGGTATAACAATTATAACACTGAGCTCTTAATTCTATGACTGGGTATAAATGACATTTATAACATTCTTTATCATCGTTTCCTTTTCTATAATTCCAAGTATGTTCTATACATTCTGTTTTATCCATAAAATCTATGTTTATATTTTTATATTTCTCTATCATTTCTAATAAGTCTGCTGGTTCATGATTATCTTCTTCTTCAGAAGTATATTCTTCTATTTCACTTACAATTGAGTATATTGTCTCTGTATCGCTAACTTCTTCGGTTATTGCTAGTAGATATAGATTAATATTTTCTACTAATCTTGATTCTCTAGTATGTATATTATGTTTATTAGGACATTTGGTTGATAAATGACCTATTTCTCCACATGCATAACATGTAATAGTATCTTTATATTGTCTTTTATTATTAAATCTTCTAACATGTCTTTTGGGATTTAAAAAAGGTTTTCTGGCATTAGTTTTTGATTTTCTAATATAGTATGATTTCTTTGTTTTGTTATATGGTTTTTCTTTTTTATAATACCTATTGTCTTTCCTTTTTGGTTTTTTATTGCAAGAAGTGCAAGCTTCCTGTCCATATTGTTGTGGTGTATAAATATTATTACAAAATCCGTAATTATCTTTCATCTGTCTTTGTATACTTATTTCTGTACATTTCTTTTCTAAGTGTTTCATTATTTGATATACTAAAGTATTTATATTTAAAGTATAATTGCTTTCTTTTTCTAAAAATTTATTTCATTCTTCTTGTATTTCCTGTCCTAATGGTCCAGGTAATTTAAGAAGTAATTTCTTCATAAATTCTTTATTATAAGTATTTTGACTTTTGGCTGTGAAATGTATATAGTCGTTTAAAAACGATACTATATATTTCCAATCATTCAGTTTCAATTGTTCTAAATTTCTTACTGCTTCTTTTTGTTGTATAATTGATCCTATATTAGGGTCTGTAGCAGTCAACAGATTGCTTATAGTATTACAAAAATTCATGGATTATTTCCCACATTTATTAATCTGGTATATTCTTATGGAAAATTGATTTTAAAATCATCCCATGCTCTTTTTGCAGTATTTTCTAAAGTAGTTTCTAGGAAACTATACATTTGTTCTAGGGTATGATTAAAATTCTTTTTTAAATAATTCTTAACGGTTAAACTTTTCCATTGTTGTATAACTTCTGGCCATACTTGAGGCGAGTATTTTTCTAACTGCAATAGACTCTCTTCTTTATATATTCCTATAGGAAATCTATTTCCTTTAGATTTATATTTTCCATTATCAGATTGGTATTCAGTATATTGTCTTGGGGGTATATTTCCTCTATTATAGTTTACAAAAGTAGGTCTATTTCTTGGGGGTTCTAAAGGTGTTTCCGTTTTTGCACCATAAACTCCTTCCATTAGTTCTTTTGGTATATTATTAAGAAATTCTTCTATTTCTTCTGTATCCATTAAATTTCTAGTATAATTGCTTTGAGTCTTCTCAGCTTCTAAAACATTTATAATTTCTTCTAAATATATTCTTTTTTCAAAGATATTTATTATTTCTTAGGGTCTTTTATTTTCGTATGCTTTCTTAATCCATTCCTGTCTTTCTTCTATAGTTTGATTCATAAATTGTATAATAATATTATTATAATTTTCTCTCATTTTAAAATATTCTTCATCATATAGATCAAAGAATATTGTTTCTAAAGGATCTAATTTTATATCTACTAGATCTATATTCTGATTATTAATAGTCTGATCATTAATAACCCAAGAGCTATTAGATTGAGTATCGATTTCTAAATTATCTGAATAATTTTTATAATTATCAAATCTTATACTAATTCTTCCTTTATTATCCTCAAAGATTTGACTTTGATCTGGTATTAATTTTATTTGACTTTCTTCAAATAGTCTAGTTATATTCCATTCTATTCCAGCGTAAGTTTCTGCTAAAAATTTTGGTTGTTTTATAAATCTAATACCTTTTGATACTAGAGCTTGTATTATATCCTCCACCTTACATTTATATTTTATATTAGTTGAATTAATTGATTTACCAAATAATCCAATTGTTATAACAAGATTATTTCTGTTTATTAAACCATAACCTTTAGTCATGATTCCTATCTTTATTTGATGTAAGTCTTTTGATTCTAAGAAAAATTCTGAAACGCAATAGAATAATCCTCTATTGTCATTCATGTCTATATCCATTATACTTATTAATTTTTTAGTTTCTTCTTGTATTGAATCATCGTATATTGTTATTACAGTATGTGCTCCTAGGTCTTGTCTAGTCATGCCCTTTATTCCTATTATGATGAGGCCTAAATGAGTATATTTATATCCATCTTTAGCTATTTGTTTACCTACAGACTTCTCAAGCAAAGGTATTCTAACTATATCTTCATCTCCACATTTTATAGATTTCTCTTCTGTTTTTCTAAGTAGTCTATAATTTTCTGTCCAGTTTCCCTTTTGATAGAGTATTTTTGGGTTTAATAATTTCTTTTCATTTTGCTTATAATTTTCTAAGTCTTTTTCAATGTCTATTACTTCTGTTAAATTTAATTCTTCAGTATGTTCTTTTGGTTTTATTCCAAAGATTCTCTTTATTTTATTCTCACTTTGTATTTCCGTATTGGTAGCATTACTACTACTGCCTTTCAGAGTATAACTTCTTCCGAAGAATTTATTATTCATTTTCTGGTGGATTATAAGTTATAAAACTACCAGTTATAATTGGATTCAGTCTATTCTGCCCTTGATTTGCTAGATTCTTTATTATATTATTTTGGTTATTTATTATTATATTTGATAGATTATCTAATCCTTCGTTTTTATTTTTCGCGTCTTTATATATATTTTCTAATAAATTTTCTAAGTTCTTTATTTGTGGTTCTAAATTATCAGGTATACGTGAGTCTTTAGGTATTAGTTCAAGTTTAGTATTTATTTCTTCTAATTTTACTAAATTTTCTTTAAAAAATTTATTAGTATCAACAATTAGTCTTTCAATTTCGTTTAATTTTTTATTTATTTCTATTAATTGTATAGAGTTATTAGGTTGTATTTCCTGATTATGAAAAATCCTGTCTAGTTTAGTATTAACTGCTTCTAATGTTCTTTCTATTACTTGTTTCTCAGCTTTAGTTTCTAACTGAAGTTCTTTTATGGTATGTGTCAAGTATCCTATTTGGTCGTCTAAGTCTGAAAATCCTATAGTCCCAAGTGCTATAAGATTATTAAGCTGACTAGTCTGTATTTTGTCTTGTTTAGTAGCAAATTGACTACTATTTACCAGTCCGTCTGGATTATCTTGATTATATTCTCTAGTAGCTTGTTTAGCTTTGTTGTATAATATTATTTGCTTATTATTCATTCACCAATATAAGTTCTTTTAAATTCTGAAATTTGTCTCTGAATTTGGTCTATTTTCTCTTTTATCTCTTTTCTCAATTCTTCTAAAATTCTTTGAGTTTGTCTTTCTAGTTGTTCTGGTAGTATAAGTAATTCTATAATTTCTTTTTTATTAGGGAATTTATCAGCTTTATTCAGAGTTTTTTCAACTCGATTTCTAAGAGTTTCTATCTGAGTCTTAAGATATTCTTGATTATTTTTAGTATGAGACTTAGTAAGTGTTGTTAATAATTCTATTATAACTTTATCAGTCTTATGTAAATTTTCTGATAAATTTATAATTATGTCTACAACAGTATTTAATTGATATGCTAATGTATTTTCTTTAGATTTATATGGAAAATATAAATCTAAAGGAAATAGATTTCCTATAGGAATATATAAAGAAGAGAGTCTATTGCAGTTAGAAAAATACTCACCTCAAGTATGGCCAGAAGTTATACAGCAATGGAAAAGTTTAACCGTTAAGAATTATTTAGAAAAGAATTTTAATCATACCCTAGAACAAATGTATAGTTTCCTAGAAACTACTTTAGGAAATATTGCAAAAAGAGCATGGGATGATTTTAAAATCAATTTTCCATAAGAATATACCAGATTAATAAATGTGGGAAATAATCCATGGAATTTTTGTAATACTATAAGCAATGTGTTGACTGCTACAGACCCTAATATAGGATCAATTATACAACCAAAAGAAGCAGTAAGAAATTTAGAATAATTGAAACTGAATGACTGGAAATATATAGTACTGTTTTTAAACGACTATATACATTTCACAGCCAAAAGTCAAAATACTTATAATAAAGAATTTATGAAGAAATTACTTCTTAAATTACCTGGACCATTAGGACAGGAAATACAAGAAGAAGGAAATAAATTTTTAGAAAAAGAAAGCAATTATACTTTAAATATAAATACTTTAGTATATCAAATAATGAAACACTTAGAAAAGAAATGTACAGAAATAAGTATACAAAGACAGATGAAAGATAATTACGGATTTTGTAATAATATTTATACACCACAACAATATGGACAGGAAGCTTGCACTTCTTGCAATAGAAAACCAAAAAGGAAAGACAATAGGTATTATAAAAAAGAAAAACCATATAACAAAACAAAGAAATCATACTATATTAGAAAATCAAAAACTAATGCCAGAAAACCTTTTTTAAATCCCAAAAGACATATTAGAAGATTTAATAATAAAAGACAATATAAAGATACTATTACATGCTATGCATGTGGAGAAATAGGTCATTTATCAACCGAATGTCCTAATAAACATAATATACATACTAGAGAATCAAGATTAGTAGAAAATATTAATCTAGACCTACTAGCAATAACCGAAGAAGTTAGCGATACAGAGACAATATACTCAATTGTAAGTGAAATAGAAGAATATACTTCTGAAGAAGAAGATAATAATGAACCAGAAGACTTATTAGAAATGATGGAGAAATATAAAAATATAAACATAGATTTTATGGATGAAACAGAATGTATAGAACATACTTGGAATTATAGAAAAGGAAACGATGATAAAGAATGTTATAAATGTCATTTATACCCAGTCATAGAATTAAGAGCTCAGTGTTATAATTGTTATACCGAGATTTGTAAATATTGTTGGGAAGAAAATAATAATTTAGAATGGCCAGCATTAATAACAGAAGCTAGGAACACTTATATTTTTAAAGATAATATAGAACAGAAATCTTGGAGAGAAAGATTTAGACTAATGGAAGATAGAATTGCTAATTTAGAAGAAAGAATTAGTCTATCAGAAGAAGACAAATTAGAACTATATATACAAGAAAATAGTCAGAAAAATGTCTTAGATTTATTAGAACTAGACATAAACGATGAAGTCTTATTAGAATTATACGAAAAAAGATTTCACTACCATAGAATTAATAGACAACCTTATGAAGCACCATATACAAGCTATACTATTAAAATAACATGTATAATATAAGATTTCAAAATACAAGGATTAGCATTAATAGACTCTGGATGTTCAACATCCAAGATCGATGACAAACTAATTCCTTCAAAACATAAACATAACCTAGAAAAACCTACCATTGGAAGACAAATGGATGGTAGTATAACTACATGTTCACAATACATACCAGAAATCCTAATAGAAACGACAGATATAAACAAAGATAAGTTAGTAACTACTATAACAAATATTCCAATACGAAACCTATACCAATTGGGATATCTAGCCATTTTAGGCTTAGACTATCTTATACCCGATAATGGAATGGCCGTCATAACAAAAGACTATATAAGTTTTAGTTTCAATAATTTTTCTATTCCTATTGTTCCTAAAACTTTTTCAAACAGGGATGAAAGGTTAGAAAACAGAAATACACCACCAATACATAAACAGAAATATACTGATGAAGTTTATCTGGAAAAACAACCAGATTTTTATGAAATAGAATCAGATTATATTTATTCAAATCAATTGAATAATATAATCCTAGACGATGAGATTTTACAATACCAATCCAGACTTGAAAAATTGGAAATAATAGGTGAGAATCCTCAGAAATACTGGAAAAAAAACCCAACAGAATATAAGCTAGAAATTATAAACCCTGACATAACTATACGAGCAAAAGCAATACCAGCTAATAATCAAGAGTTAGAATGGTATAAAGAAACTTTAGAAGAACTTATAAAAAATAAGTTTATTAGACGATCAGAATCAAGACATAGATCCCCTAGTTTCTTTGTTAATAATAATGCAGAAAAGAAACGAGGAAAACCTAGAATGGTTATAAATTATAAACAACTAAATGATAATACCGAAAATAATGGGTATGATATACCTAATAAAGAAATGCTTATTAATAAAATACAAGGATCAAAATTTATGAGCAAATTTGATTTAAAATCAGGATACTATCAAATTAGAATGCATAAAGACTCGATAGAATGGACTGCGTTTATTTGTCCAAATCCCATAGGTCATTGGGAATGGACAGTAATGCCATTAGGTCTTAAGAACGCACCTGCAGTTTTTCAAAAAAGAATGGATAAAATATTTGAAAAATTTACCGATTTTACTGCAGTATACATAGATGATATACTGGTTTTTAGCAAAACTGCTAAAGATCATAATAGACATCTTAAACAAGTTTTTAAGAAATTTGAAGAGAATGGGCTGATAATATCTAAGAAAAAGATAGAATTGGGAAAGACAAAAATAAACTTTTTAGGAGTTATAATTGGAGAAGGACAAATAGAATTACAACCTCACATAACCACTAAAATACTAGATTTTCCAGAAAATATAAAAGAAAAGAAGCAACTTCAACAATTCTTAGGATTATTGAATTATGCTAGACCTTTTATAAAAGACTTATCAAAATACTTAAAACCATTATATCTAAAGACTGGTAAAGAAATATTTGAGAAATTAAATTATAAAGATCACGAAATAATTAGAAATCTAAAAGAAAAGGTAAGAAATTTACCAAAACTAGAAATCCCTTTAGACACAGACTATTTAATAATAGAAACAGATGGATCAGCATCAGGATGGGGAGCTGTTTTAATAAGCAAGCCCCATAAGACCTCTAATAAGATTGAAGAAAGAATTTGCAGATATACTAGTGGATCCTTTAAAGAAAAAGGAGAAATTAGTACTATAGATTCAGAATTATTAGCAATATATTATGCTTTAGAATCATTTGAATTCTTTATAATTGGTAAGACAGAATTCATTATTAGAACTGATTGTATTGCTATTGTTAAATACTATAACAATTTAAAGAAAGAAAAGAAAAGATCCTCTTATAAAAGATGGCATAAATTAACTTCACTCTTATTACAAAAAGGATACAAACCTTTATTAGAACATATATAGGGTGAACATAATAGAATTGCTGATATACTATCTAGACTCTTACAATTTGATAATCTTGCAGGAAATATCAAATAGAAGAAGATAATCAAAAGAAAATGAGATCCTCCAATAGAGACAAGGGAAAGATAACCAAATACCAAGGTAATACTTCAATGAGACCTACAATAGACGATCTGATACGTATACCAGAAAGCAGACAATTGCCAGAAGATATACAGATAATTAATAGAAATCAGCCTAAACCAAAGGCTTTAGTTTTTTCAGAAAAACTAAACTTCGCAGACTTTGGAGAGACAACTTGGGCATTCAATTATCCCAAGGGAACCATACTTAATGATACAGAGAGAATTTTATTAGACAATTTGTGGGTAGCTGTCAAGAGAAAAGATGATAAGCACGCTATCGCAGCTATAAATGGGTTTAGCCTATATTTTACCCAGAGAAATAACAATAATATTGCTTACGTTATATATAATGGCCCTCAGCCAGGGATCTATAAGACATGGGAACAGGTTATACAGAATACTAAGCATAAAGACCCCAAATACAAAAAATACTTATCCATACAAGAAGCCTATACTGAAGCAAAGAAATACCTAACTACCTTTTATACCAGTCCTGAAATAACAGGACAAACCATAGATACTCAAGATATACTAACCCTACAGGCTGAAATACCAAGTGATATACCACAAGAGATGATAAATATAAAGAGGAAAATACATGAGTTAGAAGGACAAGTAATTAACAAGGAAGAAGAAGAAAATCTCTTGAAAAAGAAAATACAAGATTTAGAAACCAGATTAGAATATTATAAGAATCAGACTTCGTATGCTAGAGTTATAAGTAATCAAGGAAAGACTAAAGAAGATTTAATACTAGAGAAATTAGATATGATATACGAAAATACTGAGACCACCAAAGAGATATCAATGGAAGTAGAAAATACTACTAAGGAAATAGAAAAAATACAGAATAATGTAATAAGAGGACTTGAAACTATAGATACTCGGATGGGCTGACTGGTTTAATAAAATATTTGAACTACCAAGCCAGTTACAATTAAGACTATAGAGGCCCAATATAATTTTTAATACTACCCAGAATATGGATTTGGAAGACGAGCAGAAAGATGAGACATTAGGAGCTTCGATAGAAAGTGAAGCCCAGAAGGCCCAAAGAGAAGAAAGCTTAGCTAGCTCAAAGAAAAGGAATATTCCTCTCTAGAGAATTCGAAGACTAGCGTAGAAAAGGAAAGAAGACAGCTGTAAAGATTAGGATAAGAAAATTTATAATTTTAATAATATAGTGGGAATATGTCCCCACCATTCTTGATACTATAAATAAGTTTGTAAATTTAGTTAGAAGCAGGTTGGAAAAAAGAGCCAATCTTAATACTTAAGCAGAGATTAATTTAATTAGACAAACTTAGAACAATTAATCTCAAATACTCTTGCTTTGTAACGGTTGGCAAGTATAAGCCTTCGGCTATTTTTTTTTAATAAAGCTTTATTTTTCTTGTTGGCTCGGTTATCATTTTATTCTGCAAAAAGATTTCTTTAAGTTTAAAAGATTTGTCAATCTAGAATAGCAAAAGGCCTTGGGAAATTAGGGCAAAGATTGTAAGTCCCGTTTTGAAAAGTACCAGTCGGATGAGTTAAATATACAAAAAAAATTTAAATTTTTTAGAAATCTAGATGTAGAAAGAACAATTGATTTTTTAATGTTAAAATGAATTTTAAGAGGAAGTTTAAGGTTGAATTTTAAATTCCTTATTAAAAAATCTCTTAGCAGATTATCTGGATAGAAAAAATCCAGGTTAAGTGTTTTCAACAAAGAATTTCTTACAAGATTCATGGAGCATTTAAAATTCAGAAAGGTTTAAGCTAACTATAATAAATTAATAATACTCTTTCAAATACTATACTAACAAATAAACAGATAAGTAATAAAAGCATGATGAGTCATACTTACACTCAAATACTATACGACCAAATAAAGAGATAAGTAATAAAGACATGATGAGTCATACTTGCACTCAGACAAAGTAATAATAATGCAAGTGCTTATGACGTAAGCAATGACGATATAAAAGATCCGGTAGTCAACAAGTTACCGGTATACCTTCCTTTTTTTAGCTATAAAAGAAACTTGCCTTCTGCTTAATACTCACACACTTGAAAGCTCTCAAAACTCAAAGTACTTAAGAATTTGCAGGAACAAGGCAACATAGATCAAAAGCTGAAAAGGTATAATTTTATACTTTGTTCATATATTTTCACATAAGTATCCTCTCCTCGCTGGACTGCACCTTTGAGTGATCTTTCTAGTTGAGTGACAAGAAATTTCTTTTAATATGAACATAATATTAAAAATAAAAGAAAGATTAGAAAGAAATAAGTTAGAATTACAACGATATAAAATCTTAATAAAATTTTATTCTGCTAGAATAAAGCTGCATACCGAAGAACTAAGAAACGAGAATAGAGAATATAGATTTTATCATATATTAATAGACTGGATGAAAGAAACAATAAACCAATATACAGAAAAATTAGCCTATTATACCGAAAAGATAACTATTATAGGGAAAGAAATACAGGAATTAAATTTAGAATTAACTTCATTAATTCTATCTGAGAACGAAGACTTATCTTTTAGAATCTTTAAACCCTCGGTTTAAATTTATGAATAGAATTTTAGAACTTAGACATAAGATAGAACTAGCCACAGAACAGCTAATAAAGGCAAATCATATCCATGAATTTTGTCAAAATAGACTAAAAAATTATAATGATAAACTTATAACATACAGAGGATCTTTCGAATTATACAAATGGCATAAATCTAAAATAATAGATTGTCCTAAAAAATATTGCCCTCCTGAACTTTCAAAGTGATCCCGTAGCTCCCTCAACTTTCAAGAAATGTTCCACTTAGCTCCCTGAATCCCACGTGTAAGATTCTGATTGGAGAGAAAAAATCAGAATAATGACATATTTGAAAAGTCAAACCTATCTGAAGCTGACACGTGGCATTTAGGGAGCAAAGTGGTACACTTTTTGAAAGTTGAGATAGTTACGGAATCACTTTAAAAGTTCAGGAGGACAGTAATTTTTTTGGACTAAATTCAGATAGCTGAAGATGTATTTAGCCAAATTTATTTGATAGGAAAAGTAATTATTAAAATCATTTAATAAATCAAATTTAACCCATATATTCCATCAACTTACATGACAATAACCTCAATCATATTTTTCATTTAAGTCAACAAAGATGTAAAGATATTTAAAAATACAAATTAAACAAATAGTAATATAAAAATCTAATAAGTAAATGATAAAAATGAAAGTTCAAGTAAGTCGTCAGCCCCCTGACAAAAAAGTTTGTTGTCCCAAGATTTTTAAAAAATTTTCTCAATCCCTCGGTTTGGCTCCTAAATTTAGTAAAAGTGTATCAGCTTGCCACCCGAATGTCACGTGTCAGGTTCTAATTGGTTTGACTTTTCAAAGATGTCTTTTACATTTTCAATTAAAAGCGGGGCAAGTGGTATTCAAGAGGCATATTGATATACCTTTTCCAAGTTCATGAGATAAACTGATACACTTATGCCCAATTCAAGGGGCCGAGAGAAACTCTTAAAAGTTTTATGGCTAGTTTAAACGGGTAAAGATGCATTTTGCGAAAATGAAACGTGAATTAATTAAGTTGATTAATAAAATGGGAAGAGGACTTTTGAAAGAGTAAGCCTAATGAATAGGCGGAGAATGAGAATCAAAACCCAATGAAGAAAGTTTCAAGAATGTTATTACAAAGCCAAGTGTCAAGTATTCCTTGTTTGAGACAAATTTGTGGTAATTATTTCATGTTAAATTCTCGTATATTTACTGAATATAGAAACCATCAACTACTTCCTCTTAAACTCCAAACTTGTTTGAGAGATCAATTAAATAGAATCGGAACTGAAGAAACTGATTAGTGACTAGAAATGTCTGCAGACTTGGAAGAAGGTCCAGTTGAGACTTTTCCTGTAAAGAAAATAGCAACTGATAGTTCAGGTTTTTGCTCTTCAAATGCAACTGTTCAGCTCCTCCAAAAGGCAATTACTCTCTACTCTTCATTTTATTTTTTCAGTAAAGTCTTGCCAAAGATTCTTCAATATCTAGCATCAAATGATGACGTTACAAGTCAATACTAATTTGATCTACTAATGCATGCAACACCAAGTTGGCTCCAACCAGTAGAGTTTTATTGGATGGAGTAGTAGACCTGGGCACGAGCCTTCAGGCCCATCCTATTTGGGATGGATTTGGTTGTAGCCCGATTTATGAATGGGATGAGATTGATTTGAGTATTAAAATTCAAGCTCGATCGCCCCACTTGGCAATGGCAAATATAAATATATATTAAATGAATATATAATTATGTATCTACTATATATAATTTTATTAGATTTTAATGAATTTAAATTTCTTTTTAAAATATAGATGTTAAATTTAATTTGGTTGTGTGGTTTTTTATATAATTATAAACATAGATATTTTTTAATATAAAAACAAAGAATTTTATTAAAAAAACATTATTTTGTAGCCCGCCAACAAGGTTTTGGATTTAATTATTGATAAAGCTCGGTCCAACTCAAGCCCAAATTTAATAGTTTTATAAGTTTGGCCCGACTCGTGAAGACTCAATTAGGTCAAGCCCAATCAGATTCACGATCACGTCTTGGTAAAAGTGATAGCATGATTTTGACGTATCAGAGTAAGAGTGCCTTATTGACACCAAAACAAATGCCAAGTGAATTAACTAACACAAACTCCAAACTTGAGTAGCGACAACAAATCTATCGATAGCTAAACTTGTCAAATTTAAACGTGTTTTTTTTATCGTTTCAGGTAATAGCGGAGATATTAGGGACATACATTGTGATATTTTGTGGATGTGGATCAGTTGTAGTGAATAAAATGTACGATGGAGCGGTAACATTTCCAGGCATATGTGTAGTTTGGGGTCTAATTGTAATGGTTATGGTTTACTCAGTTGGCCATATATCTGGGGCTCATTTTAACCCAGCCGTTACCATAACTTTTGCACTTTTCCAAAAATTTCCTATAAAACAAGTTCCATTATATATGGGAGCCCAACTACTTGGCTCTCTACTTGCTAGTGGTACATTAAATTTGCTCTATAGCGTGCCAGACGAAGCATTTTACGGGACAATACCAGTCGGACCTCATCTCCGATCTTTCTATCTCGAGATTATCATTACATTTATCCTGATGTTCGTTATTTCGGGTGTTGCAACCGATAGTCGAGCTGTTAGTATCTCCATCTTCTTTCTCAATACGAGTGTTTAAGTATTCTTGCCTCGTTTTTTATAGTTTTGAATTATGTGATTTGGCAGATCGGAGAATTAGCAGGAATTTCAGTAGGGATGACAATAATGTTAAATGTTTTCATTGGAGGGTAATAATAACTCTCAACATTAACCTCATTTTTATATGGCCTAATACATTGATCCCCCTAAATTTGGCCATAAAAGCTCATTTACCCTTGGAATTTTCAAAAGTTTCAATTTATCTCTTGAACTTAAAAACACATGCATCAGTTTGCCCTTAACACAACGTGTCAACTTTTGGTTGATTTGACTTTTCAAATATGTCGTTATTTTTTCTCTCTTCAACTTAAAGTTGACGCGTGACACTTGGGGGGTTAGGAGGTGCACTGTAAACAAATTCAAGGGAGTAATAGAACAATTGAAAGTTAAAGGTGTAAGACCAAGTTCAGGGAGTCTCGATGTATTAGGTCTTCATATATATATATATATATATATATATATATATATATATATATATATATATATATATATAAATGAAAATTTTGATTATAAATGTATTAAAGGGCTTTTTTTTACACAAATGTTTAAAATTCTCAAAATAATTTGGACGAAGCAATTTACATGTATACCTATCATAATTCACATGTTTATTTTAATTTTTCTGTCTTATTTTGCATTTATTTCTCAAAACTTTCATTTTTTTATATGCCGCATTAAATTTTTTTATCCGATCTTTGGTTATCTTCGAAATGACATCCACTATGATTTTTTTTTTCTAAATTTTTTAACTGTCAAATATCTAGTAGTTATGTAGTAGATATCGAGTAGACGTCTAGTAAATCATAACTTCAGATAGATTTCTAAAACATATCTATAACATATTTCTAATAAAACTTGTAAAATGATACAAATCTACTAGATGTCTACTAGATATTTTGTTAGATGTTATATTTTATAACATAATCATCCTAAAAAAATGATACAAATCTATTTCTAATTTATGAAATCATCGTATACATATATTATATATCTATTAAATATATGTTAGATGTCATTAGATTCCATAAAAAACTTTCAAAATTAAGATCCATTAGATATCTAATACTGATCTACTAGATATTTACTAGATATTTATTAGATGTTATATTTTATAAAATAATTATCGTAAAAAAGATGCAGATTAATCATCATATGCACATCGATTACATATCTACTAAACATATGTTAAATGTAATTAGATTTCATAAAAAACTATTAAAATTAAGATATACTAGATATCTATTAAATATTTTAACAGTGATCTACTAGATAAATACTTGATAAAAACTTTCAAAAATGTTACAGTGGATATCATTTCAAAGATAAAAATAAGACAAACAAAGAACTCTAAAGCGACATGTTGAAAAAAATAAACAATTTGAGAAATAAATGAAAAATAAGAAAGAAAATCAAAAGAAAAATAAGAGAAATAGGTGGAAGGTATGATTTGTAAATAGATTAGAAAGGAGTGTATATATGTTATTGGTTTGACTTGATTGTAAATTTATAAATATTGTAGTAAGGTATGGCCAATCCTGATAATTTGGGAAATTGTAAAAAAATATACATGTCTCACTAAAATATTTACAAAATTGACCATTAAGTTAAACTAATTATATATCTACTGTCCAACCATAAACAATTTACAAATTAACAAAAACAAGAGAAAATAATTATATGAATACGGTCTGGTATTTATCTGGTAAATATCTAGTATTCGTCCAGTAATTGTCTGGTAGTTATCTAGTAAATATTGTTATGAAATTATCATATGCAAATCTATTATATATATATATATATCCGTAAAAAACTGTCAAAATTAGGTTTCATTAGATCCATAAAAAACTGTCAAAATTAAGACTAGATAAATATTAGATGCCATATGTCATGTATATTTTAGAGATTTAGAGATTTATTTGAAGTTATGATTTACCTGATAAGTACTAGACGATTACTAGACTATTACTAGATAACTACTAGATAATTACTAGATATTTACCAGATAAATTCCAGACTGTATTTTTGTAATTATTAACCCCTATTTTTATAGACTTGTAAATTATTTATAGTATCATTAAATTATTTTAATTTTTTATGGGATTTTTTTAACCACCCTTGAAAATTTCCCTGTATTAAATGTGAAAATGCAGGCCAATTTCAGGGGCATCAATGAATCCAGCAAGAAGTTTAGGGCCAGCAATAGTATTGCATAAATATACAGGGATTTGGGTGTATATGCTTGGGCCTTTAATTGGTGCAGTTATGGGAGCATTTGCTTATAATCTTATTAGATTTACAGATAAACCTCTCAGAGAGCTGACTAAGAGTGGTTCTTTTATTAAGAGCGTTAGAGGTCCTTAATTTCAGTTAGTTGTAGCAGTTTTTGATTTTCTAAATTCTCTTTAGATTTTGTAATAACTGATAGGATAAATACTTCAAATATCAATTATTATATTCTCGATCATTTATAGAAGAGATTTGGGATATTTAATTTTATTTTACAAATGTTGTTGACTTTATTTAAATTTTATGGTGGACGAAAATTAACTTATACTACTAAAAATTTGGAATAATATTATGATCACTTTTATTTTTGTCAAATTTATCATTAATTAAGCGTTTCATGTTTTAGCTTAAAAATATATTTTTTTAAATCCCTTTTTGGTACCGTTTCATTGAAAATATATTTGACAAAAAAAGAATTTTACATATATATTGAAATATGAGTCAAAATAATATAGTTTTACCCAATGTTATCAATACTATACTGTACCGGCCGATTCGACCGATTTTACCGCGAATCGGTTATAACTATAGTATAAAATACACAAAAACCGGTTTTAGTAAAAATGAGAGAAAACTGGATTGAATCGGGAAAAAACCGGTAAATCGGTGTAAATCCAGTTTTCTCATAATTGTTTTGGCAATAAGAAAAAGTGTTGCTAAAGATATAATAAAGTGTTGCTAAAGACATAAAAGAGTTGCAATAGCCACTAAAAACCCTAAATAACATATATTTCTTTCCAAAACACCTCCAACAACATGGAGAAGCATTGCTAAAGAACTAAAAAGTGTTGCAATAGCCACTAAAAACTAAAAATAATATATATTCTTTAAAAAATAAAAAATTGTTAAAACCACCAATAATACCGATAAAACCGCATACCATTAGTCTCGCCGGTATGGCGCCTGGTACGGTATTGATAACATTGGTTTTACCACATCTGGATATACCAAAACTTTATTCGCGGGACCATAAGGAAATTATAAATAATATCAGACAATAACACTTTTGCAATTTATATTTTGTTTAGCTCGAACTCAAAACATTGAAGATCCAACTTCGACATATTACACACCAACCAATATCGAAGATTGGGAACGATTTTGCTAAAAATTAAAAAGAGATATAATTAATTGTCTAAGATGAAAGATCAACATAAATCTTTGACTAAAAACATATGATGCCCAATCCAACGTAGAACTATCAAAGACGAGTTGTTTTACTTATCAATAACTTAATATACAAGAAATCCTACTAATCTAGATCTAGTAGTACATCATATCCACAAACTAAAACTATCACAAAACTATAAATTTGTTTCATTTTCCCAACTAAAAGTTTATTGGTGAGTATTTCTAGTCTAGGACGAGAGAAAACTTAAGCCGTAACACAATTTATGATAGGACCTAGGTACTATATAGTACAAATAAGAGACAATTTAAATCAAATGAAGATATGTTACAAGTTAATGATCAACAACAAGATGAAAGATGATCTCACTGCCAGCTCAACAATCTGTTCCAACTCTAATCTTAGATCTAGCATCAACTAAACTGCCGCATCAGCTAACTAACTGATCCAACTATCACTGATCACATGGGCTTTACATGGTATTCACAGCCTAACTAGTCCAGCTGTGAAAGCGATTACCAATTCAATTAACACTATAACTATAAATAAGAGCTAGCTATTGTATCTGTAGAGCTATGAGAAATTCATAGAACATTGAATTCATTCTCGTTCGTCAACTGTGTATCAGTTGTTTCATGGCATCAAAGCTAGTTCTTTAGAAGCATATCAAGATCTAGCAATGGTGAGAAGGAATAACAAGTTACAGTTTCAAGCTATTACCAGCGGAGAGTGGAACAGTCTAACGGAGGAAGAAAATTCAAAAAACACTGCAGAGATCCATAACAACAATCAATCACAGAATCATATAGAAAATTCTGGATTAATACTTGTCAACACACTGTTAACATGTAATAATTTCTTACCCTAAAGTAAAGCTTTAAAAAGAGCTCTAATAGCCAAATAAAAGTTGCATTTATAATTGAAGATGATCTGAAACCAAAAAAAGATACTTCTGCATATAATCTTTGGGAAAAGGCATATTGTTTGATTACTCCGTGGATTCTTAACTCAATTTCCAAAGATATGTGCGAGGACTTCTTGTATGTAGAAACAATAAGGGAATTATGGAACTTGAGCAAAGGATCGAGGAAAGCAATGGACCATTGCTTTACCAAATTAAGAGAAATATAAGCTTACTTTCTTAGGGAGACCTAACTGTAATGCATTACAATGCCTAGATGAAAAGATATTAGAGTGAACTATCTGTGTTAAGGCCTGATCTAGTGTCCACTATGATTGCGTTTGTAATGCTAATAAGAAGATTGCAGAGTATAAAGAAGATGACAAACTTCTACACTTTCTCATGGGATTGAAAGAATAATATGAAAAGTGTTGTGAACCAAATCTTACTCATGGAGTCTACCTAGCTTGAATAGAGCTTGTTGAGTGGTGTCTAGGATTGAGAAATAGATGGAAGTCTTTGTGGACACAACTGTTGAAATGGCTAATTTCATAAGGTTTCAAGGCTACAGACAAGGCTACAACAATTCGTAGAGTAAACAGAAGAAATTCCATAGAGGAGATACAGAAGAGAGACCATATAGTCACTGCAAGAATCCATACCTCTCCAAAGATTCATGTTTCCAACTCATTGGATATCCATACTCGTACTTGGATATGAAAGAAAAACGCAGGCCTCAACAAGCAAATAATGCTGCTATAGAAGGAACAGATTCTGATTCATCATTAGAAGAAGAGACATCAGCTAAACATATGGCTCATATGTCTAATTCATCTAGGGGAGAAACTGATAAAGAATAATTGAAGAACAAGGGTAAATCAGTCATTGATTCACCTATTGATGCCAATTTTACAGCCTTCGCATGCACTACATGATTCACTGGTTACTATTGTGATGCTGATTCTATCCACAACACAAGTCTAGGTATGAATTCTAAATCCCAATACTCTTTCAATGGTTTAAAACATGAATCAACTAATTGGATAGTTGACAGTAGAGCATCTACTCATATGACCTATAATATTGATTCATTTAATAAGTCTTTTGACTGCTGAAAAGTTGTGATATTACCTAATGGATCATACCAAAATGTCAAACATATAAGGGAATTTACTCTTTCTGACCAGTTAACACTAAAAATGTGTTACATCTTTCATCTTGCAAGTATAGCCTATTGTTTGTTAGTGCCTTATTGAGAGAGAACAAAATAATAGTTGTGTTTACTGCTAATTACTGCTATCTGTAGGATAAGAGAATTAAAAACTCTTGGCTGTTGGTTTTCTATATAAGCTAGATTGCTCCTCCTTCAACGAAAGAATAATTTGTTCTTGATGTTCAACAAAGGAAGATTATAGTTCTGATCCAGACATTTGGCATCTCAGGCTTGGCCATGTGTCTGTCTCTACACTTTTACATGTTTCACAGATAAAGTTAAAATGTACTAGTTTTGACTGTATTGTATGCCCTTGTGCTAAGCAGCCAAGGATTCCTTTCAATAACAGTTATATTTCTACTAAGAAGCCCTTTTAGATTGTGCATATAGATCTATGGGGGCCTGATAGAGTTGTATCAAAGAGTGGTGATAAGAACTTTTTAACTGTGATGGATGATTACACAAGATATACTTAGTTGATTTTACTGGAGTTTAAGTCTCAAACTGTTAATGCTATTAAACTATTTGTCAATATAGTATAAACACAGTTTGGTTCACATGTCAAAGTTATTAGATCTGATAATGGCAATAAATTTATGAACACTAGATGCAGAACTTTATTTCAGGAGAAAGGGACAATCCACCAGAGGAGTTGTGTCCACACACCACAACAATATGGTGCTGTGGAAATTCAGCATAGATCAAGGCTTTCAAAGATCATTTACACGCATTATACAACATCAAAGTCATGGGCCTAGCTAAATTCTTCCTTGGAGTTGAAATTGTACAGGCTGCAATAGGTATTTCTTTATCTCAATCCAAGTACATCATTGACATGCTCAAAGATTCAGGGTTACAGGATGCTAACATAGCTTCTAGTCCATTACCTAGTGGCTTCACTATTCATGATAGTAGCCAGTAGCTGAAGGACCCAAATACATATAGAAGAATTGTGGGAAGGCTGTTGTATTTAGGTTTTACAATGCCTGACATTTCCTTTGTGACTCAGCAACTCAGTCAATTCATGCAAGAGCCCCAAGAGCACCATTTACAACTTGTAAATCATGTCCTCATATACCTCAAAGGCACATTAAATTTTAGGTTATTCTACTCTGCAATCTCAAACACACAGTTGTAAGCCTAATATGACTCAGACTAGGTCACTTGCAATGTCACCAGAAAGTCAACCATAGGTTATTGCATCACCTATGAAACCTTATTGATTTCCTAAAAAACAAAGAAGTGGAATACTGTCAGTAAATCCACTACAGAGGCTGAATATTGAAACTTGTGTACCACGCCTGTGAACTAAAGTGGATCAATTATGTGCTATCAAATTTCCAACTTCCTTCAAAGCTACCTATCAGCTTGTACTGTGATAATGAAGCAGTTGTTGCAATTGCTTGAAATCCTGTATTTCACGAAAGAACTAAACATAGAGAGATAGATTGCCATATTGTCAGGAATCTAATCACAACAGGGTTCTTGGATGTCAATTCAATCTCCACAAGAAAGCAACTAGCATATCTGTTCACGAAGAATCAATGTTTTAAAAAGCACTAGGCGTTAGTCGGGCGGTCGAGGCTTCAAAACACCTAGGCGGGGCCTGGACGGAACCTAAGGGATCTAGGCCGATTTGTATTTTTTATTTATTAAATATTTTTAATATATAAAAATATAAATTCAGCTAAAAAATAAATAATGATAATATAAAATATAAAGAAACATATTTGAAGCATGTTTTAAAAATAGTGTTCTGAAAAATCCCGACTAGGCACCACCTAGATAGCCCGCCTAAGCTGATTTTCAAAACAAAAACCCCGCTTATACCCACCTAGGACCACCTAGCCCCGCCTAAATCGATCAACTGCCTAGGACCGTCCGACTACCTAAAATCGCTGCGGTGTTATGAAAAATCCCGCCTAGGCGGCCGCGTAGCCCAATTTTTAAAACACTGCTAAGAATGTTACTTCTCCTCAAATGTATCCTGCCCTATCACAACTTCAATTCATGAGTTTCCAACACAATGGTATCCATTGTGAGTGAGAGATGTTACAAGTCAATGATCAACAGGAAGATGAAAGGTAATCCTACTGCCAGCTCATCAATCCGCTAGTCCAGCTATGAAAATGGTTACCAATTATGTTAACACTGTAACTATAAATAAGAGCTAATAGTTGTTGTATCTAGAGAGCTATGAGAAATTAATGGAATGTTGAATTCATTCTCATTCATCAACTGTATATCAGTTGTTTCAAGATAAGATATGACTTATGAAGCAAAAATTCAAACGTCTATATCTTACTTTAATTATTCCATAGTCGCAGCCATATCAATTTATATATTCAATCATTCATATTAGAGATTTGGGATATTTAAGTTTTTAGCTATAGTTAAAATTTTCTGTATAATATTATGATCACTTTTATTTAGGTAGTATCATTAACCAAGTGTTTCATGTTTTAGCTTAAAAATATATTTTTAAAGATTCCTTTTTGTTATTATCATATCACAAAATACGAAAAATTTGTCGCATGTGAAAGAGGAAGTCATAAACAATACAAAGCAATAACAAGTTTGCAATATATATTTTATTTATTTCAAGCTCACATTCAAATATCCATTAACATAACAAATTTGGCATATTGCAAACCAACTGGCATGGGTCCTATGGCACAAAGCCAATATTCCACCTCTCCAATAAGCCCATAAGGTCAAGAAATTACTCTCACACCCCTATAAAATAGGACCTCCCCACACCCCAAAAGGGGGCTCACATAATCCATTTTTCCCTCTAACACCTTTCAGATACTTCTCAATACAAGTCTAAATAGATAGACCCAACCACATCTCGTTGGCAGACCAGTCGTGCCATTGGCACCGTTTATGGGAACGGACAAAAACATTCCACAAAAAGCTTATCTCTCTAATACTAACCCATCAATCTCCTGAAGAAAGGTTCTCATGGCCATAGAGGGTACCCCTGAATAAGAGGTTCGGGACGTGTCAGATAGTTCCTTCAAAATCAATATCAAATTTGAGGCCATAATGCATACACAACTTTCAGATAGCAAAGTGCTTTTCAGCACATTTGTAGGACTATATGTGGAAAGAACTAATCGATTGGCAAGGATTCCAATGTGCATAATATCAACTTTCAGATAGCAAAGTGCTTTCTGATGCATTTGTATGATATTGAAAGAGTTGTTCGGGTGGAAAGGATTCCAATGGGTTGATAGGGTTAGATTTGCTTCCCCTATTCATATTGTCCAAAGAGTTGGTCAGATGGAAAGGATAATGGGAAGGCTAGAAGTTTTATTGGAAATTCGGTTGGATAAGAGTTAGTTGGTTGGAAAGGATAATGGGAAGGCTAGAAGTTTCATTGAAAATTTGGTTGGATAAGAGTTGGTCGGTTGGAAAGTATAATTAGAATGATAGAAGCCTCATGGATATTCGGTTGGAAAGGCTGCTCTAAATGATGGCTTTGGTGACATAGGAGAGGTACATTGAGTAATAATGTCCATTCGACAACAACTCTAGCAGAGGCTTCCAAAATCATGATAATACGGAACTAGAGTGTCCAACACTTTTTGATCATTCCAACAATCTTAAACTTGAATCTGTAAAAAACACTCTAGTGGGATCTTAATTCGGCCAGATCAATCCAGTGCGAATAACACTTATAAGGGTTTTGGCCTGTTAGGCTCTAATGCTTCTTCATTTTGATCATGGCATTTTTAGCTTTGACAATCTTGGGAACTTTGGTGACATCCATCTACCGAAAGATGTCCAAACTATTGATTCAATTGGGTCTTACCCATTCAAATCACTTAGACAACTTATGAGCTTTGTTGACATCCATCTACCTGAAGATATCCAATCCATCGATTTAATGGGGCTGTACCCATTTAAATCACTTAGAAAAAGGTTTGAAACATGTTCAGATTACTCCATTGGAGTTTTAGCCCCTTCAAACTAATGTAATAAGATCTTATCCCATTAAAATCACTCCAAGAGGTCATAGCTGGCTCGAATCACCTTAAAGAGGAGTCTAATGTCGTTGAAATATCCATCGTATCCAAGAGCTACTACAATTGAGCTACAAATTCACTAGCTCAGACTTAAATTGGGAAAATCCTTCCTACATAATCACCACCTCCAAAACCACAGGTAACACTAATAATTTTTCTTTTTCCTTTCATTAGTATTACCATACTAAAATATTGATAATATATATCAGAACTATGCACTTCATGCTATGATTGAATGCCAATGATTTATATTGGAGTATTGGAAGGATACTTTCACTTTGTCACCATGCCAAAGGAAAATGCAAGAAGTCTATGACATTCATCAGAAACATCAAATCCAATGTCAAAACTGTTTTACAAAATTCAAAATGTCTAACGACTGCAACAAGCTTCCAATGTTATTTCATCTCCGGAATCAAATACATTAGGCTTTAGAAGCCATTTTGTCATGACCAATGACTATTTTATAGTCAGAATCGAATACACTAAGCTTCAAATTCTACATTGTCTCGACATGGTCAGCCCTTTCGGATGCAGGTATATATGGATGCATATTGAATTTGTCGGATGACAAAAATATCGCCTTCAAATGATCACCTATATGGTAGCCCAGTAAATGCTAATACACTGGATGACCTAATTAAATAGAATGGCCTAATCCAAAGGAAGGTCTTCACATTATTACAAGAATTGGGCATAGCACCCAACCAATATTAATTGACAAAATGGGTGTAGCACCCTTATTTGACGCGAAAATCATATATTTCAATTGGGCGTAGCACCCTTTTCCAACATTAATTGAAGATTGAGCATAGCACCTTTCCAACAATAAATTATTAGAAGATGGGCATAGCACCCTCACCCAACATGAAGTAAAGACTACAAAAATTGGGCATAACACCCAACCAACATTATTTGACAAAATGGGCGTAGAACCCTTATCCGACGCGAAAATTGTATATTTCAATTGGGAATAGCACCCTTATCCAACATTGATTGAAGATTGGGCATAACACCTTTCCAACAATAACTGATTAGAAGATGGGCATAGGACCCTCACCCATCACGAAATAAAGATTACAAGAATTAAGCATAATACCCAACCAACGTTAATTGATACAAAATGGGTGTAGCACCCTTATCCGACGCGAAAAAAAATTGAAGAGTAAAATTGAACACAGTACCCTTATCCAATATTAATTGAAGATTGGACATAGCACTCTCCTAACAGAAATTGGGCAGAGCACAACCAAAATCGTAAATTAAAATTTTTTTTGGCATAGCACCCTTATCCAACATTAATTTGGGCTTAATGCTCATCCAACAAAATTACAAGATTTGTCATGGCACAATTCCAACAAACATTGAAGATATATTAAAAGTATTGGGCATAACACCTTTATCCAACAATACTCTTGGAGGTTTAGAAAAGGAAAAAGAAAAAAGGGCGTAGCACCCTTCCAACAACACTCTTGATGAGTACAAAATGGGCGTAGCACCCTTATCCGATGTTAATGAATACTTTGGGAATTGGGCTTAGCACTCGTACCTAACATGATATTGAATGTTTCAATAATTAGGTATACAACACCCTTATTCAATCGAAAACTGTACATTTCAAGGGTTGGGATTGCTTATTCACATATTCTCCATCAGATTTGCCCAACGAAATACTAACAATCGTTACTCGCTCTTTCTCTAACAAATTCCCCTTACGGTGGCATTGGCTATTTGCCTATTTCCTAACAGTTTTGCCCAGTAGAGGCCTGACATTGGCCATTTTACCTATTCTCTAACAAATTTGCCCAGCAGTGACATCACCTATTGGTCTAACAAATGCACCCAATGACACCATGACATTGGCTATTTGTCTTTTCTCTAACGAATTCACCCTATGGTGGCATTACATGGGCTACTCACCAATTTTTCCATCAAAATTGTTCCAACAATGCTTGAAGGTTAAAAACATTGAGTATAGCACCCATCCAACAGTAATTGAAGGTCAAAAGAATTGGGCATAGAACCCTTATCCACTGCAATAGTGTATATTTAGGAATTGGACCACTCCAATAATACTTGAAGGTTAAAAAAATTGGGCATAACACCCATCAAACATAAATCGAAGGTTAAAAGAATTGGGCATAGTACCCTTATCCAACACATGGTGAATATTTTAGGAATTGGACTTAGCGCCATTCCAATAATGCTTGAGGTTAAAAACATTAGGCATAGCACCCATCAAACAATAATTGACGGTTAAAAGAATTGGGCATAACACCCTTAGCTAACTCATATTGAATATTTTAGGAATTGGACCTAGCACCCTTATCTAACACAAAATTAAATATTTCAGGAATTAGGCTTAACACCCTTACCCATCGAAATATTGTATATTTCAAGAATTGGGATTTCACATTCACATATTCTACATCAGATCACCTAAAGGGGGCATAACGAAGGCTATTAGTTTGACCCTAATAAGTCTGCCTAGCGGCATCCTAACATTGGATGTTAGCTTTTCCCTAACGGATTCGCCCAACGACATCCTGACATTGGTTATTTGTCTTTTCACCAACGAATTTGCCTAACGGTGGTATTACATATGCTATTCACATATTGAACCAACAAAGAGTTTGCCTTATTAGTTCATCCAAGGGCACAGTCACATTAGCCACCCACTTTTATCACTGACATATAATAAGCCATTTGACCAATGGTCTAATAAATTCACCAAAGGGCAGCAAAACATTGCGACTTGGTGCTCATTGAACAATTCAAAAAAAATTAATTAATGAAATGGTTTCAAGCATTGGTCTAATGAATTCAACCTATGACCAATGAATCTAAATATCAAACTAATAAATTTGACCAATGGACTCAACAACATTGGTCGTTCGCTCTTTTGCCCAACAAGCTACATGACCATCTGTCCAACAGTTTTGACCAATGATCTAACAAATTCAACCGCTAGTCTATTAGATTAGATTAAAGACACTATAACGTTGGCTTTTCGCTTCACAAAATTTAGACAAGTTTGTTGAAAGTTTCAAATACGTCCAAGAGCTCTATAATATCATCAACCATGTCCAAGGTCTCTACATAAACTTTAGAATATTATTGGAATCGAATAGGCTACACTTTGAGTGTCATTTCATCATGCTCGAACCTGCTTCATCATCGGAGCTTACAATTAGTTATTCATAAGCAAGAAGCTTTCCAATGCCACAATTGACTAATGTATACATGATCCCTAGCTCAAGGCAACCCACAAAAAGAAGCTTTCCAACACGTTGGTATTGGAAAGCACAGAGACTATCAATGCCATAATCAATGGGTAATCACAAGTAAAAATCTTTACAATGCCATAATCAATGGGTATTCCCAAACAAGACACTTTCCAACACCGTAAACCTTTGCATTCCTAAGCCAAAAGCTTTCCAATGCCTTAACTTGGCACTCGCAAGCATAGAACCTACCACCACCAAAAATATTTGGCACTCCGAAGCAAGAAGCTCTCCAATGCCACAACTTTTTGGCATTAGCAAGAATAGAGCCTGCCAACGCCACAAACAGTCGACATTCTCGAGTAAGAAGATGTTGGCATTTTCCAAAGCATAGAGCTTTCCAACATAATAACTAGCTGGTATTCGCAAGCACAAAGCCTACCAACATTTCAACCAGTTGGCATTTTCCAAAGAATAAAGATTTCTAACGCCACTACCCATTGGCATTTAAAACTGTAGAGCCTACTAATGCCACAACTGTTAGCATTGGCAAGCATAAAGCCTACCAATGCCGCGACCAGTTGAAATTCCCCAAGTATACAGCTTTCCAACACCACTACCCATTGAAATTCACAAGCGTAGAGCCTACCAAAGCTGCGACTAATTGTAATTTCCTAAGTATAAAGTTTTCCAACTCCATGACCCATTGGCCTTTGCAAGCATAGAGCCTACCAAAGCCACAACTTGCTGGAATTGGCAAGCATAGAGCCTGTCAGCGCCACAACCTTTCGGAATTTTTCTAAAGCATAGAGCTTTCCAACATAATAACTAGTTGGCATGTACAAGAACATAGACTTCCAACACCATAACCCGTTGGCATTAACAAGTACAATAAACATATACCAAAACTTTCCAAATCTACTACTTGAGCATTGAAAAAAACATGTTACAGCAGATGATATATTTAACAAAAGACCTTACTATAAAGACTCAAAGACACAAATAGGGACATCCTTACTGGATGGTTCATAAAAAAAATCATAGAAACTCTCTGAACGATATTCTCATTGGAACATTGGCATCATCCAATCTAATTGAAATTCTAATCCAATTCAATTCAATTGAAAGCTCTATCGGATACTCTCCAAAGGTTATTTTATTTAAAACATTGGCATCCTTCTATCTAATTGAAGGTCCAAACCAATACAATTGAAGCCCCCATCCAATCAAACGCGATTGGGTCTATTCATAGCCAAAACAATAACAAAACATCAAAGCTATTAAACTACAAAATCATCTAACAATGCCTCCCAAGTATTAAGTTCCTCAAGAGACACAAAATATATGGGTATAACTTATCAAAGGGATACGCTCCAACAGAAATGTGATATATTCGAAGGGAATATCTTCGGCTATACAGTTTTTATTGCTTCCTATACCATGCCTAAGAAGTGATCACCAACAAATTTGTTATATAAAAGAGCGTCCAACATACTCCTATAATATTGAATCCAATCGAGACCAAACTACGTCTACCAAGGCAAAGGTCAAATGACCCTCTCATTAAAGCCAACTAAATCTAAGGCATTATGCTAACTAGAAAAAGAGTATTCAACAGAATTACTTTTTACCAACTCAAGATCGAAACTAATAAACTATGTCAATGGGGATACAACAGATCAAAATCACTACAACAGCAAAGTTGAGTTTGGATTTAATCAAAATCCCGCAATAATATCCCCCATCAATATCAAAAGATCATATCCGACATATCTGTAGCCCCATTTCCAACACAAAATTGAGTCGGCTAAACTAAGAACCCAGACTAAATCAAGTTCACGCTAATAGAATTTGTAATAGTTATTACCAATCTAAAATATTCATAAGATTATTGGAACCAATCCAATAATAACAAAAGCAAATATAAAATCCAATGTTATTTAGATAAACGACATCCACCAATTGTCCAATGTAAAATAGCACAATACTACTGACACCAACTTGGTCGACAAGGGACAACGAACTATTCTTCATTCTAAATCGAGGCCAAGTAACCATAATATACAACATACTACTCAAACTACTATTGACATATTGTCCGACTACCACAACTACAATTGAGATATCATTTTCAATAGAGATAACAATTAAACTGCCAAATATTTTTGATGCACCAACCCAATGCAAGGTGTTATCGCCAACACCTAGTTCACGTTGCTAACATCATTTCATATTTCCAACAATAATATCATGGACACTGAAGAAATGATCACCATCAACGTAAGAGGCACGTTGCCAACCCCAATGTAAGGTCGCCATTTCCAACACCGCATTAATGTTGTCAATGCCAAAGACTATCATCGCCAACAAAAAATTGTTGTTGCCAATGTAAGATGGTCGTTATAAAAGCCAAATATTACCACTGCCAATGTATAAAGGCAACATCCTTAACAATCCAAAGCTAGGTCAACGAAGCCATTTCTCTATGAGAAATTGAAGATAAGGCTCAAAGTAACCATTACAGGAGGGAGCGTCCAGCGAACAACTCATCGGTCATACATAAAAGTATAGAACACGCTAAAGGGTGTATGTCTAGTAAGGCCCAAAACATAATGAGCGTAACATTCAGAACTAAGTGCTCACCAAAACCCTATAGAGGGAGCGATGGCAAAATGAAAGCAAATACATTCACTACCAGTTATGCCCAACATCCTTACCATAACCAACAAGAAGACACCTAATAGAGACAATATCGCATTTACCAAAGAGAACATTCAATAGGATTGTTTCTACATTTTAATGAACCATGCCAACACAAGAAACATAAGTACCAACAAAGTTTACAAAACCCTCCCCAATGGAAAATTAGGTTGGGCTCGAATACCAATACTCCTATCTTAACACAAATTCTAATCCAACGAAACCCACAACACCAAATCGTTGTTGCAAAAAAATAATAAATAAATAAAAATTATTCCCAACCAACACAAACACTTGCCTCCAGTGTCATATACAGTACCAATTAATGCATTAACTACACTCATCATTAAAGTGCAAGTAATTATTAAATATATGATAATATATTTCTTAATTTACTATGGGGGACATGTCGCATGGACCCTATAGCACAGAGCCCATATTCCACCTCTCAAACAAGTCCATAAGGCCCAGAAATCACTCCCACAACCCTATAAAAGGGGACCTCCCCACACCCCAAAAGCCGGCTCACATAATCCATTTTCCCCTCTGACACCTTTTAGATACTTCCCAATACAAGTCTAAACAGATAGGCCCGACCACATCCCGTTGGCAGACCAGCCGTGCCACAAACCAATTTTGAAGATTGGGAATGATTTTGCTATAAAAAGAGACAATCATCTACCAAAGTAATCAGTTTATAAATTTTGGATGATATTGGACTTCAATAAACTGGTATGGAACTTTCTGAATATTGAAGGGTGGTTTGAAAAATAATAAAATCATGTGGAGAAGTAAAACAAATTGTAAATACTTTTATTTTCTCTCATGAATATAACTAAAAAGATAAAATTTTATAAAATTATGATGCTTTGATAAAGTTTAATATTAGTTTAGTGATACGAAGAAATTAAATTAGTTGCTTATCATTTTTTTAAAAAAGAAATTTGTTTTATATGGCTTACAATAATAATAAAAGAAACCTTATCTCATCCAACCCGAGTGTGGACTCGAACCTGCGACCTCTAAAATTACAGTTTTAAGGCTCAATTACTACATTAAGCCTATGCCACCAGAAATTAGTTACTTATCAATAACTTAAATATATTAGAAATGTTGGTTACTTATATAGAACTAGTAGTATATCATATCCACAACGAAAACTAATACACGTAACTATATATTTGTTTCATTATTTCATAACTACAACTTTATTGGTAAGTAGAGTATTTCTAGTCTAGGACGAGAGAAAACTTAAGCCGTAACACAATTTATAACAGGACTATAGGTATTATATACACATGAGAGACAATTTAAATCAAATAAAGATAAGATATGACTTGTGAAGAAAAATTCAAACGTCTATATCTAACTTTAATTATTCCATGGTTGCAGCCATAGGACTTGTACTATTTGATGTGGATATCTTACCATATTGTACAAGTACCCTACCCATGCGACACCACTCCCACTTGAAGTTCCTATATTTGTAATTAAATGCAAGTGGAGCTAAGAAAATTATGTTTTTGATTAGTTAGAATAATGTATGGGTGTATTTAGTAAGTGGGTTTGATTGTCGTTTATTTGGGTTGCCAGGGAGGATAGGATTTAATTAGTTCAAAAGTTCGATCTTCTTTGCCAAATGGTACTCGCATGGCTAATACAAACAACAATCTTTTTATTTCGTTGACTATAAAAAGATTATTTCTTTTTGTTTCAAAAATTTCGTCCTTTCTTACATTTCCGTCGGCTAATGTCTTACCTTGTTAAATATCCTATATAAGTTGAGGCTCAAATATTAATATTACTTATTATATGTCTGAAGGTAACGGTCATCTTTTGAAATATAGTGAATTAAGTTACTGTTCACATGCCTTTCATTTGAAAATATTCTCGGATCATTTGAAATCATTTTAATTGAATTTATATATATATATATATAAACCCTCCATTTTAAACAATTTTTTTCTTGGAATTCAATTCATTTCAATACATTTATATACGAGATTAAAAAATTTATACATAAAATGGTTTTGAAATGAATTAAATTCATTTAAAGAGAATGTTTCCAAACGTAGCCAAAATAATTTGAAATGAATTGAGTTCTTTAAAAAAATAAAATTTCCAAAATAGACATAACCTAGTTACAACTTTACTCTAGCTAGTCAATCACCACTAGCCCTTCTTTTGACTAGACCTGTTCAAGAAGCTCATGGCTCATCTAGCCCGATCAGGCCCAACTCTCTTGGGTCGGACTTGGGCAAGTAGGTATCATTATTTGTTCGGCCTAGCCCAAGCCCGCATAGACCTGAAAATATTATGGGTTGGGCTTGAATTTTATGTAACTCAAGCCCGACCCTCTCGAATATGTTTTATATTTTTATTTATATGTTTAGATAAATTTATTAATATTATATATTAAATTAATGTAACATGCTAAAACTACAAATCGTATTTTTTTAAGAAAATTTGGATGGAAAGCCAATATTATCCATTGTTTATTAAGCTATAATTCAATTTTCTATCTAACTAAAATATTATTTATAAAAAAATAAAAACTAATATTTTCTTGATGTGCGGGTTGGGCTGGGCTGGGGAATAAGCTTTTAAGTCAAACACCAACCCCGCCCCAAGCCCGAGTATTATAGATAGGAGCTAGGTTGTGCCTGGGCATTGTCATTTTTTCCTTGGCCCGAGCCCGGCCTTGCCCGCCTGTTAGTATGGTCCGCTTTATCTTGATGATGATGTAAACCTTATTTGTCACAACGATCAGACCAAGAGTCGGAAACGGAACCAAAGTTGCAAATTCTTTTTCCCTAGCTATAAGAATCTCTCATTTTCCCCGAATATGATATTCTAAAGTCTGAGATTCTTGTGTATATTCCCAGTGCTAAAATTTCATAAATTTCGAAGTGTCGAGAATCCCGAAGATCTCTCAAAAAGTCCAAATATTCCAAGGACATTTAAGAATTCGACAAACCTAGACTCAAAAGCTTTTATCTTTTGACTTTAGGGTTTTCATTGCTATAAAAATATCAATTGTAGAAACTATCCGATCGGGTAGTTTCCCTCTAGTGGTAATTACCCATTCGGGTAATTTACGAGTACTCTTCTGGATTAGGCAGAAAATAGCCGATCAGGTATTTTCCTTGAAATATATTCGATCGGGTATTTTCCGCATTCACTATTTTGGATAAACAAATTAGGCGGAAATCAGCCGACCGGATATTTTATCCTAGAAATTATCAGACCGGGTATTTTCTACAGGCTATAAAAAGGCATATGGCCTCCCCATTTCAAACAAGAATCAACACCAATTCATTCCATATAATATGTAGAGATTATAGAGAGAGAAATTCAAGCTAGAGAGAGAAAGGCGGCCTTTGAGCCCTTCACCGCTCTTTGTCTATACCTTGTCCATACTCGGTGTAGAAATTTCCAAAATACCCTGAAAATCTGTTGTAATCACTCAAGCCACTTAAGATTTCCTCAGAAAATCAACGCTTCGGTTCCTTGAACTAAGTGTTCCTTGAAACTCTGCATAGGGACTGACACTTCGGTTCCCCCGAACTAAGTGCCCCTTCATATCTCTGCAGAAATTTCCAAAATCCACTCTCGAAAATTCGATATTTGAAATACATAGTATCGAGTTAAAGCCGGAATACTATCAAAATTCCCCCATAAGTCAGCATTTGGAATTCATAGTGTTGATTTGATTCCTCAATCCATCCAAAATCCCGCTACGGTTCAATACTTGAAACTCATAGTGTCGAACCTATGCTAAATACCAAAAACATCGATCTTATTGACAACTACGATTTCTAACCGACTCTCAAGTCATCCTGGACAAACGAAAAGGTAAACTGAGGGTTATATAACTGAAAAGTCAACTTCTCTCATTTTATATTAATTTCTCTCATTTATGTTATTTTTCTTTTCACTTTCTTTATATTATTTCCATTTTAGATTATTTATTTGCACATTTCCATTTAATTGCATTAATATAAAGATCAGGAAAGTAAGCAGGGTTATACCGATAATATTAAAGATCAAAAACATGCTGTAAAGTATCTTTATCTTTTCTATTTATTTTATTTTTCATTAAATCCCATAATGCATTTATCAAATTTGATTTAGTCTTCAAATAAAAAGTGTCATTAGTAACTATTTTGTCCGAACCCAGAATCTCATCTTTTGGTATTAAAATCCCATTTTGGATCGGTATACCACAATTTTCGGTGGAGCTGAACCGGATGGCGACTCTATTTTTATTAGAAATAGGAGTAAATATATTTCTATTTTCTAGAATGAATATTATTATTATTTATATAATTATAAATTGCAATACGATTGCATTATTTTTATAATCCGGATTTAGTAAAATCTTACCCATTTTGGTGATTACTTTATGTTTCCACTTATGAAAATAAATTGTCACATATTCTGTTGAACTCATTCCATAAACCAATATTTTTCATTAAACCCTTTTGAACCGAAAAACGCCCTCTCCACACCGCCCATTGAACAAGTCTACTTTTGACTTCCGTTACGGTTAAGGTAAGGATCTTAAATAATACCAATTTCAATAGGAGTAGGATTCTCTAAAGTTCAACCATGAACTTACTTTAGAGTGAAGTTGTGTGTATAGTAGTAAAATATTAATTTTTTATTCATAAAAAAACATCTCCACCATTAATCTTCAAATGAGTGGGTAAGATGCTTCACAACGTTTTCGGCAGTTGTAAATAAACTGCAGATAATTCTATTCCATTCCAGTAATATGATAATTATTGTGCGCAAAGCTCACAATCTAGTGGCAATGCTAAAATTTGTCCACTAGAGGGCAAAATTTTACTAGAAATTTTTTTTTACAGTCTGATTGCATTTTTCATTTTAAAGAAACTTCCCATTTAACTAACATATAATGTTTGAAATTTCTTCAACTTTGCCACTTATTATACAAATCTAACCAAGGCACTGTTTGACAAAGTTGATGTTGTTGTTTGTTGTTGCGATTTAATATTGATGTTATCAACTGATATATACTTTAGTGTTTGGTAAAAATACAATTTACGATTACTATTAGATTTGTAAAATGACTAAAACATGCATATTTAAATTAATTAGCAAATCAATAAGGATTAATCTCATATTATACAAGAGGGTAAAATAGGATATAATGATTCAATCCTCAAAAGCAATATGAAAAAGGGTTTTCAAAAGCACCTAAATCATTAATAAAAAGGAACCTCTATAAATGTTTTTTATTTTACCAAACACTTATTTATCTCATTTTTCTTTTCAAATAGGAAAAAGACCCTTTTTCTTTAATCACCTAAACGGGCCTAAATGGCATGCTTGGAAGGTATAGTGTTGAAAACCATGAAATGATAATGTGTAGATAGAATTGTTTTAAAAAAATTTGATATATTGTCCTTTGGGGCTATCAGACCCTTGGCTAATTTATTGTCGCCTATGAACTGTTTGGTCTGATTTTTTTGTCTCCTTAGTCTGATGTTTTCAGCCTATATAATTCCTAAACGCAATTTTCATAAGATACAAATACTTATAACAAATAATTATAGGTCGGATTTTTAGTACACATATTAGTTTAGTTAGTAAAATATACATCAAAGTATTCTTAGCATATAGAAATCTCATTTTGAGCCTCAACCCAAGAAATAATGCGCTTTGAGCCAGGAAAAATAAGAATTCTGAGATACTTTAGATCAAGATAAAGAACTTACAAAACATTTTATATTTGTAATGTAATAATTAACTAAATTATAATGCAATATTTTTCTGAAAAAACCTAGCCGCCTCTCAGCTCTCTACTTTTCTAAATTAGCTTTTGCTATGGAAGAGGAGGAAGAAGCTCTTTTGAGCGCTCCTTTTCATCTTCTCCCAATGGTTTTATATTTTGATCTCTCTTAATTCTTGTTTTTTGTTTGAAACAATCTACACATTATATATTACTGAGCTCTCACTTATGCGATCGTCTTCTTCAATTGTGGAGTTACTGCTACATAGCACGTCTTTGACAAGTTCATTGTTGGGTTGGACTCCATGTATATGATTCAAGTCAAAATTACATGTCAATCTTTCCTATTACTTACCCAAATCTAGAGGTGAGCATTCGACTAAACCGAATCAAATAAGTACCAAGTTTCCTTATAACTATCAATTGAACCGAACCAAATTAATTCTAAAAATTGAATTGTCCAAATCAAAAATATTTCGGTAAAATTAGGTTTTTCCGAACCGAAGAAAATGTGACTGAAGTTCAATTAAATTTTTGTTGAACCAAAAATAAGATTTTAAAAAATTAATAATCTTTCCAACAATATCTAAACATTCAAAATTCTTCAAATCATAAATAATAAAGTTAGTAATTTAAACATAAATAATGAAGTTAGTAAGTTAAAAATGATAATTAATGAATCATAGGTATACTAAACATATAACTTGTATATTACTCAATTAGATTCGATTTTTAACATTTTTTACTTTTTAAACCGAACCGAATCGCAAACCGAATTTTCAATATATAAAAACCGATTTTTGGACTGAATTAAGAAATATCCGAACCAAGTTGCATATTTTGGTTCAGTCCGGTTCGATCGGTAATTCAATTTTTATCTGAATTATTCGCAGCTCTACCAAAATCTATCTCCTTTCAACAATATTATTTCAGATCTATAAAACAGGTTGGTGTTATAGAGTACAGTAAAGTTCTTATGCTTGTGAGTTCTCAATAATATGAGATGGATGTTAAGAAAATATAGGATAAAAAAGTGTTATTATTTTTAGTTTTCTTTATGTTTTTCTCTTGCTCTTACGGCAAGTTTTCTCATCCCTCATATAGCGAGATAATGTCATCTGATTTTGGCAGGATATTTTGTTTGATGTGTGTGGTCTCTATTGCCAGTGTATCAATGTACTCCAAATTTCAGTATCTATAAACTATTTTTTTGTAAAATAAGAAATAACTAAATTCTTATATGTGAGCGGGCGAGGCTTTCCGAGTCGGGTCGATTGGGTCAAAGCTACTGGTGGGTCATAAGTCGAGGCATTACGATCCACTAGGGCTTTTATGATTTATGAAGACAATTTTAAAAAGATCCAAGAACCTAAATCCTTGGATTATAACTCAGATTCGCCACCTGGATAAGCTCTTTCTAGGAATTTGGAACGACATCGTCTCCAAGAAAACAACACTAAACCATAATACAGAGATTTGGGTCCGAACGAACCATCTATTCATTACTAAGCCGATTAAACACATGTTCCACTACCAACATTAATTTATTTGATAACAATTATTACCTATGATTGATTTTAAGAAAGGGAATGAGAAAGAGAATTTATTTAATGCAAAACATACCGCCCCAATGGGATCATGACATCACAAAAATATAATTTAAACATGTTTTTATGGCATGAAATATTTATAGAATATATTACAAATAATTCTGGGAATAGAATACCCGTTCGGACTTGCAAATAAATGCGTTAGGACAAAATACGAGATTTCGGGTATTTTGTCCAAAAAGGGATCACAGCACCTGTGAGCAGACAACCTTTTTCGCGCGACCCACGTGCGATGCGGGCGCATGAAATAACATGCAGTTAAGCAAGCCGGAGGATTGATCCTCATTTTAGCCTGATGAAAAGATAGACTGATAAAATCGATGTTGATTTTGAATTTAAGTCCATTTTGAGTGTTAAAAGATACGAGACTTGAAATCTCATATTTTAAGACAGAGTCGCCACCCGATTTAGCTCTACCGGGAATTTGGGTAAGATATTCCCATCACGTGGTTGGACGGTACCTTAAAATAAAGATTCTAAGTTCAGATGATGTTGCTTACTTTTCATTTATTAAATCAAACCGTTTACATTTTAATAAACCTGACTTTAGTTCTTATTCGATTTAAATCTAATTTATTTTTATAGTTTTTGGTTTATATAGGCATACATAACACCAAAGCAATAAATAAAGCAAGTAAATAAATTATTACATGGCTTCACAAATACCTATACATTTTCTAATGCGGGAAAAGTAAAATGGATAAATAAAGCAAATAAATAAATCACAAATATTCACAAATAAGGCACAAATAATAAAAGTCAGAAAAGCAAATTTTATTATGAAGAAACACATTTTTTGGAATTTTAGAGTTAAAAAGGGCATTTTTTAGGCATTTAAAAGCTATTTAATCAATTAAATAATTAAATAATTAAATAAATCAGATTAAAAATTAAATAAAACATTTACAGATTATTTATGATTTTTAGAAAATATTTCGGGTGCAAAACGATGGGAAAACACGAAAAACGACTAAAAAGCGAACCGAAAAGGAGCTAAAAGTAAACTCAGACAGACAATGCTATAGTGACAACCTTCGCCGTTATCGCTATAGTGGCCACCATTATAATTATAGAGGCCGCTGCTATAGCGATGGCGAACAAGGCTATAACTATAGCCTTGTCGTCAAAATCCGCTTTTACGGGGAAAACCGGGTGTTTTTACATCCATAAACTCAAAATCATCGGGGTTTTAAGCCACAATCAATCATATTTCAATAGATTTAGACTTAAAACACACAAATAATGTTGATTTTATGGATTTAGGTAAGAAAATACCCAAAAATCGTAAAAAAATGATGTAACCTCAATAGGGGTAGGGTTCACTGCTATAGCTATAGCCTTCACCGCCATAGAAGTAGCGGCAAGGCTATATGGATAGCCTTCAGAGGTCAGACCATTTTCTGACAATTTTGCAAGAACACCAAAGAAAAGCAAAAGAATAAACACCAAAATCACCAAGAACAGCAGCAAAATGCAATTAAAAGAAGTAAATAAATAATGGAACTCAGTTTTGTTACCTCTAGGCCGTGAATCTAACTTTGGAGACTTGAATCAACCCTTGAAGAGGTCTTTTTGATGATTTCAGATGAAATGGTGACAGAAGTCATGACAGAATCAGCGATGAATTAGTGACGGAATTTTTAGGTGGTATTTGAGAAAAGGTCTTTAAAACCCTATTTAGTCCGCTTTGACCTATGATTTCTAATTGATTTTAATGTTTAAGATATAAGATCAACCCTAAGAACAACTAAGAATCGTGATTAACATGAATTAATCAGGATTCTATGTCTTTCTTAAGCTTTCTCTCTCTAGTTCTTAACTTTCTCACTCTTGTTCTTAATTTCTCCCTAAAAATTAGATTATAATTCAAAATTCTGGAGGAAAGTCTCTCAATCTCTCTTCTAAATGGGTTTAAATAGTCTCATACTCAAAAATACACCAACCTTGGGTGAAATTTGGTGGAAAATACGTGGTCCAATTGAAGAAGAGAGAGGGAAACAAAGTTGCACGGCCTGAAATTAGTCGTGCCACAGCTACCGCCGGCACAACGTCAGCCACTATCGGCACGGAGGCCACCGCCATGGCCATGGTAACCACCGCTACCATGGTAGTGGGAAATGCTACTAAGGTAGCAAGGGGTGGCCACAACGGGGGTGGCCACCCCAGCAGCAGTCACAGCCACAACGGTGGCGGTGATCGGCACCACGACCTAGTGGCGGCCACCGTCGCCGCCACCGGCGGCGGCTTCCGCCGGCGAGAAAGGGGGAACTAGGGCTAGGAAAAGGGCTTCTAGTGTTTGAATTAGGATTTCGACTTCAAACGCTCATAACTTTCACTACGATTATCCGATTCAAGCGATTCTTGACATTCCGGAAACCTCGGAGAGTTTAGAATCAAATGATACTAATGAGATTTGCTAAAAATGTTTAGATTTTATAGATAACCGCAAAACAAATTACTGAGCGCGAGAACAAGAATAACGGTTAATGTTTAAATGCATTTTAATGATTCTTGAGCGCGGTCAAAGGTCCAAAATCATTAAAATGGTACTTGCCAAATGTGATTCAAACCCAAAAGAATAGAACAAATAGACCATACGAGGTTAGAGCACAATGTCTTCATCGTTCCGCGGGACATTGAAAAGCCCGTGCTCATATGTTGCCCCATGGGAGATTATCACATGGCGGGCCAAGTGTGATCTCATGAAAGAGCAAGGGATAGAAGGTTATACCTAAGGTTTAGGTTCTCGAACTGGCTGTCTACTAGGTCTGCCATCAATAGACCTATCGAGAACAAGGTTGACTTAGAGATTCAGTATTGCCTTTGAGCCTTTACAGATTTGAGATAGATATTTGACTGCCTTAAATACAAACACTCTTATGTAAACTGTTGGCTGCCTTACATCACCATAACATAACTGAGGCTTAAATGCCCAGTCGAATGATATTGCGCCACTCCATTGCAAAAACTCTGATATAGATTATTGGTTGCCTTACATCACCATAACATAACCGAGCATCAAACGCCTGGTCGAATGGCATTGCACCACTTCATTACAGAAACTCCAATGATAGACCACCAGTTGCCTTGTGTCACTATAACGTAACCAAGGATTGAACGCCCGATCGAATGGCATTGCACCACTCCATTACAGAAACTCCAATATAGACTGCTGGTTGCCTCACGTCACCATAACATAACCAAGGATTGAATGCCCAGTCGAATAGCATTGCACCGCTCCATCACAGAAACTCCAATATAGACTGCTGGTTACCTTACATCACCATAACATAACCGAGGATCAAACGCCCGACCGAATGGCATTGCGCTGCTCTGTTATAGAAACTCCAATGATAGACTACTAGTTGTCTTATGTCAACATAACATAACCGAGGATTGAACGCCCGATCGAATGGCATTATGCCGCTCTATTATAGAAACTCTAATGATAGATTGATGGTTGCCTTGCATTACCATAATATAACTGAGGATTGAACGCCTGATTGAATGGCATTGCGCCGCTCCATCACAGAAACTGCTGAGATTTCTTGCGGTCACCTTGGACTCTTAATGAATGATATGAGATTTCTAATTTTGGATGTTGAATTTTGAATCCTCGCATTAGTTATCCATTGGGGTTGTCGTATGTGTACCTGACAAGGAAAGTTTGAGATATCAGTAATTGGCATGAGTTGCATTTTTATTGCTTAATTGATTTTGTGGAAACAAAAATATTTTCACCCCTTCAATTAAGCAATGAAAACAAAAGTAAGAAATGCAAATTGAGGTAAGATTTCTGGAAGTCCGTAGAAGTTGGGGTGTCCACGAGACCGGCTGATATACCTCCTGAACATAGTCTAGAATATATGTTGGGATGCCTTTGACAATTATATCGAGGTGCCCCTGGGTATTCGCAATAAGGTGCCCCTGGGAGAAACTCTGAGTCCTGATTTTAGGATCCTCGGATCGATCGTCCATCGGGATTGCCATTTGGTGTACCTGTCAGGAAAATCTTGAAGCATTAGTAAATGATATGAATTGCATTTTTATTGCTTAATTGATTTTGTGTTAACAAAAATATTTTTTCCCTTCAATTAAGCAATAAAAACGGAAGAATGAAATATAAGCTGAGTTAAGATTTCAGGGGGTCCGGAGAGATTGTTGAGGCTAATCTAGGATGCTTTTCTGTGAATCACAACCTGTAGAAAAGCAAATGATATATTGACAAATATTATGCATATATTCATGAATGCATGAGTTATTTAGGTTGATCATCTTCTGGATCTGATAGACTTGATTGCTTGCTTGATTTACTCGCTTGACTTACTAGGAGAAATTATGAGATTGAATTGCTATACAGATATTGTAGGTATGCCCGTATAGATTCGGTGGGAATTCCCCTGGTGGAGAATTAAGGAAGTTGCGGTGTACATGCGGGGTCATGCAGCCGGTTATTGAGGTTGAGTATGGTCTCACCCTTTCGCTCGTTGACAAAGGAAATGAATCAGCTTGAGACCTCATTCTCGCTGAATTGAGCATATCGAAGACAAGGGGAGAATGAAGTGAAGTTCAAGATTCTAGATAACGGACAACTGGACGCTATCACTACCAATGAATTCTACCACAGATGGCTCTGAAAGATTAGGATGTCGCAGACTTTAGACACTTGGTCACGGTCGAGATTGAAGTGGACATGTGCAGACGAATGATTTGATCTCTTTGAGTCAATCAAATTGCAGACGATATTTTGGTACCATGATCTTTGACGATAATGATGTGGGTATTCGATGCGAATGATGGCAATCATTTACCTTTTATCTTTCTTTGTCTTGATTTTTGCATAGACCCGAACATTGAGATGGGTCTATCATCCTTTGTTTACCATTCTGTTTTTATGTCCTAATTTTTGCCTGGACTACCCTTTTCTGGTTTTCAATCGAGCAAACTTTTCCTGGCTTTTGCATAGACCTCATTGTTTTCAGTCTATTAGGATTTTGGCCTTTTGCTATAATTTCCATTTGAGGAATAGGGTTGACTGCTTGAAATCCTTCGTTCGACTTACTTGCAACATTTCGCCTATAGGGCCCAATATATTCATTCAAGCACAAACATAAGAGTTCAGTAAAGATGACATTTCCATTAAATGAATTAAGTTCGAGTACATAATGATGATAACCATTTCTACTGACCCAAACTCTAGCGTTAACTAGCCTGAAAAGGTTTTCTAGCCAACACACTCTCGTTGCTCACTTTACCCTAACTTTTGCCTAGATCACCCTTTTCGGGTTTTTAGTCTAGCGGGCTATTCTTATACCCTAACTTTTGCCTGACCGGTTTGTAAAATACCAAAATGCAGGATACATACTAATTTTTGCCCAAGCAGTAGAGGACTACTTGTCGGGTGATTTATTTATATATATATTATTTTTTTATGTGTTGCATTTCTAGATTGGATTGTTTTGGGATAGATATGATAATGCTTCAACCGATCCTGATTGATGTGGTATATGAACGCATTTCCATCCGCAATCTTCATGCCCCTTGTATCGAGCATCTTTCCAAATACGCGAAGTCTTTCCCAATCTGGTTGGAACTTCCCCTTGGGTCGGTGTTGGTAGGCTTCACTTGCTTTATAATTAGATCATTAGCCTTTGACGTGTACTTTCGATGTTTGGCACGGTCATTTCTCAGCTTTGCTACATGTCGCTGGTACATCTGAATGTTGTCAAAGTTTTTCTAATTATGCCTTGGTCCATCGGGGGTCCCTTTGACTTGGATTCAGTGCGACTCTTAATGACTTCATCTTAGTTTCAACTGGGATCATGGTTACCATACCATAAACCAAGGAGACAAGCATCAGATTTGTGGGAACTCTAACACTTATTTGACATCTCTAGAGGAAAAATGGTAGCTTATCGACCCAATCTCTGTATCTTGTAGTAGGCTTTGAGAGAACTTTCTTGATAAGTTGGTTTGTCGCTTCGTTTGTCCCTTTAGCTTGTGATTTATGGTAAAGATTTGCGGTGTCCAAACCTATATTTTCTGATCAATCAGGTGGTTACCCCTCGGAATCAAAATTGATTTTCTGAGACAAAGTGGTGAAGTGGGCTATACCGAGCAAAGATGCTTTTCTCAGTGAACTTGGCCATCCTCTTGGCGGTAATGTTGGTGAAAGACTCGGCTTTCCCCTACTTTGAGAAGTAACCTACCCCTACGATGATGAAGCAGTGTTCATTTGTTGATAAGGGTCAAACCTCGTTGATCATATGTGTCCCCCTCACCAAGAATGGCCAATAAGGAGAGAAATAATGAAGGGTTATGGTTGGGAGGTATAGGATATGAGTAAGAAGCAATGGTGTATTGGGGGTGGGAAATTGGAGAATGGGTGGGCGAAGAAAAGGTGAGCATTGATTTTGTCGGAGGTAGTCTTGCAATGCTGTTTCTCCATAATTGGCTGATGCTTCTTCGGCAGTTTGAAAATAGGTTTGCATATAGTGGCATGTGATGACCCGATTGACATATTGAACCTATCCAAGTAAGAATTGGGCTTCTTTTTCTATTTTAGGCATGAAGATGCGATGTTCGGCATTCTGACAATGAACCCTAAGCGTGTCTAGGTATGATCAGGCGAAAGCATTATCATGATCTTTAAGCACTTGTTATCTCTCATTTTCTTTCAGAGGTTAGGTCATTAGAAAATGGTTACCATTTTAGGCAATCACATGTACTCAAATTTATTTCAGTTAAAAGAACGTTATGAATATTGAACACATTATACTTATGATAAAATGAATGCATGGACCCATCGGGCGAAACATCAAATGAGTAAACAAAATGAGAGCCTTTGATTCAATAAAAATGCCTTAAAGGCAAAGTTGTTCACATCTAAATACTAGAAAAGAAAATTACATAAATAGATAGTAATCCTCTACAGGCAGAAGGTCTTAAGTTACGGTGGTGGTAGATTAAGCATCCTTGGTAGCTTTCACTGGTGCATCATCCAGGACGAGATTTAAAACTTTCCCTCACGAGATTAATGTTAGCTTTGGTGATAGAGATGGCTTCCATAATGGTGTCAGCTGAATTGGAGGAGACCATGACCAATACAATTTCCTCAAGGAGATCGAAATTGATCACACCTACCTCACCATCAGAGCTCGGTGATGGTTTCTCCTCAATACTAGTCTTCCTAGCTGGTTCATCGATCTTCCCTTCCTTAATCAAATGCCAGATAGTAGCAGCTAAAGCTCTACATTTATTGGTTTGATGTCCCTTTTGTACATGGTATTTGCAGTAGGTTTGCTTTTTCTTTAGGGGTTGGGGGCCTATACTCTTGGAGATGATTAAGCTTGACAGCTTCACGCATTTTTGCAAATATCACACTCAACGATAACTTCCAAGGGGAAATGAAGGGATTCCAATTGGGTGCTTGGTAAGGAGTTTTTCGAAAAGTTGAAACCTCCTCTTGAGCCACCACTTGAACTACGGGTGTCCTGGAAGAATAAACTGGCTCATCATGAGACCAAGAAGGGCCTTTAAGCTTATAGTCATCTACGTTGAACGGTTCCCAATCGTCGCTAGAGTATTCCCTTTAATCTCATAGCCGTTGATATTAAAAGGAGGCTCTTTAACTAGGTCAAGTTCTTCAGCTTGGAGTAAATGCTCTTGATGAGCTCATGCGGCCCACTGCAATTCTTGGGCATATCAGATTAGGAAACTCTAGTCTAATTGTTGAGCTTCAGTAAGGGGTTATCTATGGGGCTATATGTCCTTTCTGGCTCAAATATCTTCCCTTCCTTCACCAAATGGCGAATGTCTTTAATCAAATTCTGACATTCGTTAGTGCGATGGCCTTAATGGATATGATACACATAAAAGTTATGCTTCTCCTCTACCTTAGGGAGTCTATGCTTGCAAAGGGTTCTGAGGAGGTCATACTCTCTTAAGGTGGCTAGGATTACACTGAGGGGTAATTTCCATGGACTCGTAATATTCTCAGGGTTATTTTTTAACTGTATGGGAGCCACTATGACAGGCACCTAAGTAATCATCTGATCCAAAGTGGATGACCCGTGGTTTGACTTGCTTACCCATGAAAACCTTCCCCTCATCTCAGTCCGAGATGGGATAGCACACAGTTTGGAAACCAAATCTTCATTTCCCTTGAGCTTTCCTTTTTGTCCTCCTTCAAAGCTAAAGAGCAAGAACTTATGCAGTAGAGCCTCTACTTCGGGTGTCATGCCCGGGAGATTGTATGATATGGTCACTAGATCAAGGAATCATTAATTGATGCGAGGGAGACTCAACTTCAGATGTCATGCCCGGAGATTGCATGACCTAGTCGTTAGATCGAGGAGCAATGCCAAACTAGAATGGTAAAGCAAGCGATGAGGTCTCAACTTGATAACTAACTTGTAGATTAGTATCGAAGGGGTTTTATGGGTAAGTGGTTCCTCTCGAAGCAACAATAGACCGAGTAAGAGTATGAGCAAAGGGTATTGGAGCCATTGAAGATGGCATGGACCTATTATAATGAGTGGTCATGTGAGGCGTAAGGCTACCCGAGGGTAAGATCAAACTTTGAGAGGCTAGTCTCCGGCATCAGGTTGGTAGAACAAATTTTGGGGGACCGAAAGCGGGTTATGGTTGAGCTATATTCTGGTTAAGTTAGAATGGGCCTGATTGGGACTGGATGGGTGAAATTGACTGAGTTGGCTAAAACTGATCTAGGGTTATTGGGGTCAACTGAAGCTGACACACACTGGCGAGAAAATTTGGCTTGGCGGTGTGGTTTGGAGTTTGGGTTGGATAAGTGAACATGGGTGACTAAGGCTGTGTGACATCCTGACCAAACTGAAACATGCTCTGCGAAGGCTGAATGGGCTGCTGTATAAATTGAACAGGATGAATTAGTGGGACTTGAACTAGACAACTCTGAGCAAGCTCTGACTGTCCATGAGCTTGAGTATCAATCCTCGGAATCAGTTGACTACTTGTTTTCTCTCCCAAGACTGCATGGACCGAATTGTGTACTTGCCCTCAAATTGCATCTCGGAACTGATTGGATTGGAGAAACACTGCTATAGCATTGGCAGTCTCAAAATTGAATGGAGACTAAACCTGATCAGGCTGGAGGAGAGGAGGAGAAGAAGTCTCAGACAGAACCCCACTAACTGGCGGAATATCAGACATGGCAGACAAAGCAGATTTTGAAACTGAGCTCGAAACTGGATTGAGACGATAGCGGTGCCTCGGTGTAACCCTCTCTCTGAAATCGGAAGATAATTAGCCCGAATTGAACTATGAATGAAGTGAATGATTACATAAATATTTGAGTGATGAATGTCGTATACACAAGGGTGGTTTAGAGAGGTAGAGAGCAGAAAAGCTTATGATGCGAAGCTTAACCCTAAAATATGTGAGACGTTCGAATCTCTCGCTATGCCTAGCGAACTAGATACGGTTCCTTAAGACTCAAACAATCTCAGGCATTTTGTTAAATTGCTCCTTCAAGCGGGGAAGAGTTGAGGTAAGCAAAGACCCAAAATAAAAGTGCGCCACATGAGGCCTATGCATGAGGTGTATATGCATGAGCGCAACACAAGTAGCACACAAAAAGCGAATAAATCTCTTCCAACCTTATGACTCTCGCGCAACACCGTTCAAAAGATCTGGGGGTAACCCTAGCGCCAATGAATGGCAAGAGAGTATGTGACCTAAATCTAAATTGTTTTGGTGATCCTAAGGGGAAGTTTCTATCGCTAGATTTATCGCGGTTCATAGTCTTAAACTGCTGGTATCATGGAATGCTACTGTAAAAGGGTCTCGTTTACCTTAATTCCATGTAACTTAACCACTCCTCAAATGAGTGCTATCGCGGGAATTATATGTTGGTTGAAACGAGTGATACACCCAAAAAATCCCCAATTCCCGGCGGGCATAAGGTATACAAGTGAGCTTCAAGGGGGCGAGATAATGGCACCTTAAACCTAGTTCCTAACTAAGCGACGGATTTAAAAGGCATAAGAAATAAAGCTTGATTTAAAAACAATTTAGGCACATCATCAAAATCCTTTAACCAATTTGAAAATGAGGGCGATTTTTCAAATTTTAAGTTAAAAGGAAATCCCCAGCAGAGTCGCCACTGTGAGCGGACGACCTTTTTTGCGTGACCTGCATGAGATGCGAGCACGGGAAATAACGTGCGGTAAAGCAAGCCGGAGGATTGATCCCCATTTTAGCGTGATGAAATGATAGACTGATACAATCGATGTTGATGTTGAATTTAATTCCATTTTGAGTGTTAAAAGATAGGAGACTTGAAATCCCGTATTTTAAGACAGAGCCGCCACCCGATTTAGCTCTACTAGGAATTTGGGTATGATATTCCCATCGGATGATTGGACCGTACCTTAAAATAGAGATTCCAAGTTTGGATGATGTTGCTTACTTTTCATTTATTAAATCAAACCGTTTAAATTTTCATAAACGTGACTTTAGTTCTCATGCGATTTAAATCCAATTTATTTTTAGAGTTTTTGGTTTATATAGTCATACATCACACAAAAGTAATAGATAAAGCAAGTAAATAAATTATTACATGGCTTTACAAATACCTATACATTTTTCTAATGCGGGAAAAGTAAAATGAATAAATAAAGCAAATAAAGAGAGACCGAAACCGGGCCTCAACCGAACTTACCAACACCGAAATGGCTCAAAAAATGATAAATAAATCACAAATAAGGTACAAAAAATAAAAGGTAGTAAAACAAATTTTATTATAAAGAAAAACATTTTTTGGATTTTTTAAAAAGGGCATTTTTTAGGCATTTAAAAGCTATTTAATCAATTAAATAATAAATAAATTAAATAAATTAGATTAAAAATTATATAAAACATTTACAGATTATTTATGATTTTTATAAAATATTTCGGGTGCAAAACGATTGGAAAAACAAGAAAACTATTGAAAAACAAACCGAAAAGCAGTTAAAAGCAAACTCAGACAGACAATGCTATAGTGACAGCCTTTGCTGCTATCGCTATAGTGGCCACCGCTATAACTATAGAGGCCTCTGCTATAGCGACGGCAGCCAAGGTATAACTATAGCCTTATCGTCAAAATTGGCTTTTAAGGGGGAAACCGGATGTTTTTACATCCATAAACTCAAAATCATCAAGCTTTTAAGTCGCAATCAATCATATTTCAATATATCTGGACTTAAAACACACAAATAATATTGATTTTGTGGATTTGGTTAAAAAATACCCAAAAATCGTAAAAAATGATGTAACCTCTATAGGTTTAGGGTTCACCGCTATAGCTATAGCCTTCACAGCCATAGGAGTAGCGGCCAAGGCTATAGGGATAGCGGTGAAGGCTATCCCTATAGAGGTCAGACCATATTCTGATGATTTTGCAAGAACACCAAAGAAAAGCAAAAGAACAAACACCAAAATAACCAAGAACGGTAGCAAAATGCAATAAAAAGAAGTAAATGAATAATGGAACTCAGTTTTGTTACCTCTAGGCCGTGAATATAACTTTCGAGACTCGAATCAACCCTTGACGAGGTCTTTTTGATGATTTCAGACGAAATGGTAACATAAATCGTGATGGAATCAGCGACGAATTAATGAGGGAATTTTTAGGTGGTATTTGAAAAAAAGTCTCTAAAGCCCTATTTAATCCGCTTTAACCTATGATTTCTAATTGATTTTAATGTTTAAGCTATAAGATCAAGCCTAAGAAAAACTAAGAATCATGATTAACATGAATTAATCCGGATTCTATGCCTTTCTTAAGCTTTCTCTCTCTAGTTCTTAACTTTCTCACTCTTGTTCTTAATTTCTCCCTAAAAATCATATTATAATTCGAAATTCTAGAGAAAAGTCTCTCAATCTCTCTCCTAAATGGGATTAAATAGTCCCACACTAAAAAATAAATTGACTTTGGATGAAATTCGGTGGAAAATACATGGCCCAATCGAAGAAGACAGAGGGAAACGAAGTGGCACGGCCTGAAATTGGTCATGCCACAGCTGCGACCGCTACAGCCACGACGGCCATCGCCATGGCCATGGTAACCAGCGTCACAATTGTAGTGGGAAATGCTACCATGGTAGTAAGGGGTGGCCACGATGGCTCCGGCCAGCAGGAAAGGGGAGCTAGGGCTAGGAAAAAAGCTTCTAGGGTTTCGATTAGGGTTTTGACTTCGAACGCTCATAACTTTCACTACAGTTATCCGATTCAAGCGATTCTTGACATTCCGGAAACCTCGGAGAGTCTAGAATTCAATAATATTAATGAGACTCACTGAAAATGTTTGGATTTTATATAAAATTGCGAAACAAATTACTACATGAGAGAACAAGAATATCGATTAATGTTTAAACGCATTTTAATGATTCTTAAGCGCCGTCAAAGGTCCAGAATCATCAAAAAGGTACTTGACAAACATGATTCAAACCCAAAAGAATAGAACAACTGGACCATACGAGGTTAGAGCAGAAATTTATCATCGTTCCGCGGGACACCGAAAAGCCCATGCTTACAGCACCGATATGGGTATCACGGTACCGTGATAAAAAATAGATCACACTTACAGAAGACCGCAAATAGGCAGTTTCAATTTTGATAAAATAAAATAAGAAGTTTTAGATAGCGTACCTGAGTGCCAGCTTTCAAATCACCACAAAAGAGCTCTTACCCGCTCCAAATATACTGAATTGACAAAAATTGAATTTAAATAAGATTTAGTCTCAGGTTATTACCTTGTGGAGTAAATTTCTTACTTTTCAGTTTAGGAGCAATCTTGAAGAGGAGAATATCAAAAAACCAGGAATGAATAAAAAGAAATACCCTTAAACGAATGTAAATAACAAAAAGATAAATCGAACAAGTCGATTTCTCTTGTTGTTATAAACTAGAATGAATAAAAGTATAAAACTCGGTAGAACTACGCTAATTCACAAAAGAATTTTGAGAGTATTTTCAAGTATATATAGTGTATCTTTTGTGGTGTTTGGGGGCTCTATTTATAGAGTTCTCGCCACTAAAAACAGGTAAAAAATTGAATGTCAGCTAAAGAGGAAAAGGAATTTAATTCAGAAAATACTTTTCCTAAAGAATCAATCATGGTACCCTAATCGGGATCACGGTGTCGTGATCTATGGGTTTTAGAACATGAAATTTGGATTTTAGGTGGTGAACTAAATTAGGAATGAATCGATCACAATACCCTAATCACGGATCACGGTCGATTGGGGTAAAGTGAAAATATTCACTTTTGGCTCTTTAAAAGGGATAGGATTTTCGTTCTTCGAGGCTCACTTCCGTAAATTAACTCATGAACCTAAAACACAAGAATATCCAAGGTAAAATATAAACCATTCATCATCGACTAACGGGTCATCAAAATTATGTGCTAACATTATATTTTGAATTTTTTTATCCTAATATATTATTTTTTATAGGGTTAATACATATGGACCCCTATAGTTTTCCCTAAAATTCCCTCAACCCCCTGAACTTATAAAAGTTCCACATAAGCCCCTGAAATTGTTAAAGTAAACTTTATAGCCCCTTTAACTTTTTAAGATGGACCTTATAGCCCCTTAAACTTGGTAAAAGTGAACATCATAGCCCCTTGATGCTGACATGCCCAATTTTATTCCGGTAAATCAATCTTTAATTTAATCTTTGATGAAACAATCTTCAATTCAATCTCTAAATAAATAATATTTGGCATACCAGCATCAAGGACCTATGAGGTGCACTTTTAACAAGTTCAATGGTCCAATTTAACAAATTCAAGGGGTTATGTGGAACTTTTGTAAGCTCAGGGAGTTGAGAGATTTTTAGGGACAACTATAGGGGATCCAGGTGTATTAGGCCTTTTTTATAATATTTTTTCATACTATAATTTACAATTTAATTAAATGTACAATTTTAATATATTTTAAAAAATAAAAAAATCAAATATGATTAATCTCAGTCTAGACTCTAATTAATCCCTGATAAGGCTCCGGAGACCCCTATTAACCAATCAGCGCTCAATGATTTCTAAACATTTGTAGAGAGAGAGAGAGGTAAATACAACCCACCATGCATATATAAACCACAAAACATGTTTAAAATGCACAACTTAATGACAAATAATGTTTTAATGTTGTGGTTGGGACAAATCTTTGACTCTACAGGTCACATGTAGACTTGGGCATGGGTCGGGTTTGGCTAGGTTCGGGTTGAATGTAATCGGGCCTAGTTAAAAAAATTAGTAGCCCAACCTATAAAAAATAAAAGTCAGACTCGGGACGAGCCACACCTTTAACGATAATCAAATCCTAAGTCTGGTTTATGGGCCTACCAATTGATTTTGTTAATAAGGCCTAATATATCAACACCCCCCCTAACTTGGATTCAAACACCAAATACCACCCCCGAACTTACAAAAGGTCTAGTTAACCCCCTTAACTTGGCAAAAGTGACAACTTAACTCATTAAAGTTGAGTTGGCATAGGAAGTGGCATTGCTTGACTTTTCCTACACGTGTAATTGTCCACTATTGGGAAATAATGATCCGGAAGAACAAATCCAAGAACAAATTTGGATCAAGTTTGAAAAAAACAAAAACATACAAATGAAAATAACTAGTCTCCTAAGTCTAAGACAAGCCATCCGGATATATATTAAAGACTATAAATACCTAAGCACACAATGGAAGCATCTGGTTAAAGTTTGGAAAGGAAACAAACTTTAAACCTCTCAAAAGCAGCATCTGAAAGAAGAACTGATTGAAGAAGCATCCGGATATATTTGGTCTGAAGACATCCGGAAGACTCAAATATCAAGACAAAGGGAAAAATTTCAAATTTACCATTCCCTCTCTTTTTGGTCCGAAGTCAAAGATCCTTTTTACCTTAAAGAAGACAGCTAGCACACACCCTAGAAAAGGACAAAAGGACTGACACAAGAAAGAGAAAAAGGTAACAATCTTTTTCACATAGACCAATGAGAATGGTGCTGGGAGCTCACACCAAAGCAAATGGTATAAAAGTTGGCGAGTCACTAAAATCCAAACAAACGATCACTGACAACTTTTTGCCTCAATCCTAAGAATTTAAAAAGGTCAAAATCTGTGACTAACCAATTAATCAATGGCTTCGGATGCGCCATATCATACCTAATCAGCGGTGAAGATTCAATTCAACCTCAATGGTACACAACGACTACATTAATGATAGAAGCCTACAAAAGGGAAGCTTCACAAGTTCAGAAGGTGCTGGTTGATTACATATAAGCTATTACAAGAGAATTCAAGCTATTGCAATCAGTAATATAATCCCTCCAAGAATAAAATCATTCTAAATCAGTTTATAAGAACTCTCAAGTAAAGATTATAAACTTGAAGAGTTCAAAACCCTCTCAAAATAAAAATCAGATGTAAAGATCTCATACTTGGGTAAGTATTAAGATTGGGAACTAGCTTAGAGTTGGTGCTTTAAGTGGAATCTCCCTGTAGGACTCAACTTAGGTTTGGGTAGAATCTAAGTGATATATCTTGCTAAAGTGAAAGGACTCAGCTAGAAGTTGATGCTTCTAGTGGTATATCCTACATCCGAAAGGGGTCACCATCCAGAGATAAACTCAAGAGGACTCAGCTAGGAGTTAGTGCTTCTAATGGTATATCCTACATTCGGAGGAGAATAAATCTTCGAATATAAGTTGTAAGGCTTGATTCCTGCCAGTTGGAAAGGAATCCACTAATGGAAAAGCTCGGAGTAAGGACACTCTGGGGAATGAAGTAGGCATGGCTAAACCAGGATAGAATATTGTGTTTGATATTCTAACTCTTTATTTATTGCACAATATCTCATTTTTGCATCATCAGGATCCATTATATCCGGAACATATCAAACACGCTTCACAAGACTTTTTAAAGTCTGTTAATTCCGAAAAATGGGTCATTCACCCCCCTTCTAATCTTATATAGACCCTTACAGGGACCAATAAGTGGTATCAGAGCAAGTGCTCACAAATAGAGATCTAACAATCTCGAGCTAAAGGTCCATATTTTGATTCATAAATCAAAATGAGTTTTAATAACCTACAACTCCTTCCGGAGGGTATTTCTATTACCCGTCCTCCACTCTTCACCAGTGAATATGACACATTCTGAAAAAACTAGATGAAGAATTTCATTCAGGCACAAAGCATGCTAGTATAGATGGCCATTAAGGATGGCCCATATAATCCTACTTATAAAGTGAGGGGTTTGACAACCTAGAAGCCCTCAAATCAATGGGATGAGAATGATTACAAGAAATTGTGCGAAAATGCAAATGTTATTAACATGCTTCATTGAATTCAACAGAATATTCGGATGTGAAACTGCACAATAGATATGGCAGAAACTTGAAGTAACCTATGAAGGCACCAATAAAGTCAAGGAAGCAAAGATCGACCTCCTACAACAAAAGCTGGAATCCTTCAAGATAGAGCCCAATGAATCCATCAGTAGCATGAATAATAGATACACAAATCTAATAAATGAGATGAAGAGGCTTGGAAAGGAGATCTCTAAAGTAGACATGGTAAAGAAGGTTCTCAAAGTCTCACTAAGGAATGGGACAACAAAAAGACTACCACTGAGGAGGCTCATGACTTAATCTTCTATAGTTATGATGAGCTCATTGGTAATCTTCTAACTCAAGAATTATCCTTGGAGAGATATAGCCAACAAGAAAAGAAATCGAAAGAGAAGAGGAAAGCCATTGCACTCAAGGCTGAATCATCCGGATCAGCTTCTTTCGGATCAAAAAAGAAGTCAAAGGAATCCCAGTGTAATAAAAAAACAAATGGCTATATGAGACAAACAATTTATGAAATTCCTGGAAAAGAAAAAAAGAAGAAGATCTAGAAGATATGGTTCCAGAAGAATGAAGGAAGGATCCTCAAGGAGAGACAAAGCCAGAAAAGCTCTGAAAGACAAGAAAGATCCGAAAAAGGAACCAACCTACTTCAAATATGGTGACAACGGACACTTTAGGTCCAAATGTCCCACGTTGAAGAAGGAAAAAGGTACAAGAAGAAGGCAATGGTGGCCACCTGGAGCAACAATGAAGAAAATAGTAGCTCAATTTCAACAGAGGAAGAGGAAAATGCAAATTGTGCATTTATAGCACTATCTGATCCATAAGCTGAGCAATCCAGAAGACACCCATCAAAGCACCCCTGAGCAAATCAATGATGAATCAGAATCAGAATCATCAAGTACTGAGGTAAACTCTAACTCTACTCATGTACCTAACATTGAACTTGTCAGGGCTTTGGGAATTGTAATCAATAATGTGAGAAAGAATACAAAAGACATTAAAGTTCTTCAAATACAAGTTATAGAACTTGCTGAAGATGTTGAAGCCATGTCATAAGATATTAATTCAATTAGGGCTACTAAGCACATCGATATGGTTGAAGAAAATTTTCTAAGAAGCCAAGTAGAGATTTTAAGTACAAACTTAACTGGGCTAGATAGAGAGCTAACCCTAATGAAGGAATCATCCGGAAGGAAACCAAATCCTTCACAAAGAAGAAGGAACCCAAGAGAAGCTATACCAAGAAATCCAAATCAAGCTGCTAAGAGAAATACAGAGACTTTAAATCAAAAGGAGAAGAAAGTGAGCAGACAACCTCAAGCACAAAGATACACTGCTGCTCAAAAAGGAAAAGCAGTAGTAATATATGATGAACAACCTATCAAGAAAGGAAAGAATCATAGAGAAGAGGTTGTACCTCTAACTAGCTTCTGGATACACACTGGACAACCGGATCGACATAAATCCGGATACATTGGAAACTATGGAAAGGAGGATCTAGAGAAAATCCAAAGGAAGCTCGGGCATAATAAACCCATCTCAAGGTGCAGGTTTTGTGGGAAAAATAACCATATTACTAAATTATGTAGATTATAAAATGGTTATTATGATGTCTATTCTTGGCCTGAAATGGTTTATAACTTGAGAGGACCCAAATCTGATTGGGTACTTAAACCCACTTGATCTGTTTTGCAAGTATGCCTTAGATCCACAGAAGATCAACATAAATGGTACATTGATAGTGGATGCTCAAGGCATGTAACTGGTGATGAGGAAGCCTACATCACTTTAATTCGGAAGAAAGGTGGAAAAGTAAGCTTTGGAGATAACCAAAAGGGACAGATCATTGGACATAGAACCATTGGATCTAAACTAAAGATAGAAGATGTCTTACTAGTTGATGGACTGAAGTTCAACTTGCTAAGTGTAGCGTAACTCTGTGATATAGGAAGAAAAGTCATCTTTGATTTCAAAGGCTGCTCAATCTTTGATAGTAAGTCAAATCAACTCATTCTATATGCATCTAGAGTAAACAATGTCTATTCTGTTAACATTAAAAATGAGAAAAAGAATATATGGTTAGTGTCTAAAGAAGAAGAATCATGGCTTTGGCACCGGAGGTTAGGATATGTAAGCATGAACCTCCTATCCAAATTGGCCAAAAAGGAATTGGTTGTGGGTTTGCCTAAGGTAGCTTTTGATAAGGATCACATATGCACTGCATGTCAATTAGGTAAACAATATAGAAAAAGTTTCCCTTGCATCTCCTATATACCTTCTAAGAGAGTTCTAGAACTCCTACACATTGATCTCTTTGGTCCAATCAAACTAATGAGTTTAGGTAGAAGAGAATACATTATGGTTATAGTGGATGATTATTCTCGCCATAGCTGTGTTCCTTTGCTAGCTAGCAAAGATGAAGCCTTTGACCACTTCTCAAAAATATTCATCCGGATAGAAGTAGAACATGGCATAAGTATTGCATGCATCTGGAGTGATAATGGAGGAGAATTCAAAAATAAGCATTTTGCTGAATTTTGTGACTCCAAGAGGATTGAGTATAAGTTTTCTGCTCCTCATACACCTCAACAAAATGGAATTGTTGAAAGGAAAAATAAAACAATAGTTGAGATACCTTGAGTAATGATAAATGAGAATAGATTGCCTAAATACTTTTGGGGTGAGGCCTTAAACACTGCATGCTACATCTTGAATAGAGCTCTCATAAGAAAGACCATAGAAAAGACCCCATATGAAATCCGGAAGGGAAGGAAACCCAAAATTGGGTACTTCAAAGCCTTTGGATGTAAATGCTAAATCCTGAATGATAAAGAGCAATTAGGAAAGTTTGATCCTAAATCTGATGAAGCAATTTTCCTTGGCTACTCAACACATAGCAAAGCTTATAGAGTTTATAACAAACGAACCCAAACTGTGGTAGAGTCAATACATGTAGATTTTGATAAGACTAATCATGCAAGGAAACAAGTTCCAATCCAGAAGATTTAACTCCGGAAGCTGAAAATGCTGGAGAAAAAGAAGAACTGCAGATTCCGGATTCCTTCAAAATCAAGAAGTACAAAGAATAAGATGAAGGAATCACTCTCAACTCAAAAGAACCACAAGCTCATCTCAATAATCATGAGATAAACTTTATGGATGATCAAGAAGAAGAAGTTGAGGCAGTCGAGGAACAAGCTCTAGTACAACATGAAGATCTATAAAGAGAGATACGAATTCATAGGGATCATCCAGTTGAAGCCTTATTGGATAATGTCCAAAATCCAGTCAGAACAAGGGGACAACTCAATCGGATGATGAGTCATGTTGCTTTTGTATCTCTCATTGAGCTAAAGAAATTTCAAGATGCAGATGAAGATGAAAGTTGGATGATGGCAATGCACGAAGAGTTAGATCAGTTCACCAGAAATGATGTATGGGATCCAGTGCCACTTCCAGAAGGAAAGTCAATCATTGGCACCAAATGGGTATTCCGGAATAAGTTAGATGAATTTGGAGTTTGGTAAGGAACAAGGCAAGATTGGTTGCCCAAGACTAAAATCAACAAGAAGGCACTGACTTTGAAGAAACCTTTGCACCAGTAGTAAGATTAGAGGTAATTCGAATTCTATGTGCTTTTGCATCATTCATGGGATTCACATTGCTCCAAATGGATGTCAAAAGTGCATTTTTAAATGGAGTAATCCAGGAAGAGGTCTATGTCAAGCAACCACCTGGATTTAAAGGCTCAAAACATCCGAATCATGTGTACAAACTGAAGAAGGCCCCCTATGGATTGAAGCAAGCACCAAGAGCCTGGTATTAAAGACTTACTTCTTTCCTCATATCCAATGGTTGCATCCGGGGTAAAGCAGAAACAACTCTCTTCATTAAGAAGAAAATGGGTGATGTCATTCTAGTCCAAATCTATGTAGATGACATCATCTTTGGAGCAATAGATGAAAAATGTGTGAAGAATTCAGCACTCAAATGCAAAAGGAATTTGAGATGTCAATGATGAGAGAACTCAATTTCTTCCTTAGTCCACAAATCAAACAGGGTCCAGATGGGATTTTCATTAATCAGTCTGAGTATACTAAGGAGATTCTAAAGAAGTTTGAAATGGACAAGAGAAACCCTATGTTCACTCTAATGGGATCAGATGCAGCCCTTTCAAAGGATTGTGAAGGAGAAGATGTAGATCAGAAGCTTTATAGAGGAATGATTGGTTCACTTTTATACTTGACAGCTAGTAGACCTGACATACACTATACAGTCTGCTACTAATGCAAGATATCAAGCCAATCCAAAGGATTCACATCTTAAGGCAGTAAAGAGAATTCTTAGATATCTTCTAGGAGCCATTGAGGTTGGGCTACGGTATCCTAGTAATGGAGACTTCACACTACAGGGCTTCTCTAATGTAGACTATGGCAGAGATACTCTTGAAAGAAAGAGTACATCCGGAGGCTGCCACTTTATTGGAGATTGCTTGGTGTTAAGGTATAGTAAGAAGCAAACTTCAATTGCCTTATCAACTATAGAAGCAAAATATATGGCATCTGGAAGTTGTGTTTCTTAACTCTTACAAATCAAGCAATAATTAGAAGATTATAGTGTTCAATACGGATGTGTATATGTTATGTGTGACAACAAAAGTGCAATTAATGTGTCAAAGAATCCAGTGCTACATAGAAGGATAAAGAATGTCAACATCAGACACCATTCATCTAGGATCATGTAATGAAGAAGGATGTTGCATTGGTCTATATTCCAACGAATGAGCAAAGGGCAGATGTTTTTACTAGGCCATTAAGTAAATATCCATACAACAAGCTAAAAGAAGCAATTGGAGCATCAAATCCAATCTGAAGAAGAATCTGGATAATGATTCGGGGTTATTAATCAATCAGGGGTCAAGGAAAAGAGAAGAAGTTGAGTTAATTCTGAATCCAAAAGGAATATTACCAGCTCAGCAGACAACAATGACACATGGTAGTAAAAGCACAAAAAGGTAACTGTACACGTTTTTAATTTTAAACGATTATTGAGTAGTTCACGCACGGTAAGAGAAACAGTTATTTTATAAAATAAACCATTCCAATTCTCTAGTTTAGATGCCATTTACCTCTCTCCTAAATTTCAATTGCTACCTCACCGATCCAGTTAACTGTAACAGAATCCGGATTACCATTTTACCCTCACCTTGAGTATTCTATAGAAACCCCCCAAAATCCTTCTTTATCCTTACGCGAGCAACAACTTCTACTGTTACTCTACAATTTTCATTCCAGAACCCTAAATTCTCAAATCTCTTTCCAGATATCCCAAATGGCAATCAATCAAGATCAAATCATTCCCCCTCCTCCAAGATATATCTTTAAAGAATCAGATTTAAGGATAAGGATTTTATCCCTCTCAAACTAAAAAGGACTGATTCCGTAGTTCCATGTGATTATCTGGGAGATAATTTCATATTCAGCACTGAACCTTACTCGCAACTATTGAAGGATCAACACCTTGAAGAATTCCTCAAGAATTAACTACTTTACCTATCCGGATCTTGTCAAAGAGTTCTATGATAATCTAATGGTCTACTCCTATTATGATGCCCTCCGGACCAAGGTGCAAGGAAAGACATTCATAATTACCCCTAAATTTTTTATAACTCATTTTAAAATGAAAAATGATGGGGTCCTTCTAAGAAATGATAGAGATGAGCTCCTGGTCAAATACCATCCCAAAATGTGTCTCCCAATTTATTATTTTGGAGACAAATTCTCCACCTACTAGCTACAAACTCCCAGGGTTCTACAGTTTGTACTAGCCAAATTCATCTTGATCCAGAAAGGCTCTCTAACCACCGCCCCTTCCTTCCAACTCTACATCCTGCAGCATTGGGTAGAGAGTAGAGTTATCGACATGCCAGTCCTCATCATCCATTTTATAAAGTAACACAGAAATTCCCACGGAGCTCTCATCCCCAAAATCCTTTTTGAACATGGGGTGAATTTATCCTTTGTCCCATCTATTCAAGGAAAGGAACCTTTCGGGAAGTTTGGGATGAGTAGAAAGCCATCAGGCAGAGAGAGGAGAAGAAGGAGAAAGGTAAAATCCGGAAGGTTGGAAGTCTGGATGAAGTTGCTTCGGAGGCCAAAAAGGCAAGAACTACTAAGCCTAGAGCACAGCGAAAAATCAATCTCAAGCCTATAATTGAGGATAAGGATGATGATGCAATGACCATTACTCAGTTAATAAAGAGTACATCGAAAAAGCCTAAGAAAAAAGGTAATTAAAGTTTATGCAAAGAAATCGGTCTGTGAGTTGCAAGCAACTGAAAAAATGTTTGTAGCTACTGCTGCTATTAGAAAGGGGTAGAAGAAGGAGGAGAAGAAAACCATTGAGGATATCCTGGAGCAGGAGGATGGCTCTAACAGTGAGGAAATAAGGGGTGGGGAGGCTGTCCCAAAGAAGCAGTTCATCGAAAGGGATCCACTTTTAATGAATCACTGAAAGCTGAAAGGGCAAAGTTAACTGTAAAAAGAACTACTGCTGGTATCACTATTAAAGAGCCAACTCCTAAAAGCATAGAACTGGTAGATTTAAGTAAGGGCAAGGAGATTGTAATTGCTGGGAAACCCATCTTTTCGGATAATATTACTCCGGAGGATTCCTAATTCAATGAAATGATGGCTACTGTAAAAGAGAATACCAAAGAAGGCCCCAGAGGCTCTTCCAGAATAGCAACTGATCTTAGCCTAGCCATCCTTATTGACTCAACATACCTCATACTCCTACAAGAAAGCGAGTATCCGAAGGAAGATCTATTTTTATTCAAGGCCAGAACTAAGCCCCTTCTGGATAATCTGTTAAACCTAAAAGTTAAAGTAGTCGAGGTGTCCTGTAAAGGCAACTGCAGGGGATGGTGAGGACAGTGCCACCATTCCAGAAAATGAAGAAGTGGTTGAAGTTATAAGTCCTATAAAGGCAATTGAAGGGGAGACTGAGGATAATTCCAGTCATCCGGATATTGGGGTTAAAGAGAAGACAGAAAAAGAGCATACTGAGATCCAACAGATAAATGAGGTAATCCCCATCTTAAATTCTTATGATGCTAATCTCTTGGCTGTAATGCCATTGAGGACAACTAAGGTAAAGACACGCAAACTGTATCTAAGGAAATTAGGTCTATCCCGAAGCAAATTGCTCCGAAGAAGGGTACTAGTCTGGGACTCATTGAACACAATTCTAAAGTGGAATCTAGGAGCAAGGCCACTCCAGAGGTAAGGTTAGAGGAAAAGAGCGAAGAATGACAGAAGGAAGAGAGTAGTGAAGAGGAATCTTCCAGATCAGGGGAATCCGGAAGCAGCACTGGGTCAAAAGAGACTTCATCATCTGATAGCACACCTAAATGGACAACTGCCAATATAAATATGGGCAAAGTTGAAAAGATAACCACAGTACTAAAAACCATACAAGAGGCTACAGTTGAAAGGCACGAAGAGAGTTATGTCAAGTGTAGTCTCCGGAGTATTCATGACCAACTGAAACCTGTGGAGAATCTAGTAAATTATAAATCTATAACTCCGGACCTTAAAGCTGAACTTGGAGAGATAAAGGAATCTGTGTAGACAATTGAGAAGAAAATAGAAATATTCTCCTCCACTAAATTGATTGTAGAAACTTCCCTCTCCAAAATCACTCCAGTGCTAGAATAGCTAAATTCAAATATTATAGGGGAAAATTGCTCTGCAGATCAAGCAATCATCGGAGCTGACCATAATTGCGCAACCCTAATGGGTTAGATCATCTCATCCTCCACCAATTTAGAATCTGAGCTGCAAGAGTATATAGACCGCAAGTTTGAAAGCTTGGAAAAATTCATCCCTCAAGCCATTGTAAATTCTGCACAAGGCATCACATCCAGGCTTACAAATTTGAATGAAGAACATCAAGCTTCCCTAGAAATGTTGTGTAATTTCCTGGATGAAGGACTACCCAAGCCCCTAAATAAGCACATCAATGACATCAATGATGACTTTAGGAGACATCTCTCCGGAACTGAGCAGATAATTAACAACCTAAAGGAGGCATTCTACAAGGATCTCACAACACTCAACTCCAGTGTTCACAATATCTGAAGAGACATCATTCATAAAGTTGATCTTATAAAGTCAGGTATGGCTAATCTTTCTCTCGATGCTCCTTCCACATCATTTGGATCCTCACCTATAAATTTGGATAGCCTTTTCCTCCCAATATTTTAAAACCTTGTCCAATCAATTTGGGACATATGATTCTTTGGGTATAAGTGCAGCTTGACACTTCTCAAGGCACTCTTCCTATTCTTTGAAGAAGAAGAAGACAGGAAACATGCTCTTAAAATGATTCCAAATATGGTCAAATCTTATAAACACCTCCGGGAACAAATCAAGCCACTCCATCTCCTTCCAGCTATTGTTGAAACCATCATTAAAAAGCACATAGAAGGTAATGTTGATTGCTCAGTCTATACGAAGGCTTGGAAAAAGAATTGGGCAACATAACATTTATGGTAATTGACCCCCAATTCGATGCAAACAATAAGGGGGAGAAGAGCACAAGCAAAGAAGGTGAAGGTGATGCTATAGAATAGTAGAGTAGTACATTTATAGAATAGCTAATTTCCATTGTAAAATCCTGTAATAGCTAGTCCTGTAATTTCTCACTTATATATTTCTGTACCTGTAATCTGGAACTTCATGAGGTTAACTATTGTTAACAACAGAAGTATATATAGTGAAAATTTTCTACTCAAAAATCGCTTCTAAGTACAATCTATAATTGTACTTAAAAAACTTAAAAGCTTGAATGCAAAAATGTTGGGAGAGTTAGGATGCTAAAATTATGGGGGAGTAACTTTGTAAATGACTAACTATCAAGAATTATACTTAGCTCATAAAATCCCTTTTTGCTTATGCTTAGATATTCTTAGTTTTTTGTTTCCATCAAATGGGGGAGATTGTCAGGAAATAATAATCTGGAAGAACAAATCCAAGAACAAATCCGGATCAAGTTTGAAGAAAACAAAAACATACAAACAAAAACAACTAGTCTCCGAAGTCCAAGACAATCCACCCAGACATATATTAAAGACTATAAATACCTAAGCACACAATGGAAGCATCTGGTTAAAGTTTGGAAAGGAAACAAACTTTAAACCTCTCAAAAGCAACATCCGGAAGAAGAACTGATTGAAGAAGCATTCAGATATATTTGGTCTGAAGACATCTGGAAGACTCAAATATCAAGACAAAGAGAAAAAGTTCAAATTTACCATTCCCCCTCTTTTTGGTATAAAGTCAAAGATCCTTTTTACCTTGAAGAAGACAGCTAGCATGCACCCCAAAAAAGGACAAAATGACTGACATAAGAAAGAGAAAAAGATAACAACCTTTTTCATGTAGACCAATGAGAATGTCGCGTGGAGCTCACACCAAAGAAAATGGCATAAAAGTTGGTGAGTCACTAAAATCCAAATAAACGATCACTGACAACTTTTTGCCTCAATTCTAAGAATTCAAACGGGTCAAAATATGTGCCTAACGAATGAATCAATGGCTCCGGATGCTCCACATCATACCTAATCAACGGTGAAGATTCAATTCAACCTCAACGGTACACAACGGCTACATTAATGATAGAAGCCTATAAAAGGGAAGCTTCACAAGTTTAGAAGGTGTTGGTTGATTACATAAAAGCTATTACAAGAGAGCTTAAGCTATTGCAATCAGTAATATAATCCCTCCAAGAACCAAATCATTCTAAATCGGTTTGTAAGAACTCTCAAGTAAATATTATAAACTTGAAGAGTCCAAAACCCTCTTAAAAGAAAAATCAGTTGTAAAGATCTCATACTTAGGTAAGTATTGAGATCGAGAACTAGCTTAGAGTTGTTGCTTTAAGTGAAATCTCCGTGTAGGACTCAGCTTAGGTTTGGGTAAAATCTAAGTGGTATATCCTGCTAAAGTGAAAGGACTCAGCTAGAAGTTGGTGCTTCTAGTGGTATATCCTACATTCGAAAGGGGTCATCATCCGGAGGCAAGCTTAAGAGAACTCAGCTAGGAGTTGGTGCTTCTAGTGGTATATCCTACATCTGGAGGAGAATAAATCTCCGGAGATAAATGGTAAGGCTTGATTCCTGCCAGTCGGAAAGGAATCCACTAGTGGAAAAGCACGGAGTAAGGACACTCTAGGGACTGGAGTAGGCATAGCCGAACCAGGATAAAATACTGTATTTGATATTCTAACTCTTTATTTATTGTACATTATCTCATATTATCATCCGAATCCATTATATCCGGAACATATCAAACACGCTACAGAAGACTTTTTAAAGTCTGTTAATTCCATAAAAAGGGTCATTCACCCCGTCTGACCTTATATAAACCCTCACAGGGACCAACATCCACTTAACCCTCCCTCTTCTTGTCCTCTCTCTCCTTTTCTTGGCTCTCTGTCTCCCCTCCTGTGCCCTAAACCGTCATCTCTCAAAATCCTCTTCACAAAATCAAATACTTCTTTATTAGTATCCTCTATTGTAATCTTCCTAAAGAACCCCATTGCCATTCCTTCTTTCAATTTCTCCCTAAAGAACACATTATTGGCTATCACAGCCCTAAACTCATATTCCCCGATCAAAGTAATCCTAAAATCATCAGCTTTCAATCTACAAATGTTGGTGAGTTTTTGTCTGAGATAATCAAATTTGCTTAATTAAACTCTACTGCTAATAGACCCACCATTAAGAATCCTCAGATTCCTGAGATTTTTGAATTCCATGGAGGGGGAAGCAAGGAGGAGTTAAGGCAATGAAGGAAGCCATTAGTAGTGCGGCGAAGATCGCATGAAAGAGACGACTGGTTGTTTTCTTTCTCTTTGATTATTAAGTCCCTTTTATTTCATTATTTATTTACCCTGAATTTGATATGCGGAAACTAAAACTACAAATTCAAAAGAGAGAGATAGGATGTAAGAACCGTGTCTTTCTTTCCCTCTCCCCTCGACATATTTATCGTTCAATTGATTAACCCAATAGGCTAGAGACGATGAGTTTTTTAGATTTCATTAACTGAAGCAACCCTTTCACCTAGCGGTAGAACTGCGTTATATAATTTAGTTTACAAATCTGAAAATGGGAAGAAAGTGGATTTGTGTTCAATAGGAACTATGAATGATTTAACAAATGAAATCGTTGGTTGAGATTGACCGGCTGTGGAGTTGAGTTAGGCTAATTGGCAGTGGATAATGAAAAATTAAAAGTGAAAGTGAAACAAGAAAGGGATGCACGTGTCACTTTTAATCATTTCTTACTAAGCCAGGTGTCACAATACTGTAGGTTTGACTTTTTAAATTGATGATGTGGCGGCAAGTGTATCACACTCACCACATTGTGACTGGTGTTCCTAGGTTGAGGGGGCTATGTAGTTTATTTTTTTCCATGTTAAGGGGGCTAATTAGACCTTTTGTAAGCTCAGAGTGGCATGTGGTGTTTGAAACCAGATCAAGGGGTGTTGATACATTAGGCCTTTTAATAAAAAAAACAGAAATTTATTAATAAAAATTGATTATAACTAAATTTGCAATATAACACAAAATTAAGTTTTGATGTTAAACTTTACAAAAAAAATTTGAAATTTTCAACAATATAAATTTGTAATGAGGATTATATATAATAAATACATATTTATTTAAATATTGATTATTAGTGCAAGTTGGCCTTGAGTTTATTATTAAAACAAAGTCGTCATATACTTTATTCGAGCCACTCGGATTCAGATTAGGTTGGTTCTTCAATTAGTTTGTCTAAACCAATTTCATGAAGGGCGAGCCTTGTGAACCGATACCTGTGTCAAGGTCTAATAACAAGTTTGAACCACATTCGGATGAATTGAAAATTTTCCTTCATATTTAATTTTATAAATGTATTTAAGCAATTTTTTAAATTAAAACAAATAATATCAGTCATATTATACTACAAATTTCAAACTTAAGACACTTGTGTTTTTACATAATATTAATAAGTTGATACCCTTGATCTGTTCACTTCCTAGAAAGGACTAAGGGTGGTCCTCACTTTTGGAAACTAAGATTAAACCCTGACAAGGAATTGAACCTGCAATCTTTTTTCATCAAAAGCAATCTCAAACTATTTGAACTGATAAATTTATTTGTCATTTTCATAGTTGATTTTAAAATAATATAATTTGATTTTTGAAATTGAATTAATAATATTTTGTATTTTATTGAACTAAATTAATTACAAGTTAACATTTGTATTTTTTCAAACTTAGATTCTTTACCTAACAAAATTTACGATCGGCCCTTTCAAACTTTAGCTTATTTACCTAATGAAATTTATGATCGGCCCTCGTCAACAACAACGCTTCACCCCAATTATCAGTACATTTGTCAGAACTAAGGCTTTGTTCTCCTGTAATATAATTCAATATAATTCAGTTTAATTCAGTTTAGACTACTTCGGTTCAGTTCATTTCAATTTATTTCAGTTCAATTCAATTCAGCTATGCATAGTTATAAATTTACAGAAATAAGTTAAGTTAAGTTCATCTCACTTTAATTCAGTTTAATTCAATCAGCTTTAATTTAGTTCTGCTTTCGAAAGTTGAAAAAGAGCAGGGAGTAACTTCAAATGGCCAAACAAATCAAATTATAAAGGTAAAATTATGGGCTTCTTATATAAATGCCCACAAATCTCAAATTAATTAGTCCAAGTTGAAAAATATTTACACACAAGTGAAATTAATTACATACTTACACCCCTCTTCAAACAATTAACATGAAACTCTTCCTCATTATCCGTGGTTGTTACTGTTTATGCTTTTTTTTAATTGTTTTGCTTTATTTTGCATTTATCTTTTTAAACCGTTCATTTTTTCGACATGCTGCTTTAGAGTTTTTCATTCGTCTTAATTTTTATCTTTGAAATGATACCCACTGTGACATTTTCGAACTTTTTCAACTGGTAGACATCCAGTAGACGTCTGATAGATGTCTAATAGAAATCTAGTAGATGTTCGGTAGATGTCCGGTAGATGTCCAGTAGATGTCCAATCGCCTAAGGCTACAATTGCTAAATTTCCAAAATAAATATACGCTGATATTTTATGAACTTCTGCAACCGGTTTGCTTCAAATTATGAAAGATTAATGCAAAATCTTCATCAGTATAAGATTTAGAGCTAAACTTACAAAACCCAAATAACTATTTTTATAAGATACGAACAATCTTAACAATTTCGGCAAGAATCAACCTTGGAGTTTACCGATCTAAATCATAAGATGTTGAGTGGGGCTAAAATGAAGTGGTCCCATAAATAGTGTGAATTGACGGTCTAGATGTAAGTTGGCAGTTAGCTTGATCTAAACATGTCGTTGAGCCGGAGACGAGACATGCACGTGCAGTTGTACCTCTATGATCAATCCACACGCTCTTCAATCTGGTTGGAGTGGATTCATGGACTCCGCCTCATCCAACGAGGCTTTTATACGATAGATCGAATGTTTTTAGGATCAAATAATTTAAAGACTGATATTTAATAGAGACTTAATTAAATATTTTTTTTTAATTAAATATCTTTCTATTAATTCTCAACCCTTAATTATAAAATGATCTAAAAACACTCGATACACCATATAATTTCTCCATCCCATGCATTCCTAAAGTTTTTAGGCCCCACCTTCTCATTAAGTTCTATCATAGTTTGATTATTAGCAATTTTATTAAAATTGCATTGAGTGAGGTAACGGTGAAGTAAATGGTATGTGGTATAATAATATTATTGATATAATAAATGGTTTTATTGATTTTTTGTTTTTTTTTAAAAAACATATTTTATTAAGGAATTTTAGTGGCTATCACAAAGCTTTCTGGGTCTTTAGCAACGCTTATGTGTGTTATCAGAGGGGATTGAAAAAGAATATATATTATATCATTTAAGGGTTCAGTGGATGTTGCAACAATTTGTGGGTCTTTCGCAGCTTCTACGTGTTGCCTGAGGAGTTATAGAAAAACCGGGTTAGAACAAGTTCGTGGTTTACCGGTTTTTTTTCAATTCAACCCGATTTTTTCAAAAACCATTTTTAAATTAAACTATACAGTAGCCATGATCGATTTGCTGTAAAACTGGCTGGTACGGTACGGTTTTGATAACACTGTTTATTACTGCAAACTACATATTCATCTGCTTTGATTGTCACATTTTGCCCATTATCTCCTTGAATTTTCATTTGTTTCTAATGGTCTCATGAATTTGGACTAAAATATAGGGAAATTGTACTAAATATATGGGTTGGGTAAAATATTTACCTTTTTGCTATGTACTTTTATAAATAACTATTTGGTCAGCTTTTAAACTTTCTCTTTTCATTAAGTACGTTCCTTCCTATTGTGAGTGGGCGGACGCTTTCGCAGGGTGCGGCTCGCGAGGCGTGCTTTGGGTTTGATGCAGTTTGAGGAAACCGATGCGTTTGGTCTGGTTTGAGAAAATCTAGTTTGCTTAAATGCGGCGGCTTTGTAGGCAAAAAATGTGATTATGTTGAAAAACACGTTTACACATTTTACTGAGAAAAGATATTTTTAAGATAAAGCATTTTTTTACTTTATTTAAAAATAAAATAGAGTCGCCACCCGGTTCAACTCCACCGGGAATTATGGTATGCTGATCCAAAATGGGATTTTATACCGAAAAGAAAATGAGATTCTAAGTTCGGACATAATAAGTACTCATATTGTTTAAATTGTTTGGGTTAATTATGGAATTTTGGAATTTGTGGTGATTTCTACGTTACAACGGCTTTATTTAAGAATTAAATTCAAGATATAAAACAGACATTATACCGGCTTAATAAATGGACATTTTCTACCGAATTTTCGACCGAGTAACGGCAGCGCTGGGGTCTGGGCCCAGAAACTCGGATAGAGTTTCCTCACATTCTAGATGTTTGTCTGTACCTGCGAGCTTATTTACACATATTATAATTTAAGTGGCACCAGTGGCTCACTTAACCAGAGAAATGGAATGCAATATATAATAATAAAGCAATAAAAATGTGTTTTAATGAATTTGAAAGTTGGGCTTAGAGCCAATTAACCTCAGTTTACCGTTTCATCTGCCCAAGATGACTTGAGAGCCGTGCAGGACCGAAGTTGTCAAAGATTATGATTTTGTTGCAAAATAGAGTTAACACAAGTTATGGCTATAATCTTGGATTATTTATAAAGGAAATATAAAGTTAAAGTCATTTTTAGACCGAAGATCACTGTGAGATCTTGATCTAAAAAGACCAGAAACTGAGTTTATACCGAGTGTCGGTGATAATGCTCGAATCTGGAAGTGTTTTGACAGAGTTTTCACGGCTTTTGAGATTCCCGGAATTGAAAAAGGACACAAAGGTAATTTTGGGATTTTACAAAATTTGTGTCTCCTACAAATGAGGGGGGGTGACCCCGTATATTTGACAAGATTTTACATCAAATCCTGTAAAATCTTGCCAGATCTCGATAATATTTGATTTTTTTTATTGTAGATCGGTAAATAGCCGGCGGGCTGATTACCTATGTTTGACCGAACTTTGACTTTTTGATTTTTCAATAGGAAATGCTAAATCGAAGCTTCCCTAGAATATGGATTTTTGAATTTCGGATTTGGCTCATTTGTCTAATCACTGAACGAAATAGGCATTATTCCTCATCGGGCCGGAACGGACCTGTACTAATAGTTTGCCCCTTGCATACATAAATTTCATGCTAGAAATTTTGTTGTATGCGAAACAAATGAAACAGTGTGTGTGGGATGAAATGAGTTAAAAATATTTTTAATCGACAAATTTCGAAACAAAATATATTTTGCCCCTTCGATTAAAAATTTATTAATGAGTTGCATGAGGTTAAAGAATTGACCAGGGGTTGGAATAAATATTTTTGGATGCTTGATGAATGTATGACTGTGTAAAAACAGCTTTTAGGTCCGCTCGTTTTGAAAACAATGCATAAATTAGATGAAAAATGCAAAATTGCGAAAATTTTGAAAATACACGTAATTAGCCGGCGGGCTAATTACCTATGTAACGGTAACTTTTATAGCCATAACGCATAAACGCGTGACAGCTGAATAGGAAATTAGCATGCAGGCTAATTACCAGCGGTCTATAAAAACAACAGGTTGGCTCCCATTTTCTTCACACCAACAATTCTCTCTTCTTTCTTTAGCATTTTCTACTCCCGATTTTCAAAAGTTTCTGCCTCTAAGCTATTTTCGACAATGATTTCTTTCATCTTCTTCCCTTTTCTACCCCTTCTTTTCAAATTCTGCGGGATCTCGATGTGGTTCAAGCTTTATAACATCCGCTTGGATCCGCCAGCCGTGATTGCGAACAAGTGGAACTTTCTGAGGTTTCGGCCGAGGCTTTGTACGGGCTCCCTCCAAATTGGATGTATCATGGGGTACATCCTGGGGATTTTATTCCGCCTTCCTTGAAGCCTTCCGACCATCTTTCTCGGATTTTGGCAAGCCTTACTGCTGTTTTTATTTCACGCAAAGACCTATCCATTTTATTGTTTATTTATTTTTTATGCAAAAATTTATTTAATGCAATGATTTATTATTTTCGATAATCATGTGACTTTTCTAAAATTGGTGTGTGATACATGTGTATGCATTATTCAGGTTACCAAGCATGACGATGCTAACATTACCCACTTTCATAAGTGGTACAACGTGTTATCCCCAGGTGCCAAAGCCATCATTAACGGGACATCTTTGGGGAGGATGGTCAAGAACTACAAGTACGTCAGGTATCGCAAGTATACATACATCCCAACCGGTACATCTACCCACATCTTGAGCAGGTTGTCCGATACTACCCACACTTTCCATTTCCGTTGCGGGGAGTATACCATCACTTCATTGGATTACTACGCTATCACAGGTTTACCCTTCCACGGTAATATGGTCCATTTCAATGCTTGCTTTACCTACGATAATTTCTATATGGAGATCATCGAGGCTTTGATTGGATATTATGGAGACAAGATGGGGAGAGTTTCTTGTGAGAAACTCATGGCCTTTTAGACCTCTAGGGATAGAGGGTATCTCACCACTGCCTGTGAGGCTAGAGCTTTCATGGCCACTACCTTGTCATGGCTGTGTTTTCCTACCGGGGGTTCGATCGTGAATCTCCATATTCTGCAGGCTTTAATAGATCCATCTCGCTTTGATGAGTACGTATGGGGTTAAGCCGCATTGGATCACCTGTACTGGGCTCTTGACCAATACGTAAGGAACAGGATTGACAAGTTCAAGTCTTGTCTTTAGATTGTTTATGTAAGAATTCGATCCTTATCTCTTTTCTTTATGAGTATTTTGTCTATTTTCGGTGTTCTGATCATTTCTCGAATGCTTGCAGATCTAGTTTTCCGAGATGGGGATCCTTTTGAGGACCAAGCTCATGCCAAGTAGTGGTTTCTGATTTTCCCCTTGACTGCTACACTACTTTCGCGGTTGGGAAATGGGGTCTCATTCCGCTCTTTCTGCCCATCTCCATACCCTTTCTTCGGAGCAGGTATGTCTCATAATTTTCTTGGTTTATTCCAATCGCCATTTTTGCTACAATCGTTGTACTGATGTCTGGCTTTCTTTTCTCAAATTAGGAAGTAGCCTTGGGGGCATGCTTTTGACTGGCCGGAGGTCATGAGATTTGCTGGGGAGTTTGTGAACACCTGACTGATCATAGAGAACCCCTTCTCTTTGGAGTGGTACTTGGGAGATTGCATCCATGGTTGACATCTTCCTCCCAGGTTGCGTTCTATTCCTTTTGAGATGCCTCAATGGGTCTTCTAGCCTCGCAGCTCCCCTGACTTTGCATGATTGGCCTCCGAGGGTATCCCTAGCGCCTTCCTGGAGCGGGTTGGGGGATACAAAGAGTTCTGCCATTTACAGCTACTTGGATGGCCGGATATGGATCATGTTCCTGTTGTGCCTCATTAGGATATCCACAACCCTTCTAAGGATGATGATCCTTCGACTTTTATCCCTGAGGCCTCTGCCCCTTCGACTTCTACCCCTAGTGGCTAGGCCAGATCAGGTTCGCTTGAGGCTGTCTAGTTGACGGTACTTCCCTTTTCACTAGCTTGAGTTTTTCTTTCTTTTATAGCTGTCGTTGTTTCAACTATTACGCTTAGTTAGACTGGCCGCACCTCGCTCTATTGTCTTTACAGGATCACCAGGGTAGGAAGAGACTTGTGACTACTTCTACTCATGTGGGTAGCTCTTTGATGTCATCTGTCTCATCTCAGGGCCCGACGATAGTGGATGGGCATCGAGGGTTCGAGTATCAGCCACCCCTGTTCATGATGTACCACCCTAACCTTAGCACTTATACTCTAGTGATTCCGCTTTATCTGGATCTTGAGCATCCTATGACTTTCCATCTTGCTGGCGCCACTCATGTTAGTCTCCTCTGTCTTTTCTTCTTTTGCCTTTTGATTTTGGATTGTGACAGTTCTCACTTGCTTTGATCTTTAATCCTTGCAGGTGCCTATCGCTGATAGCATCTCCAATTAGGGGTATATTCAAGGGCAGCAGCGCTTTATGATGACCCAAAACTCGGATACAGCGGTAAGTTTGTAATTTTATTATGTTAATGATGATGCATGGCATGCTATAAAATGCATATGAATGATTTGTGTTGAAATGTTGTAGCTGGAGATTCGATGGCTCCGAGCTCAGTTGGGGATGCTTCAAGTGGATGACCTGTGGCAGCAGCCGCAGCAGGGACAAGGCAATCATCTCAGATTCTTTCCACAGGGTGATTAGATAGGCTTTCCCTTTTCTATTGTTTTTCTGTTTTTCTTTCTTTTGGGCCATTTGCAGTGCCTCCTTTTGTATGAACACATTTTCGTATAAATAAAATTTTCTTTATTCCCTCGCTTTGTGTTTTCTTTTCATTATTGGTCGCATTTATCGAGGTAATCTAGCAGATATTGGCAGATTACCCCATAAACTATGTATAGCAAACTGTTACCCATGTGAAATTTTGCCATAGAGGGCTACATCCGTTTTCGTGCTGATCTAAATGTCTATCTGAGGAACTCCGATGGTTGGGATCGTCTCGGGGTTTATGGTTTGGCGTACATAAAGGACTACTATCGTGTCTTTGTCAAAGATAATGTGATCTAAGCTGCTGTCAGGTTCTGGGATCCTATTGACAGCGTGTTTCAGTTTAGGGATCATGAGCTATGCCCCTTATACGAGGAGTTTCGTGGGCTTATTCAATCTTCTACCGATTTACCTCCGATTATTCTGACACATTGCCCTAAATTTTTTGATTTGTTGATGAATCGTTTTCTGCTTCAATGATTTAATAGGCGCCGATTGATCTATGATAAGGGCCTGAGGTTGGATGTGGCATTTGACATAGTTAAGAGTCTTCGTTCTGATGATGCAAGCTGGTTTCCGCTTATATGCTTGCTTCTATTGGGGGTTTTTCTCTGCCAGGTCCCAACTTTGGTTTACAACTTCGCCTTTTTTAGCATCATTGATCAGATGCTGGAGGGAAAGTCTCCCGTTGCAGTGAGTTTAGCCGAGACACTGATCTTCGTGCGCTCTTCCCGGAATGGAATTGAATCTACTACCAGGGGCAGCAGGCTCCTTCTTCAGGTAACTTTCATTTTAGCCCTTCTTTTTGCATGAACCGCCCTTTTAAGTTTTTGATTCAATAGGATTGTCTTAATTTTTGCGTGGGCCGCCTTTTCAGGTTTTCAATCCATCAGGCTATTTTTTCCTTTTTTCCTTTTTTTTTCTATGTATTGATTTTTTTTCTTTTTTATTGTGCTTTCTTGTGTAGCTTTAGCTCTGGGATAAGCTTTCTGTGATGTATGTTCCTACGAGCATGGACTGTTATCTAAAGGCCTATTGGGCGCGATGCTCTATAGTTCACATCGGTAATTATTCCCATAGAGATTTCACTGTTGAGGAGTGGGTTGAGTTTATGGGGAGCCGAGCTACTGAGGATATCTGTTGGGTTTGCCCTTGGTGGGGAATCACTCATGTGACCACTGACATTGGTAAAGATGGTGTGGTCCTTATTGGCCTTTCTGAGATCATCACTTATTCTGCCGATCGCTTGTGCAAGCAGTTCTCAGGGGTTTCCTGCATCCCTGTGCATCCTTCTGGGCCCGGAGCTTTCCTATACTCGGGTCTATCATTACGATGTGAGATGGATTAGTCGTACTCAAGTGGAGATGAACTACTCTGCCCCCTTCGACTTCCATCCTTCCAAGGCCGATCGCATCTGGGTTGCGAGTGTTTGTAGACTGGCTACTCTTGAGGAGAGGCTCCGTGAGACTAGGAGGCTTCAAAGCTTCCTTAGGGTTTAGCGAGCTTGCCATTATGTGTCTTTTATTCCTATGGGAGAATAAAGGCATCAGTCCTCGTTTCTATTTCTTGTTTGTAATTTACTTTTATGTGTAATAAAGATGAAATGATGTTGTTTGGATGTGTGTTTCATTAAACAATTCACAATTTCCATTTAATGCACTCATGCAGCATTTTTAACATGATCATACTACTATAAAAGATATTATTTATCATGGAGGATAAGTGGTATTTATTTCCAAAAAATGCCCACCGTTGCCTAAGGCTCTAAACAAATTTTACCTAAGGCTCCACTCTTTTATTTTAGAGTCTTTATTTTTACTCAAGAGCCCTTACCAGCTCTTGACAGACTTTATTATTTTTTTACACGAGATAACACTTCAGCTTGTCGTGATTGACCGAATTCAGGAATTCGTTGTCGTCCAGATCTGAGATTTTTACTGCCCCTTTACTAAGAGTCTTCTTTACCATGTACGGTTCTTCCTAGTTTGGCTGGAATTTCCCTCAAGCATCCATGTGTGTTTTACGAGATTGCTTCAAGACTAAATCGCACATCTTCAAAGGTTGGCTCTGCTCCTTGACTTTGCAGTTGTAAGCTCTAGCCATGCGTTGTTGGTATAACTGTAGATTTTCCAATGCGGCTAATCGCTTTTCGTCAATCAAGGTCAGTTCTTCGTGCCTCGCTTTTTCCCATTTATCTTCGAGAAGTATGGCTTCAAGGGCTATGCATAAAGTCTAGATTTCCATTTCAACGGGCAATACCGCCTCCATCCTATAGATAAAGGAAAAAGGAGTTTGACCCATAGGAGTCTTGACACTGGTTCTATATCCCCACAAGGCATAGGGTAAATGATCAGGCCAATCTCGGTAGTTGGAAATCATCTTGGAGAGGATTTTCTTGATTGCCTTATTAGCTGCTTCCACAACTCTTTTGGATTGAGGGCGATAAGGCGAAGAGCGATGATGCTCAATCCCGTGCTTTTCAATAAGACCATCTATTTCTCCTTGGAACTATACACCATTTTCACTCACCACATGATGAGGAATGTCGTACCTGGTGAAGATGTGTGGCTGAATAAATTGATCCATTTTATTGGTCGTGATGCTTGTGTATGATTCACTTCAATCCACTTAGAAAAGCAATCAATCGCTACTATAATAAAGTGATGACCGTTGGTCGAAGGTCTTCTTTCACCAATGATGTCGATGCCCCAAGCCGAGAATGGCTAAGGCATTGTTAAGCTTTGTAATGTTGTCGGAGGTAAATGGCTTAGATCTCCATATACCTGACAAGCGTGGCAAGTCCTTGCTTCTTAAACACAATTAGCTAGCAAGATCAGCCAAAAGTACCCCATTCTCTAGATTTTCTTTGCCATCATGATGCCGTTCATGTATGGACCACAGTCTCCCGAACATACTTCTTTCATCACCCTTTCAGCTTCTCTCTGTGTCAGGCATTTTAGCAGTAGGTCATTAGAGGACCTCTTGAATAGATCTCCTTTAACCAGGCAGAATCGCAAGTAAGCTTTTTTAGCATATTTTTGTCGGAATCCGTATCCTCAGCCGGGAATTCGCCGTTTTTAAGGAACTTGATGATGTCGAAATATCAGGGGGTTCCTTATTCTGTGGTGTCTTTTATTGTGCACACGTAGTAAGGAGATTGGGTTGTTTCCATAACAAGGGGTCTAATTGGTTGCTTTTGGGGCCCTTCCCACATGGAGGCTAAAGTGGCCAATGCATCTGCCATCTGATTTTCCTCGCGGGGTATGCGACTAAATTCGCACTCGCTGAACATCGTGGCTTTTCTCTAGACAGCTTCTAAGTAAGGCCTAAGGGATTCCTCCTTTAGTTCCCAGTCCCCTATGACATGCTTGATGACCAAAGCTGAATCACTGATAATTTTGACTTTGTTTGCTTTGAGAGTGATTAAGGCAGATATTCCGAACAAATAGGCTTCATACTCTACCCCGTTATTCGTGGCGAGAAATTCTAAGCATTTTGACAGAGGTATAAGTGCTCCCTCTGGCGTAAAGATGATAACTCTAAAATTGACTTCATGCTTGTTGACGGCACCATTAAAGAATATGGTCCATTTTTCGGGGTTCTCTATGGTAGCTGTGAGACATTCATCGGGAGATTCTAGGTTTTCCTGTTCTCCTTCCTTGAGTGGTTGATTTGCTAAGAATTTGGCCACTGCTCTACCCTTGATGGTCTTCTTTATTACGTACTCAATATCGAACTCTGACAGCAACAAGAGCCACCTTGCCAGTTTTCCAATTAGTGAGGGAGCCTGACATAAGTACTTTATCGGATCCACTTTTGTGACTGCTTGGATTCTGTACGATTTGAAGTAATGCCTGAGCTTTCTGGAGAGCCAGATCATGGCAGAACAAGTCTTTTCCACGATGGTGTATCGAGTCTCATACTCTAGTAGTTTCTTACTGAGGTGATAAACCACGTGTTCCTTCTTGTCTTTATGTTCTTGAACTAGCATGGCCCCCATAGAGGTTTCTTCTACCTCTAAGTAGAGAATGAGTGGCCTTCCAAGAATCGACGGTTTCAGTATTGGAGGGTTCATCAGGTAAGATTTAATTCTATCAAAGGCTCCCTAGCATTGGTCGTTCTACTTTATCGGCTGCTGTTTTCTCAAGAGTTTAAAGATAAGCTCATATGTGGTGGTTAAACGCGCTATAAAGTGACTGACGTGCTGTATGGATCCCAAGAAACTTCTTACTTCTTTCTCAGTTTTTAGCACGGGCATTTCCCTAATAGTATTAGCCTTACTGAGATCCATTTCTATGCCTCTTTGGCTAACCACGTACCCCAATAATTTGCCTGATGTGACACCAAATATGGACTTTTTTGGGTTCAAATGGAGGTTGCACTTCTCAATCCTTATGAGGAATCATTCTAGCACTATCGGGTGTTCTTCTAGTGTAACGGGTTTTAGAAGTATGTCATCTACTTAGACCTCGACCTCTTTATGGATCAAGTCATGTAGCAAGGTCATGACTGCTCACTGGTAGGTTGCCCCTGCGTTCTTGAGTCCAAAAGGCATTACTCTGAAGTAATAAGTTCCCCACTCCGAGATGAATGCAGTTTTAAACTTGTCTATTGCATTCATGAGGATCTAGTGGTATCCCGAGAATCCATCCATAAAGGAATACATGGCTGCTCTTATCGCGCTATCTATCAGAACACCAATGTGTGGTAGCGGGAAATCATCCTTAGGGGCAGCCTTATTCAAGTCCCTGAAGTCGATGCAAACCCGGACATCACCGTTCTTCTTGGGTATGGGGACTACATTGGATAGCCAAGTGGGATACTCAATGACTTCGATGAAATTTGCCTTGATCTATTTTTCCACCTCTACTTTGACCTTTTCGGCCCATTTTAGATGCATTCTTCTCATCTTTTGCTTCACCAGCCGAATTTTTGGGTCCATGGGGATCTTGTGCTTGGCGATGTGCTGATCAAGTCCAGGCATATCCTCGTGAGACCTGGCGAAGGCTAAAACATAATTTTTCAATACCTTTATCAATTCTCTCTCTTGTTCGATGGGCAATTAATTGGACATGTATACCATTTTTGGATCATCTTCAGTGTTTAAATTAATGTCTTTTATAATATCATTATTGATGTTAAAAATGCTAGATGAATGCTGGAATGGATGCATGGAACTATAATCAGAAATATAATCCAAATAAGCAAAGTTCTTCATCTTATTATCATCATAAAGTACATTATTCATTTCAAATATGCTAGAAATGAAAACAAAAGACTCATCCTAATTAATAGGGTCTGGCTCCACTGCGGATGATTCTCCTATGGCAGCTGGCTTTAGCAGGATATCCTCGTCGTCCTCCTCCTGTACCTTTACTTTGCCTTTCATAGTCGCGACCATGTCCATGACGTCTTGGTTCAAGCTAACTCCCTTACTTCTTGCTTCCTCTCCCTTGCTTCTTGCTCCCTCTACTATCTTGAGTTGTGCCTGAAGGTGCTTGGTTAGGGTGTCAAGGATTTCTTCCTCTCTACTCAACTTCTTGACCTTCTACGGGTGTACTTGTTCGTCATTCTTGGTCTGATCCGGGATTGCCCCTACATCTGGCTGATGATTGGACTTCTTCACATAGGTTATAAAGCCTTTGCCATTTTGGCTATAGTTGACTATGTCTGAGAAAATATTGAATCCCAGAATGGTCTTCCCCTGATGAGTAACAGGCTCGGGGGTTCCTTCATAGGTAAGTTGTAGCTTTTTTTGAAAGGTTGTCTTATGAACAACTCTTCGAGAGCCTGTATAACCAAGTCCCATGGGCTTCCATTCTCCTACCCCTATACTGAAGGTCGGCATTCCTTATTTATAGGCGCCTAGCCCTTTTTCAGGAGTGTGGTGCTTCTGCATGTATCCCTGAATCCATGGGCCCCAATACACCTCTGATTGCTTGTTCGCTTCTTGGCCAATTGTGGCTATGGTAAACCCTTTCATGTTGCTTTCTTCCATCTTTAGTGCTGCTACCACTGGGGCTTCGTCTGCTTCTAGGGTAACAATATTTCCACAAAACAGGATTTTAATCTTCTAGTGCAGGGTGGATGGGACTCCTCCCAAAGCATGGAACCATGGTATCCCAAGTAGCATAGAGACAGTTACTGAGATATCTATGATCGTGAAGAGTACTATAGATGAGATTTCACCGATAGTGTCTTCAGCTTCGAACGTACTGATGACGGTCCTTTTGGAGTTATCGTAAGCTTTGATGACTGTTGTGGATTTCTTCAGGTCCTTCTCGGTCAGTCCTAGGATCGGTAAAATATCTTTAGGACAGACATTTAATGATAAGCCATCATCGATCATTATGCAGGGCATGATGCACCCGGAGACACTAGCATTCTAGTAGAAAGCCTTATTATGGCTAATGCCTTCATTAGGCAGATCCGAGCTTGAGAAGACAATGTCGAGGATAATAGTGCTAGTCTTATTATTAAGTAGCACACAGACCTGTTCTGGGGATGCTAGAGGAGATGTTTCAATTTCCATCAGCTTTTTAACGATAGCGAGCATGTGATCTTAAAAGCCCAGGAGTAGGTCCCAGATACTCATCTTAGTTGTAGTTGCCTTTAGTTGATCCATAATTGGGCTTTCTATCTGTTTTGAGGACTTAACAAAAGTAGGAGGTATCGGGGGCTCAGTTTTTTATGTAGCTTGGGCTATTGATCCAGTGATTTTTCCTCCTCTGGTGATAAGACTGACCACCTGGATTGGTAAGTTTATTATTCTAAAGACCTCAAACTAGTCCAAATCCTCATCGAGGGGTATCTCTCCTAAGTCGATTGGCTTGTTCACAAAAACTAGTGCTTTAGTGGTGAAGGGCCACTGCATGAAGGGAACCTTTTCAGGCTACTTTTCTGGAATGATGAGGTTCTCTTGTAGGATTTGGCATAGGACAGGATTAGATTTCTATCTGATCATATTGACGGACGATGAGGCTCCATCAGTTGGTTCATTTTCGCTGAACAGATCTATCACTTCATCGTAAAGGACTGGTGCATTACGGTATTTATTTGTATATCATGGGTATTCCTTGGCCGATTCTATTGATGTTGGACAAGCAACGTTGGTTGCCTTCGATTCTTAATACAGAAAAGGGTTCATGTGCCTGTCTAGTTTGAGGGTTGTGTCTTTTGATGGGTCAACCCATGTGAAGTAGTCAATGAATTATTTGGCCAAAATATTCCAGAACGACTTCTGGTAAAATGTCAGCCTTCATACCAAATGACTGCCTTTTCTCGGAGAGTCCAGTGGAACCTTTCGGGCCAATAGGCATAGTGAATGTACCTGTCGTTCATCATTTACACGAATTCATCGATGAGAGGGCGTGGCCTGGTATTTCTGTCGTGGAATATGGGGTAAACTTCCCTTAAGTCCGGACTCTGGATCCGACAACTGTTTCGAGCTAGTTCATTCTTTGCATGAATTCTCTTTATAATGTATTCACGAGAGGGTTCTTGCCCCTCGCCCTGAATCATATTAATGACATGTTCGTTGTCCGAGTTAAAGTCCGTAAAGTCTCTGGAATCATCACTTGTTGCAGACCATAAGGCACCTAGGGAGTCATGCTCTAGAGAAGAGGCATAGCTCTCGGCATCGTCATAATCAACCATCATGCCATTGGGGACGGGAGCCTCGTACTCAAAATCTCCCGGTAAGTGATTTAGCTAGTCATTCAAGAAAGTCTCTAATTCATACCCCAAGTTATCCACTTCGCTTTCATTTCTGTGATCTGATTCACTGGAGTCCATAAATTCTTCCACCTCTTCATCAGAATCTTCAAAAGGTTATGGCTTAAAGATCCAGTTTGGCATATGCTGAGCTGGGATATCATTATCAGAATTTTCTTCTGGATCCTCTTCGGGGTCCTCCTTAGGATCTTCTTTGGGATCTTCCTCAGGATCTTCTTCGGGATCTTCCTCGGGATCCTTTTTTGGGTTTCCTTCTGCCATATTTGGCACAGCTTTGACTCCTTCTATGGCTATAAGGAACTCGGATACCATGGTTTGTATGCTACCAAATGTTTCCTTCATACGGGCACCATATGCTGTAATGTCGGTACGGATTTCTTTAAATAGGTCTCATGCACCTCCATCTAGATTCAGGCCGAGATACCTCTTCTGGTCTGTGTGGTTGCTCCATGCCTGTTTAGGATCATATAGTTCTTGGATTTCTGGATGTGCTGCCCCAGAAGAGCTCCTGAATTTGAACAAACTTGTTCTGATATAATTAGGACTTATGTAATCTAAATGAGTATACATGGAAGGTTGTGGAGGAGGGATACTTTAGGCGCTAGTCTTCCTATGGTGCCAACCACTAGCAAATCTCATACGGGTATGGCTGAGATGCCCTGAAGTAGTGGAGGAAAGATCTCTCAATAAAGTACCAGTTCCAACGTCCTTCTAATGGCATCGTGTCGTACCAGTCCTTGGTCGGGCCCCATAAGAATCAGGGAAACTGCGGTGCAAAATCCATCATGGCTATTCCTTGTTCAAGTATAAACTGGAGACATTCCTCCAAATCTTCATTTGGATCTGAATCTCTGCGATATATGAGACGTAGCGGTATAAGGTATCGGTGTATCCCTTCTCTCCTCATCCTCAGGACGTACTGGTCGACCATACAGATGATATCCATGTTGTCAAAGATCATGTTATCCCCCCATCCTGGGCCGTATCAAAAGTTATCTGTTACGCCGATGCCGTATTCATCAGTCTCTACATGAATACTAATGGCATTTATCGTAGCTTGGAAGTGTAGTAGTGGATTAGTCTGAGTGCTTGGCTTCTTCTCAAGCTCTTTCATTCTCCCATCATATATCATTTGCTGTAGATATTTTAGTAGTCAAGCGCATTTATTAGTGCGATGCCCCTTATTATCATGATAAGCGTAGAAATTATCACTGTTTATCACTATAGGAGGAGCGAATGGCTTAATGCTCTAAAGGTTGTTGGACTTTCATAGTATGGTGAATATTTAGGATAGTGATTCCACCCATGGAGAGATGGACTAGTGAGTCTGTACTTGGGTAACCGCTGCCACTTTAGGAGCGGCTTTTGAGGATTCAGAGGTGCCTTGTTTGGAAGAACCGCCTTTCTCCCATTATCGAGGTTTAGTATAAGGTTGCTTTTCTTGCTTCTTTGCTTGATCTTCTTCTTTATATTTTTCAAGCCTCTTGGCATAGTCTACCACGTCGTTGAAGGTGTCAAATCTTTTCATCTTCATTTCATCCCAATATTTTGGGCTAGAGCCTTCGACAAGCTTTACTATCTGGGCATCTTGGTCAGGTGCCCCGACTACAAGCACACGAACAGCCATCCACCTTAGATAAAACTCTTCGAAGGACTCATTCCGCCGTTGCTTAATTCTTTCGAGATCTTGCAGAGTAGTCTTGACCTTTAGATTGAAGGCATAGTTTTCAAGGAACACAGAGCATAGCTTCTTCCAATAAGACTTTACATCGGTCGACATTCTCATGTACAACTCAAAGATGGGTCCACGAAGAGTTGCTTGAAACAGATTGACTATATGAACCTTAGGGATGTTCATGTTGGTCGTAATTCAGAGATAACTCTCCACGTGCGCGTGGGAGGTCTGGTGTCAATATATAGGGCCATGTAGGGCATCACAAAGTTAGCCGAAAGGGCTTCTGATTCCTTAGGCAGGAATCGATCAATATCCATGTATTGCTCTATAGAGGGGGCAACAGATTTGTCCTTAGTCATAGATAGTTTATCCATGTCTGCCATCTTTGCTTTGAGTGAGGCTATTTTGGTCTCTTGTTCTTGGGTTTTTTGAGCATTAACAGTGCTCAGCCTTTCCCAAATATCATAAAATTTTGGGGTATCAAGAATCCTCCTAAGGGACTGGCCAACTGCATCATCGTCTGCCATTATGATTTCAGGTTCTAGATTAGAGAAGAATCCAGCTAGAGATTCAACCGGTGGTAGGAGTATGACTTTTGGATTGCCGTAATGTACCTCAACCTACTTCTCTCTCGCTTCCAACCTGAAAGGGCAAGAGATCAAGTGTTAGTAAGTGCATCGGGCGTGGCTTTGAGCCTTTCTCACCTTGTTCGTGGGCAAATGAATGAATGTATGAGTGATCAAATGCATGGATGAATGATAGAGATGTACAATCAAATTAAAAAAAAGGTTTGAGCATATGCCAATCGCTGGAGGAGCAATTGATAACTTGCGATATTTATGGAATATTGCAAACTCACAGTTCAAAGGCCAAGGGCCTGAGTCGGATCAGACTTGAAAGCACAAGGGCGAATTTACTCGCTGGTCAAAGGTGGGTCGACTCATTAGTCCAAAGAGTGAGGTGACACTAGGGTTAAGCTGACACTATTGACTCATTGGTCCAAGGGTTGAGCTGACACTAAGGTCACTCAAAGGGTTTTGACTCATTAGTCCGATGGTTGAGTTGACACTAGGGTCATTCAAAGGGTTTTGACTCATTGGTCCAAGGGTTGAGCTGATACTAGGGTCACTCAAAGGGTTTTGACTCATTGGTCCAAGGGTTGAGCTGACACTAGGGTCACTCAAAGGGTTTTGACTCATTGGTCTAAGGGGTGAGCTGACACTAGGGTCACTCAAAGGGTTTTGACTCATTGGTCCAAGGGTTGAGCTGTCACTAAGGTCACTCAAAGAGTTTTGACTCATTGGTCCAAGGGTTGAGCTGACACTAGGGTCACTCAAAGGGTTTTGACTTATTGGTCCAAGGGGTGATCTGACACTAGGGTCACTCAAAGGGTTTTGACTTATTGGTCCAAGGGTTGAGCTGACACTAGGGTCACTCAAAGGGTTTATGTCTTTTGGTCGCGGGTTGAGCCTCGATGGACTTACTAGTTTTGGTGTCTTTCGGCTCATGAGCTGAGCCTAGGTGGACTCACTGGTCTCGGTTTATTTCGGCTCAGGGGCTGAGCCTAGGTGGACTTACTAGTCTCGATTAAGGGAATGAAATGGCATGGCACACATTAATGTCATAGCTGCATAAAGATGTGGTTAGTTTTCACACAATTGTGACGCTTATGATGTCCGTTTTTAGTTTATTTATATTTAATAAACCTGCACATGCAGCAAACGGTTAGATCGCGCCTACCGCCCTTTTAACTCCATTAGGTTACTTCGTTTGAAGCCAATGGGGGACTTAGCGAAGTCTGCTCAAGTGCACTCAAGGTTTCTGCGTAGACCTATGAGAAAGTGTCTACGGTTCATCTATATGCGGGTTTCGGTCTTAAGATTGGGTGCGATTTGGGGTACCCTGCGCCTTTGTGTACCGAGTCCCAGTGCCCTAAGCAAACCAAAGGCAACTTTTCCACATATAATATATGTAAGTAGTCTTGCCCTTAAGCGAACAAGGTCCTCGTACGTTACGCAAGGGGGGTGATCAGATCCATATCCCTCAAGCCCTAAGCAAACTTGGAGATACTTCACCATTTTAGCTTGAAGTTAAACTATGGTGAAAACAAAGCACATAACAATTGCATCGTTCTAGTGAATTGAACAGTTTCAGTCACACCATTTTAGTTATAAATCCCAAAAGAGTAGAGATGCTTGATAAAAAAATGGTTCATGGTCTTCTTTATTGTCATCGCCTAGGAGTTAAAAGGTTTCATGGTTGTATATGAAATGACCTCACCCAAAGGCATGAGATTTACAAAGGATAGAGTTTTAAAGAGATGAGTCACATTGAAGAAGAAATAAAGGAGTGATAGTGTGAAATGTATATGACCAGGAGACAAAGAAATTCAATCTATCTATAAATTGGTCTCCAAATCTTATTTAATTTATGCATTATTTTGATTAAAAACAAATTGTCCCCAAATCCAGATTAAAATTGCATATGGCACCATATAAGAAATCGTCTTCTATATTAGTTCTAGAATTATAATTAAGGACAATATGAATAAGTTGTCACACGGATTTTGTCTTCAAAAGTCATTTATTTTGTAGTGTGTAAGTTCTTATATTGGTTAGTTTCAGAGGATGACTGATTAGATATGTAGGATGACTGGTATGATCCGAAGGCTGACTTGTATAATCCGGAGGCTGAAAAACAAAGGGAGAGTAAATGAGAATAAATTAAGTTGAGTCGTGTCTATGACACTGTTCTTAAAGGATACTTGGTAGTTCCTTCCATAATTAAACAACTTCTTTACTTTCGATTGAGAATGGGTATAGGAATCAGAAATGTTTATATATATCCATTAAAAAATAGAGCTAAAATGATTGGGAGAATTCGGTGTGTTTGAAAATAGAAAACTTAAAACATTTTTATAGGTAAAATTATAGCGGTTAAAAATCAGAGAGTAATAAGCCATTACAAACTTAACTAAGGGAGTTACAAACATTGATTCAAAAAATAGTTGTTAATCATTTACTCCCATTAAAACCATCGGTTACGAGTAAGCTATTAAATTTGAAAAATATTTTTGACAAATATTATTTTTTCAATAAAAATAATAAAATAGTTCCGAGCATGGTTCCCATTGCCCACGCAAGGGGACAAATCCACCGATTTGCATTAGAAACTACTTTGGGCCATTTTTCTCATGTGCGCAAGAGCCTACCTAATCCCTCTCACAACCTAGCAAGCCTATATAAAATATCTCAATATAAAGTCAAAAACTCACTTATTAAAAACTCATGTGAAATAATGATTTATTTGAAAGTAACTTAAAAAAAACTCATGTTTTTCCAACATATGTAAAGGCATACATATGTAGCACCAAATAAAATCATATAGAAATTAATTGATGGGAAATTATTAAAATTATACATGTTTTATTAAAATATTTATAAAATTGATCATTAAGTTAAACTATTTATATATTTACTGTCCAACCATAAACAATTTATAAATTAATAAAAACGAGAGAAAATAATTACATGAATACGGTCTGACCAGATAACTACTAAATGATTACTAGATATTTATCAGATAAATATCAGACGATTACTAGACAATTACCAGATATTTATCAGATAAAAACAGATCATATTTTAGTAATTATTTATCTATATTTTTATAAACTTATAAATTATTTATGATATTATCAAATAATTTTAATTTTTTTTAAATTTTTCTTAAAAACCCCTTAATTGAAATTGTAAATAAACCTACATAATGTTTTCTTTCTTATAGTTATTCAGATGAGATCAATAAAAGTTCGTACGTTAACATCTCTCTATACCATCCATCCATGTCAATCAAAATTTTGATTTTATTTTTCTTTCATTTACTAACATGCTAATTATGCTGAAAGTTAGAAGACTATTTATAATATATTTCATTTTCATTATTAATGGGACTCACTATCTGGTGGCCTCCTTTGACTGGCACTGTCCATTCTTGGTTGGGGTGGCTATGTCACACTTCACTTTGTTTTTGGATTAATTATGAATATCAATTTTTATCAACTATATAATTCACAAATATAATATAAGCACAGAGGCAATTCTTTCCATAAAGTTGTGTATTATTTATGTTTTTGACGAAATTGATTTATGTATTCATCATTTGTGCAAAGGAAAACAAATTTCTAATATTTCCCCACCCTATTAAGTACATATTAATGTATCATTTATTAGAAAATTATAGCATGAAGAGCCTATGTCAATTCCCTTTTCATTTCTTTCTTAACAATTCACAATTTTTATTAAGGGTTGGTTCAAATAATAAGCGGCTTAGAATCGTTTAAATAAGGTCTCGAGTTCGAGTTCTAGTGAATGAAAAAAATTCTTATTGGGAGACTCACTCACCACAGCCAGATGCGCGACCCGAATCAAATCTGAATGTAGTCGAAACAAAACTTCAATAAACAAACCAATTGGCAATTTTTAATATGGTGTGTTATATAGAAAATATGGCTAGACTCTATGTTCACTAATATAACTTATGGCTAGTCTCTGTCCTCACTAATATAGCTTCCATTTGATTTTTAACAAGTGTTATTTTATTCGGTTATATTTTTTACATTTCAATTCTTTTCTCATCGTTGCCTAACACATGTTAAAGTTTTAAGGAGGAACATAGTAGTTAAGCACAAGACATATTTTCCCAATAATTTGCATACCAAAATAAATAAAGAGTTCCTTATGCCTTAAAATTGTGGAGAAAATTTGTTCCATAAAGATATAAATCATCTATTATTCTGAAGAAATTGAATGTGTTACACTTCAAGATTGCAATCACATAATAAAAACTATCACGTTAAATTTGAACACATTATTTGAACCTAATAAAAATATAGGCTTAATATATTATCAACATTTTTAATTTGTGTCTAAAATTTGGCTGATTTCCTAAATTTTAGGATTCTCCATGTAGCTTTTTAAGAGCATCACTTTATTTTTAAAATGTCACAAATTAATTTTTAATTGATTTAATTTTTTAAAAATATTATTTTTTAATTTCCAATTTAAAGCTAACATTTAATACTTACATAAAGTAAAATAATGAACCTTTTAAAAATTAAAACAGTTGAAAAAATACTTTTAAAATTCAAGAACACGTCCGAATTTTAGATAGAAGGACGTCGTTAGACCTAAAATATATAAAAATGGAAAATATGAAAAAAAGTTCACAAACAAAACTAGTGACTCACCTGAAGCAAAGTAGAAATGCCAAGCAACTGACACGTGGCAGAACAGCCATGACATCTGGCCGTTTGTTTCATACACGGCCGTTAACGACTGTGAAACAGACAGACGGAGAGATAAATAATAAACTTCTCAAAGAAGAAGAGAATTTTACAGTTTCAGAGTGTCAGATCGGACAACTGACTAGCTTTCCACATGAAAATGGCGATGGAGTTGAGAGTATCTTTTTCTACTTAATTAAGCTAATAATTGATTTTCCAAAAACTATTCATTTTAGATTAGATTCACACATTTTAATACAACACAACAAACAATCAATCACTACACACCAAAAACGAAGCCCTTTCTTTTTCATTTCAGAGATCTGTGTTGTTTTCTCGAGAGAAAGTGAGATCTGTGCTTCCCATTTTACTCTTTTTTCCCTCTCTGCCTCTTGCTTCTTATAGTAGCCCACTGGTTCTTTCATTCTTTCAGATCTCTGCAATTTTGTTCAATAATGCGTGTTTGAGGTACGATTTTAACTGCTTCGGAGTTTGATTTTGATTGCCGTGTTTTCTCTTTATCAATTTTGTTCTCTGATTTCTATTGCGGGTGATTGGGGAAATATGGCGGGAGAATTTGAAGAGCCGTTTAGCCTTAGCTTTAAGGTATGATTATTTATCATTTATCACTGTTTCCTTTTTGGTCTCATACTCGTGGAGATCATCTTCCTTTATTTAATTCAGATACTTTTATGCTTTGGCCGGCTTCTGAATCTTAGATTTATGATGTTGAATTGAAACCTTTTTTTGTTTAATCGCTGTGAGATTTACTGAATTTGTGTTTGTTTTTCACTTTCTGATTCAATGATCTTATTGTGAACTATCTTCCTTGGAATTAAATGGATCTTTGACTGGATTTATGTTTAATTTTTCGCCTCCAGATTCATGATTTATCTGTCGATGTGAGATTTCTAGGGTTTTGTTCATATATGTAAAATTTGGTGATTTGAATTTGGCAGTCAGATTCTGTGCACTCTGGTTCGATATCTTTCGGGAGATTTGAAAGCGAAAATTTGTCATGGGAAAGGAGGTCATCCTTTTCTCATAACAAATACCTCGAAGAGGTTGAGAAATGTTCGAAACCAGGATCAGTTATTGAGAAGAAAGCTTATTTCGAAGCCCATTTCAAGAAAAAGGGCATGCGCCTGCCAGGTGGTGGTTTCGATAGCCCCACTGCGAAAGAATATCAGAGTGAAAATGATTCCTTCGAAAATGCTAGCCACAAAGAAGACGATGATAATATGAACGAGAATGGCAATTATGCACAGTTTGATGATAGTGTACAATATACAGAACATGATTGTGGATATGCTGAAGGTCAATTTGGTCATTTCGACAATGGGACTCAATACGCTTACTTTGATGAGAGCCGTGAAGGTTCAGAGTATTGTGGAGAATATGAAGGGATGGAAAGTTCGGAATCTCAAATGGATGCTGTTTCAGACAATGCTAATGTTTCTGTGGAAGGGGTTGTCGAACACATGAAAACTCGGGAATCGCAACAATCTGAAACCGAATCCCATAGTAATGACATAATGTCAAGGCCAATTGAGCTAAGAACTGAAGAGAAGCTTAATAACATTGATGCTAATGTGGACAAAATATCATGGCCAATCGAGCCATCGCCTAGAAATGAAACGGCTGAAATTGATGAAAATACCGTGTCATATCAGCAAAATCAATCTCCAAAGGTCAGTATTAACATGCTAGTAAACTGAAAAGCACAGACAGATAAATATAGTCTGATATGTCTGGTGTTAAATCTATATATTTCTGTTTCTAACAGCAGAACCATCTTTTTGGTCCTTGTGTTATAATCCATTTACCCATTTGGTCCTTTTGGTATACATATTACCTATTTGGTCCCTGTGCTATACAACTTATTACCTATTTGGTGCCTTTAGTGCTTATTATGCATATTTACATCAATTTAGATTCTACAGTGCAGTGACCAAAAGGTAATAAATTTCATAGCACAGGGACCTAATTGGTAATGTTTGCATAGCACATAGTTTAAAAGGTAATAAATTGCATAGCACAGGGACCAAACTCGTAAATGACTATGAGAGGGACCAAATGGACAAATGTGTTATACCACAAGGACCAAAAAGACCCTTTTTCTTGTTTCTAACTGTAATCTGTATTTCGTACACAGGTGAAAGTTCCTGCTGAAATTAAATCTATTAAGCCGATGAAATCTGCCGGTAATGCTAGTCCAATTCGGAAAAATGTTCAAGATACATCAAATAATTCTGTGAGGCAGTCAAATAGAAGGGAAAGAGAGAGTCCACGAAGAATGAAATCCGAAAAGCAGTCACCACAAGCAGACATTCCAACCAGGCGCTTGTTGTCTAGAACTCTTAAAGGAGAGGTTAGCTATGCCGATGTGTCTACATTTCCCAAGTTCATATTTGTTCTTGTTAAGTTTTTAAAATTTTTTAAATTGAGTTTGGTTGTTTTTTGGTGCTCAGGATTCAAGATCGAATCTCGTAAATAAGAGGTACACTCTTATGTTGCAAGTTCTAAATCTATGCATTTTATATGAAGTAATATTCTCTAAATGAATCATCTAATGTAGTGTCAGTAAAAAAGAACCGATAGAGAAGGCAGTTAAATCTCAACCTTCTGCATCAAAGAAAGTTGAACCTGGAGTTCATAGGAGCCCAAACAGGTTCGTTTGACTTGTCACTATCGGTATTTTTGACGTTTGAGATTTTAAATGTAAATATGGAGAAATATATTGTAGATTTAAGCAAACTGTTAGAACAGCTAAGCCAGAAATAAGGACAACTGCTTCAGGTTTTAGTTTCAGAAGCGATGAACGAGCTGAAAGAAGGAAACAGGTAAGGAACTTGTTTCAAATGAGTTGTTGGAATCCAAGTCAAGGGTTTGAATTTTGAATACTTACTCTTTCATTCTTGTGATTTATCTGATATAGTTTTATATGAAGTTAGAAGAAAAAATGCATGCTAAGGAGGCTGAGATGAATCAAATTCAAGCTAAAACACAAGTACGTAGCCAATTGGAATTTACTTATACATCTATTACCTCTCTCTTTATCCTTTGTTGGATGGATCGGGCATTCCATTGTGACACCTTTTATTCACTATTTGTTAATACTGTAATTTCGAAACGACTAATTTTCTTATCAAACATCGTTCAATAATAATAATATTTATCCTGCTGAAGTCTTAACCTAGTGGTAAGACTGAACTTGTGGCCTCTAGAGGTTCTAGGTTCAAACCACGTCCGGGGTGGGGGGAGATTTATTTTTTCTATTTAATGTAAATGCGCTTGAGCAAATAATTAAAAAGTAATAATATTTGTCATTTGCGTATTAATCATATTAGGAAAAAACTGAAGCTGAGATCAAACAATTCCGGAGGAGCCTAAACTTCAAAGCAACACCTATGCCTTCATTCTACCATGGTTCTTCATCCTCAGGCTGCAATGGAAACAAGGTACTTGAGCAATTTTTCATTTCTTGCCATTACCATGGTACATACAATATGTCACTTGTTTCGAGATAGATGTGTAATAGCTTCCTACAAGCACTTTTATCAGTGTGAGCAGTCATGATTCTATTGCTTTAACGGTCAACTGACATAAGGCGCAAAGATATCAAATCGTATGTATATGTTTGGATTAATTATAAGTTGGCCTTGGCATGGGCCTAATGTCCTGCAAGGCCCGTCCAAGGTTGCCCTACATGTGATAGGTTTTTATTTTTTATTTATAAGCCTCCTTATACTCATCACTAAATGGTAACTGGTAATTTTGATAGGTGTTCTTACTAAAACATCCAAACATGATAGGTATAGGCCTTCATATGAATTTTACAAAGCTTAAAATAAAGGACTAGTGTGTTCCATTTAATCTTCTTCTACTCCTGTTATGGTCAAGAATCCAATTTTAGCCTAATACATCTGGACCCCCCTATAGTTGTCCCTAAAAACCTCTCAGCCCCCCTTGAACTTACAGAAGTTCCACATAACCCCCCTGAACTTGTTAAAGTGGACCTTATAGCCCCCCTGAACTTGTTAAAAGTGAGCCTCATAGCCCCATGATGCTGATATGCCAAGTATTATTTTTCTAGAGATTGAGTCTAAGATAGTTTCGTCAAAGATTGAATCGAAGATTGATGTACCGGAACAACACTTAGCATGTTAGCATCAAGGGGCTATGGGGTTCACCTATAAGGTCCACTTTAACAAGTTCAGGGGGCTATATACTCCACTTTAACAAATTCAGGGGGTTATATGGAATTTTTGTAAGTTCAGGGGCCGAGGGGTTTTTAGGGACAACTATAGGGGGGTCCAGATGTATTAGGCCTTCAATTTTCGATGAGGAACTTTTATGTTTGGATACAAATCTTACTATCATGTTTGTGTATTAAATGGTCGGCATATAATTGTTATGTACCAAGTGTTGGTACGTATTATAAAGCCGGGTTTTTTTTTTCTGTTGTCTAGGTCACATCATGTAAAAGCAAACCTGCTAAATTACGTGAGAAGTCAACAAGTTCTAACGGAGCCGACGGCTGCGACATTGCAAAAGCTGCCACGAAAAATGGTGTCACTAACAAGGAGATAGAGAAGGCTACTAACAATCACAGATACCGAGTGTCTGAGAATGGCAGAATTTCAAAGAACCATAGGGGGGTTGAGGGGAAGCCAAAAAGCATTAAAGGAGTAGGATTAGGAATCAATTCCGAAATGGGCCGTCCAGCTGTTGGTGTAGCTTCATGACCCGAGTTGTGTTCTGTATTGACCGAAAGTGATTTCTTGCCATTATGGCGATTCCTTACTGTTGGGACAACGGGGCACGAGGCATTTTCACAAGTGCAAAAATGTAGCGGAAATTGATAATGAGGATGGTGGCTTTATACTTCAGTTTGTGGCTGATCTTGGCACGCCATGCATGGAGAAAGATAAGTTATGTGTAAGGTAGTCTTAAAAGCAGGTAATAAAGGCATATTGTGGCTATAATCTATATTATGAACTCTTTCAAACATGTGCTTGTAGTGAAAAAGAGACAAATTTCTTGATGTAAAAATTTCATAAACTATATTCATTCAGAACTGGGATAAGCAGTGTTATGTGTTCAGATTGAACTATGCCTCGCCTTGTCCAATGTGGGCTTACCAATTGTTGACTCTCTCTTTGAGGAACTCTAGGAGTTTTTACTATGGTGTCTACTACCACGCCTCGAATCGAATGTCCGATACACGACATTTTTGAATAAATATGCATTTAGATACGGCAAAACTCAGGGTGCGGAGGGAGTAAATCGTGAGTTAAGAAGGCAAATGAGGCATGTTTTCATTAAGGGGATTAGTGACATTAGTGACGCATGTTTTCATTAAGGGTATTATTGACGTTAGCGTGACCGTTTTAAGTATATGTGAGTGAGTGGTATATAACAACCCATAATTTGATATCATTTATGCTAAATAACAATTGACAAACAAAATAACGAATTAGGGAACAACTAATGAAATTACAACTAATGATATTCTCCCAGTGACAAGATGGATTCTACTTGATAATACATGAAGCACATTTAGGTCTGTTTTTTTAAATTTATAAGTAGCAGTACTGAACTGATAATTACTTATTTCAGTGTAAATTTATATGTATGCAGTACTGAACAGTATTGAACTGAACTGGACTGAATATAAGTTGAAAAGAACGGGGCCTTAAGAATGAAAAAACTCATTGTATGGCTGATCCAAATACAATAGCAAATCACCGGAACCTGAATCATGGGTTGCTGAATGACAATTATGGTGCGAGTCTGAGTTTTTTTTTTTAATTTTCGAATGTGAGCAGCGATTGCAGCCAATAGATAACCTAATTTATTTTAGGTAAAACGACACCATACCGTGTTTGTCTGCTAAGTGTCCATCCTACGTGGAGTGTCAGTTTGAAATTTGGAGTGTCGGACACGTGTTGAGGACACTCTAGGTTTTGGAGTGTCCATGTTTTATAGTTTACTACGTGGGACTTCAAACATAACACAGGCGGTATACAACATAGCTCAGTTTTCTTTGAATATAACATCAATTACACTACGATCGTCAGTTTGGCGCATGGCCTCTGCCTTATCACGTCAATAGGCTGCTGCTGGTTTTCGTTCACCGGGGCAGAACTGCAGCTCATCAAGGCCTGCAAATTTATCGAGCTGTCCCACTGGAGCTGGTTCAGCTGTGATCGTTCAAGACTTGAACCGCAGCAACAACATGGCATATTTCAAATAGGATCAGGTTGGCAACCCCCTTTTTGTCCCTACATCAAATGCAACTCAGATATCTCGTACCTAGAGGAGGGACAGAACATTGGCTACAGTCTTGTGATATGCAATTCGGGAGGACATTTCTTGGCAGCAAAAGCAGGAACTCTACCACCCTCTATCTCGGTCTTGGAGGCGGAAGCTCTCTCCATTCGGGAAGCGTTAACGTGACTTAAGGAAGTTGGGTACACTCATGCGATTATCGAGATGGACAATAAAAAGCTCTATCAAGCATTAATGGGTGATGAGGAGGGCTTTTCTTATTTCATGTCTTTAGTTTCAGATTGCAAACCTTTATCTTATGACTTTGTCTCTTGTTTATTTTCTTTTGTTGGCCGAGACAGTAACTCTATGGCACATTATTTAGCTCGAGCTAGTACACAGAACTATGTATCGGGGATATGGCTTGGTGACCCCTTCCATGTATTGCTCGATAGTGGAATTAATCATAATTCTCCTTTTTCCTTAAAAAAAATAATTACACCATGATGACTCATCAAATTATTGGTAGTTAGCTAATTAATCATCTATGTTTTCGGCCGGATAAAATTAGTTGTCCCCCAAATAGAGTAGCTCGTTATATTGTTGTAAATAATTTGAATCACCGTTGTCCGCTGCGATGGACACTGCTGGAAATTTAATTAATTCTAGCGGTTACAACTTTAATTGATTGATCACTTATACCACACTTATACCTTGCTTTGCTTATACATGCTTGAACAATACAGTCGGAAAATATATATTAACATAGATATAGTTTCTCTAGATAGAACAAACAAAATATTCTAAGGTCATGTGGTAAAACATGGGTTAAAAGTAAATGCAAAAAACACAAAAAGATGAAATAGATAAAATTTAGGCGACAAATTATATTTATGAAATTTTGCAAGAAAAATTGAGTTTTGACTAAATATCTTGTAGATCAAAGCATATCAGCTCGCCTTCTTGTTATCCAAAAGTCGGTCGAATCGGGCGGCCCCCTACCTCCGAACGTCGAATGAAATAGGTGGCCGGGCCTATATATATATATATATATATATATATATATATATATATATATATATATATATATATATATATATATATATAAGCAAAGAAGTTCTAAATGACCTCTTTACCCTTATACCTTTTAAAATACATATTTCAATTTAATTATTAAATTTGTTTGATTTTATTACTATATTATTCCAATCTGAATTACTATAACAATGATATTTAAAATTGGTCAATATTCATACTAATCACAACAATACTAAAATATAAAATTGATATAAAATTAAAATTAAAATAATAATAACAACAACAATAAAAACAATAATAATAAGATATTTGATGAGTATATAAAATTAGTTAATATTCATACTAATTTTATATGATTAGAATGAATATTAACTAATTTTAAATACTCGTCAACTATTTTATTATTTGACGAGGAAAAAAGAGTCACATTAATTCTTAAATAGGATTATAATCAATAAATTTTAATTAGTTAGTATTTATAGTAAAAGTGACATGTTAACTATTTTGATGAGTTTTCCTTATGTATTAAATACACGTATTTTTGTGACAGATATAATTTATAATTTATTCTTAAACAAGTTTATAATTTAGAATTAATGTGACTCTATAAGAATTAACGTGACTTCTTTTTCCTAATAAAATATTTTATTATTATTATTATTATTGTTGTTGTTGTTGTTGTTATTTTAATTTTATGTCAATTTTATATTTTTTATATTATTGTGATTACTATGCATATTAACTAATTTTAAATACCATTATTATAGTAATATAAATTGGAATAATATGGTAATAAAATAAAATAAATTTATTAATAAAATTGAAATATGTATTTGAAAGGTAGAAGGGTAAAGAAGTCATTTAAGACTTCTTTGCTTATATATATATATATATATATATATATATATATATATATATATATATATATATATTTTATTTCAATTTTATATTTTGGTATTGTTGTGATTCGTATGAATATTAACCAATTTTAAATACCATTATTATAGTAATATAAATTGGAATAATATGGTAATAAAACATAACAAATTTAATAATAAAATTGAAATATGTATTTTGAAAGGTATAAGGGTAAAGAAATCATGTAGGACTTCTTTGCTTTTATATATTAGTATATTAGTATTTCTTGAATTATTGTCAAACTTGGTAGAATTGTTATTTGGTGTTATGTATATTTATTTTATATTGTTGGATTGTTTCATATATGTTTTAAAATTGAATTTGTTGTTATTTATTTTATTTAATTTCAATCTAATGATTACAATCTTATTTAAGAATTAATGTAACTCTTTTTTTCTCATCAAATATTTGACAGGGAATCACAAGATAACTACATAAAAGTATAAATTATAATCCTATTTGAGATAAAATTTTGAATTTTGTAATAGTACTTACTCCTTATAGATAATAATGGAATATTTGTAATTATTTGATCAAGTGAAATAATTAAAAATATGCCATTATAAGATGCAAATGTTGTATATAAAGAGATTTTTTGTAATTTAATTTGATAAACGATATAATATATTTTTTGGCTTTAATATTTTTTATTTTAATATATATATATATATTATAAAATAAACTTATCAGATATACTTATTATAAATTAAATAAAAAAATTATTATTATTATTATTATTATTATTGTTATTATTATTGTTGTTGTTGTAAGTTGTTGGAATATTATAAAGTTTCTGAAGACTTGGTTGTAGGGGAAAAAGAAAAAGTTGTTTCAACTTTTAAGCTTCAACTTTTAGAACATAGCATAGCATCAATTCCACTGAGGTCACACTCATTAAATTATTGAGTTAAATAATACAGGTAATTAGGCTGTTTTGTTTTCTTATTATAATTTGGTGGCCTCACTTTTATTACTTTCCCTATCATTTAATTAATTGTGTACCAACTTTAAGTAAAATGGAGCTAAAATCACATTGTTCCCTTCTAATCATCTATCCACCACTAGATTTCAATTTTAGTGGGAGAAAAGAATAACCCTATTTGAAATTTTTACAAAGAGGTCTTGATATTTTGATATGAATTTTGGCCATTCCTTTCAATTTTGCTATGTATGTATATATAAGAAGTACAAAATCAACAATTGTGTATCACATACCAAAAAGATAATTGAAAGGACCTTTCTATAATCAAAGCTTTTTTTTTCCGTATAATTCACTGAAGCTTAGAATATTAAAGGATTAACTTAATAATTTCCATGGTTTATAAAATTGATAAAAATGGCCTTATATCTAAAAAATTTAACTAAACAAAAATCAAAATAGCAAAATGCTTTATTTTCCTTTAAAATTTAATTAAAGACATTGTGAGCCGACTACCCCCGATCCCCTGCCTGCAAGGTAAGCTTTAATGCTCTTCGGCGTGGGGCGGAGAAATAACGAGCACTGTGAAGCATGCTTAAGGAATGATCCTTATTTTAGCGTGATGGAAATGGATAATGAAAGCGATGTTAAGTTGAAATTTAGTCCGATTAATGGGTTAAGGGATACTAGACTTAGAATCCCGTATTTTAAGATAGAGTCGCCACCCGGTTAAGCTCCACCGGAAATTTGGGTACGATATTCCCACCGGGTGGTTGGACCGTACCTTAAAATAGAGATTCTAGGTTCGGATGATGTTGCTTACTTTTCAATTTTTAAATCAAGCCGATTATATTTTAATAAACGTGGCCTTAGTTCTTATGCGATTTAATCCGATTGTTGTTTGGTGTTTTCGGTTTAATATGTCATACATCACACAGAAAGCGATAAATAAACAAAGCAAGAAAATAAGATTATTACAAGGCTTTACTAATACCTATACATTATTCTAATGCAAGAAGATAAATAAAGCGATAAATGAATAAACGGGTGAAACCGGATTTTAACCGAGCTTACCGACTCGAGCCCGGCTCCAAAAGAGGCAATAGAAATACGGGAATAATCATAAATAAATCACGGATAAATAAATGCAAAAAATAACCACCTAACATGAAGAAAACATATTTTTTGGATTTTTCGGGAAAAAACATAATTTTTGGGTGTTAATTAATATCTAACAACCTAAAAAGGGTGAAATAAATTAACTAAATATCCTAAAATCAGATTTAGGATATTCAGAATATTTTTAGAATTTTTAGTTGGTGGAAAACAATTTATTTAGATTTATTTAGTTAAAAACGCCATTTTAAGCCATTAAAATGCATATTAAATCAAATAAAAATAAAAATAAAATCTAAAAATAGAATAAAATAATATAAAAACAGTTTCAGATTATTTGTGAATTTTTGAAAATTTTTTGGGTTGAAAAGGGGGTTGAAAATGCATTAAAATGATCAAAACCGGGTCAAAAACGACAGGAACGGGCCAAAACTACAGAATAAGGCAAACATGGGCCATTTGGACATTTTTGCCAGTAGGCTGACTCAGTGAGGTGGTAGGCCGACCCAGCGACATGGTAGGCCGACTCAACGAGGCGGCCTAGATGACACTCAGTCGGCCTTCGTCCCACTGAAGTGGCCTGCCGAAAAAAGTGTCTAAACAAGCCAGAAGCGACCTTTTTGTGCCTGATAACCCAAGATTACCAAAATTTCAAGTCGTTTCCTACACTTTTACAGTAGATTCTGACTTAAAGTGCTTAAATAACTCTGGTTTTTCAGTTTGGGGGGAAAAGAACCCAGAAAATCGAATAAAACAACAGTTGGCCGCTTGAGCGACCCGTAGGCCGACTGAATGAAGCGGTAGGCCGACTCAGTGAGGCGACCTAGGTGATGTTCAGTCAACCTGACGTTTGCTAGAGCGATCAGCCAGAGTTTTGGCAGAAAATTACAAAAAGGACGAAGAAAAGGGTCAAACGCCCGGAAAAACAACAAAAAAAATGCAGCAACAGAAATAAACAACAGAGGAAATAGATTGGAACTCAGAAAGTTACCTAAAGGCCATGAATCCACTCTCGAGACTCGAACCAGACGTTTGGCAAGCTTTGTGACGGATTTGAGATGAAAACCCGACGAAACAACAATTTAGCAAGGGATTTAGTGATTTATGAGAAAAAAGTCCCTAAATCCTATTTAAACCAATTTTTACCTAAGATTTTCTAATAGATTTTAATGATTTAACCGAAAAGATTAAGTATAATAAGATTTAGAAATCAAAAACCAAGTATATTGGCTTAGATTTTCCAAATATTATTAAACTTTTTGTCCCTAAAGCCTTAGAATTCTAAGAATTTGATTTGCTTTTTAATCAACCAAAAGAATCCCCAAAATTGATTTTTTGATGGGTATTTGTAGACTCCCCAGGTGTAAAATTCCCAAATTAATCCCCCAAATGTCAATATTTGACAGAAAAATCCCAAAACCCAACTTGGTGGCCAAGAAAACCTGAAAAAGATTAGTCTGCAGATTCCCTGCGCGAAGGCCGCACCTCGTGAGCCACGCGACCACCGCGTGGTTGATGCGGCCCAGAGAGTGGACCATGCGGCCCAGAGCATGGACCATGCGGCCTAGCATCCCGGAGGTGGTGTCGGCCACTGCCGCCTGATCAAGGGGACAATGGGAAAGAAGGCCAAGGGGCCCGAAACGCGAACAACCTACACTACAGGAACCTAAAAAGGGCGATTCTTGACATTCCGGAAAGCTTAGAGAATGAAGAACCCAATGATATAAACGAGACTCGCTGAAAATGTTTGGATTTTAAAGAAAAATCGTGAAATAAATTACTGTGCACGAGGGGAAAGGAAGCGGTTAACATATTAAAAGCGATCCAATTATTACTTTTAATCGGGGTCGAAGATCTCAAAATTGTCAGCCAAGAACTTGGCAAACACGAGTCGATTCTAAAATAATGGAACAACTAGACCGTGATAGGTTAGAGCAAAAATTCATCATCGTTCCGAGGGTCACCGAAAAGCCCGTGCTCACAAGCTGCCCTTTGTGAGATTATCGTTTGACGGGTCAAATGTGATCTCACGAAAGAGCAAGGGATAAAGGGATATACCTGACATGCGGATTCTTGAATCGGTTGTCTTCTGGGATTGCCATAAATAGACCTATCAAGAACAAAATTTGACTTGGATGTTGATTCGGTATTTCCTTCATTGCCCTAAACAGTTTTGGGATAGATTGGTTGGTTGCTTCGGGAAAAAAAAGAAGTAGGGTTTTTTTTGAGGTGGTTGTCTACGGATGGTCATAGGACACATCATCAACGGACCTATCAGAGGGCGGAGGTTGAATTAGTTGTCTACGGGTGGTTTGAGAATGCACCATCAACGGACCTATCGAGGAGGAGGAGCTGAATCAGTTGTCTACGGGTGGTCTAGGAACGCACCATCAACGGACCTATCGAAGCTGAGGCTGAATTGGTTGTCTACGGGTGGTCTGGGAATGCACCATCAACGGACCTATCGGAGGGTGCCAAGAACTTCTAACAAGGTCAGATTGGGATATGCTTGGCTTGAATCGCGTACCGAGAATATCAAACAAGACCCCTAAACTGAAACACATACCAAGAGCTTAATTGAAAGGTGCCAAGCATTTCTAACGAGGTCTGACTGGGATATGCTTGGCTTGAATTGCATGCCAGGAATATCAAACGAGATCCTTGGACTAGAACACACACCAAGAACTTAACTAGAAGATGCCGAGCACTTCTAACGAGGTCGGACTAGCATATGCTTGGCTTAAATTGCATGCTGAGAATATCAAATGAGATCCCTGGACTAGAACGCATACCAAGAACTTAACTGGAAGGTGTCGACCACTTCTAATGAGGTCAGACTGGGATATGCTTACCTTGAATCGCATATCGGGAATATCAAATGAGATCCCTGGACTGGAATATATACCAAGAACTTAACTGGAAGGTGCCAAGCACTTCTAATGAGGTCAGACTGGGATTTGCTGGAAAACGCCTGAGGAGACCGCTGGACCAAACACATTGTGCCTGCCACAGAAATTTTGAGATATTAGAGAGAGACATGAGCTGCACTTTTGTTTCTTAATTGATTTTACCGAGACAAAATTTTTTTCCCCTTCAGTTAAGCAACAAAAACGGAAGAATGAAACTGAAGTAAAGTTGAGATTTTTGGGAGTCCAGAGAGATTGTCAGAGCCGAGTGCCAAGTCTGGCTGATATGCCTCTAGGTATTTGCGTTAAGGTGCCCCTAAGAATTGGCATTGAGGTGCCCCTAGGTGCTTGCATTGAGGTGCCCCTGGGTATTTGCATTAGGGTGCCCCTAAATATTTGCATTGAGGTGCCTCTGGGTATCTGCATCGAGGTGCCCCTGGGTATTTGCATTGAGGTGCCCCTAGATATTTGCATTGAGGTGCCCCTGGGTATTTGCATCGAGGTGCCCCTGGGTATTTGCATTGATGTGCCCTTAGGAGAAGCTTATGAGTTCTGATTTTAGGATCCATCGGGTTAGTCATCCTTCTGAATTTCCCCATGGTGTGTCTGTCAAGAAGACTTTAAAGCATTAGTAAGCCATATAAATTGCGTTTTTATTGCTTAATTGATTTTGTGGAACAAAAATATTTTTGCCTTTTAAATTAAGCAATAAAAACGGAAGAAAAAAAAAGGAATAAGAGTTGAGATTTCCGGGAGGCCGGAGAAACTGCCAATGTTGAGCATTGAGGCTAGCTGATGTGCCCCTAGGAGAAATTTTGTCTTCGAATGCTGGATAGAAGACAATTCTGAGATGCCCTTTGATACAGGCTCTTACTTGGGGGTTGAGCGTAAAGCCCGGGGATATTTTTCCTTACTTTATTTTCTGTGGAATCTAGCATAGAATAATAGTCATGAACATTATGCATGAATGTGTGAATGCATGAGGTACTTGGACTGGTCATCTCCAAGCTGACTAATTAACTTGCTTAATCGACTTTGCTCAATTTGGGGAAAGATCAACTTACTTGAAAATGGAGGATACATGGAATTACCTCGTGGTATGGATAAGACAAGAATGCCCTCGGAGGGGGATTAGGGATGTTGTGCAGATTAGGTAAGAATGCCCCTGGTGGAGAACTAGGGAAGCCACGGTGAATCGACTGCAAACTAATTACTGGATCATGCATGACGGAGACAAGGGGGGTGCACGAAGCAAAGCTCAAGATTCTGGATAACAAATGACCGAGCGCTATCACCACCAATGAATTCTACCAAGGATGGCTTTAGAAGATTAGGATATTGTGGAATCAAGATGCTCGGTTGCTGTCAAGAATTGAGCGGACACGGGCGGAGGACGAATTTAAGTCCTTTGAATCTATTAGACCGGCGAACATATTCATGCATTCTGAAACCAATGGCGATGATGCGGATATCTCGATGTGATCGATGGCAGTCAGTAATCTTTGTTTTAATTGTCTTAATTTTTGCATAGACCTAGACATTATGTTGGGCCCATCAGACTTGTTTTTATGTTCTAATTTTTGCTTGGACCGCCCTTTTCCGGTTTTCAATCCAACGAACTATCCCGGCTTTTGCATAGACCTTGATTCTTTTCAGTCTATCAGGATTTTTGCCTTTTATCTTTGTTTGGATTTCTTTTGAGGAATTGGGTTGAATGCACAGAACTCTACGTTTGACTTACTTGCAACATTTTGCCTTTAGGGCCCAATATATTCATTCAAGCACAAAGATAAAGGATTTAGTAAAAATGATATTTCCGTTAAAAGAAGTAAGTTTAAGTACATGATGATGATAACCATTTCTATTGACCCAAACTTTGGTGTTAACTAGCCTATGAAGTTTTTCTAGCCAACATACTCTCTTAGCTTACTTTACCCTGACTTTTTCCTAGACCGCCCTTTTCGGGTTTTTAGTCTAGCGGGCTATTCTTGCACCCTAACTTTTGCCTGACCGGTTTGTAGAATACTAATCGCCGGGATATACCCTAATTTTTTGCCCGAGTAGTAGAGGACCACTCTTCTGGTGATTGATTTATATATGCTTTTTATGTGCCACTTTTCTGGATTTGATTCTTTTGGGTTAGATATGATAATGCTTTGACCTATTTTGATTAATAGGGTTTACGAACTCATTATCATCGATAATCATGCCCCTTAGATCAAGTGCTTTTCTAGATATGTGAAGCCTTACCCAATTTGGATAGGATTTCCCCCTTTGGGTTGGTGCTGGCAGGCTTTGCTTGCTTTAGAATCAGATCGTTGGCCTTTGATGGATACTTGATGCTTGACTAGGTTGTCGTTCAGCCTTGCTATACGCTTTTGATATATCTAAAGACCGCTTAAGCTGCTCAAGCTGTGCCCTGGTCTATGGGGGTCTCTTTGACGCTAGGTTCAATACGACTCTCGGTTTTGGTTGTCCCACTAGCTCGTGGGCAGTGCGGTGAAGATCTGCGGGGCTCAGACCTAAATTTCTTGATCGATCAGTGGTTGCTCCTTGGGATTGAAATCCATTGCTTGAAATGATGTGATAAGGTGGGCTGTATCAAGGGAAGATGTGTTTCTCGATGAACTTGGCGATCTTCTCGGCGATAATATTAGTGAAAAGGGTCAGCTTCCCCCTATGCTGATGAGGGTCAAATCTTGCCAATCATATGCGTCCCCCTCACCGAGAATGGCCAAGGAGGAGAGAAACAGGGAAGGTTTGGAGAGGTGGAAGAGATGGGGTATTAGGAAAAGACAATGTTGCATGGGGGTGGGAAATTTGAGAATGGGTGGGTGAAGAAAAGATAAGCCACAACTCTGTCGAAGATGATTCGGCGATGCTCTTCATCCATAATTGGCTAACACTTCTTCAGTAGTTTGCATATAGCTGTGAGGCCAGTGATGGAATGATTGACATATTGGATCTATCCAAGGAAGGACTGAGCTTCTTTTGCTATTTCAGGAGTGGAGATGAGATGCTTGGGAATCCGATGGTGAACCCTGGGTGCCTAGGATGACTAGGCAAAAGCGTTATCATGATCTTTAAGCACTCATTATCTCTCATTTTCTTCCAAAGGTTAGGTCATTAGAAAGTGGCTACCATTTTAGATTATCATCTATACTCAAACTTATTCCAGTTAAATAAATGTCATGAATACTGAACACGTTATGCTTGCGACAAAAATGAATGCCTGGACCCATCGGGCAAAACATCACACTGATAAGCAAAAAGAGAGAGTGTTTCATTAAATTAAAGTGCCTCAAAGGCATAATTGTTCACATCTAGATATTAGAAAAAGAAAATTACATAATAGATAGTAATCCTCCTCAGACGGAGGGTCTTGAGTTACGGTGCTGGTAGATTAAGCACCCTCTATAGGTTTCATTGGCGCGTTGTCCAGCTCGAGATCAAAAACCTTTGCTTGCTCGGCTGATAACTTATCTCCCTCATCCGCTAGAGACCTTGCGGGATCCTTGCCTTTGAAAAAGATGGCTTTAATGATATCTTATGGACCCCTAACTCTCTTTGGTGAGCCGAAAAGCTGAGGTGAACCCTGACAGTTAAGTGCTTTTTCGGGCTCAACTATCTTTCCTTCCCTCACTAAATGGTTGAGGTCTTCGATTAACTTTCGACACTGGTCTGTGCGGTGGCCTTGCTGAACATGATACGTGCAAAAGTTATGTTTCTCCTCCTCCTTAGGGGGCCTATACTCGCGAAGGGTTCTGAGGAGGCCGTGCTCCCTTAAGGTGGCTAAGATTACACTGAGGGGTAATTTCCATGGACCTATAACATTCTCTAGGTTATCATTAGGAGATAATATAATCGGTGCCTAAGCAATCATCCGATCCTGAGGGGACATCCCGAGATTCGACTTGCTAGCTTGCGAAAGCTTTTCCTTCACCTCGGCCCGTGATGGGACAGCACGAGGTCCTTCACACTCTTTGAGCTTTGCTTTTTGACTCTCTTTAGAACTAAAGATTAGGAACTTATGTAGCAGAGCCTCCATTTCAGGCGTTAAGCCCGGGGATTGAACGACCTGGTCACTAGATGAGTGGGGCGCTAACAGATTATCGAGGGCTTTAATTTTAATTGTCATGCCCAAAGGTTGCATGACCTGTCACTATAGGGATGGGGTGAGCCAAACTGGAGTGGTGAAGCAAACGATGAGGGCTCGACCGGAGAGTTAACTTGCAGATTAGTGTTGAAAGGGTTTTATGGGTAAGCAGCCTCTCTCGGAGCAACAATAAACTGAGGAAGAGTAGGAAGAAAGGACTTTGGAGGCATTTGAGGTTGAGACGGATTCTGATCTAGTTAGAATGGACCGAATCGGGGTTGGACGGGAGAAATTGATCGAGCGGGTTGGAACTGATCTAGGTTATTGGGGTTAACGAAAGTTGGCTTATATTAGTGCGAAAACCAGGCTTGAAGGTATGGTTTGGAGCTTGGGTTGGATAAGCAAATACGGGGGATGGTTATTGCATGATATCCTAACCAAACTGAAATGGGATAGGTGAAGGTTGAGTAGGCTGTTGAAGACACTGAATTAGTTGAATTGGTTGAACAGAAGACTGAGCCTGGAATGGTGGCATCTAAACCATCCCACTTTGAGCGGTCTCTGGTTATCCCCGAGCTTGAATACCAATCATCGGAATCCTTTGGGCACTTCTTTTCTCTTCCAAAACTACGCGGAATGAATCTTGGATCTGCCCTTGAATTGCATCTCGGGAATTGATCGGATCGGAGAAATGCTGACAAAGCATCGGTAATCTCAGAACTCAAAGGAGAGTGACCCTGTTCAGGCGGGAGGAAAGGAGGAGAAGAAGAAACCTCGGATGGAACCCTATCCACTGGCGGTAAATTAGACATAGCGAAAAGAAACAGATTCCGAAACAGAGCTTGAAACTGAACTTGGGCCCACAGAACATCGAATTAGATGGTGATCAAATCTGATAGGAGCGGTGCCTTGGTCTAACTGAGAAACCGAAAGATGACCAGCCTGAATCGAACCATGAATGAGATGGATGATAACATAAATATTCGAGTTATGAATGCCATATATACGGGTGGTTTAGAGAGGTAGAGAGCAGAAGAGCTTATGATGCGAAGCTTAACCCCAAAATACATGAGACGTCAAATTGCTCGCTATTCCTAGCGAACTAAGTACAAGTCATCGGGACTCAAACGATCTCAGGCATTTTGTCGAATTCCCCCTTCAAGCAAGGGGAGAATAAGGCAAGCAAAAATCAAAAATAAAGATCGGCCACAGGTGGCCTATGCATGAAGTGCGTATGCATGAGCACAACACAAGTAGCACATAAAGGCAAATAAACTCTTCCAACCTTATGACTCCCTCGTAATGCCAATTTGGATTCTGAGGTAACTCTAGCGCTAGGAAATGATAAGAGAGTATGTGACGTAAATCTAGATTATTTTGGTGAACCTAAAGGGAAGTTGCTACGGCTAGTTTTATCATGGTTCATAGTCTCAAACTGCTGGTGTCGTGAATGACACTGTAGAAGGGTCTCGTTTACCTTGATTCCGTGTAACTCAACCACTCCTCAAATGAGTGCGACCGCGGGAATTACATGTTGGTTAAAATGAGTGTTTCACCCACAGATATCCCTAATTCCTGGCGGGCATGAGGTATACAAGTAAGCTTCATAGGGGTGATAAAGATGGCACCTTAAAACTTAGAATCTAACTAAGCGGGGGATAAAAACGCATAAGAAATAAAGCGTTGATTTAAAAATGATTTAGGCACATCATCAAAATCCTTTAACCAATGGTGGAAAATGAAAGCGATTTTCAAGTTTTAAGTTAAAGGAAGATCCCTAGCAGAGTCGCCACTGTGAGCTGGCGACCCCCAATCCCCCGCCTGCAAGGTAAGCTTTAATGCTCTTCGACATGGGGTGGAGAAACAACGAGCGCTGTGAAGCGTGCTTAAGGGATGATCCTTATTTTAGCGTGATGGAAATGGATAGTGAAAGCGATGTTGAAGTTGAAATTTAGTCCAATTAATGGGTTAAGGGATACGAGACTTAGAATCCCATATTTTAAGATAGAGTCGCCACCCGGTTAACCTCCACCGGGAATTTGGGTACGATATTCCCACCGGGTGGTTGGACCGTACCTTAAAACAGAGATTCTAGGTTCGGATGATGTTGCTTACTTTTCAATTTTTAAATCAAGCCGATTATATTTTAATAAACTTGACCTTAGTTCTTATGCGATTTAATCCGATTGTTGTTTCGTGTTTTCGGTTTAATATGCCATACATTACATCGAAAGCGATAAACAAACAAAGCAAGAAAATAAAATTATTACAAGGCTTTATGAATACCTATACATTATTCTAATGCAAGAAGATAAATAAAGCGATAAATGAATAAACGGGTGAAAACAGGTTTTAACCGAGCTTACCGACTCAGGCCCGACTCCAAAAGAGGCAATAGAAATATGAGAATAATTATAAATAAATCACGGATAAATAAATGCGAAAAATAACCACCTAACATGAAGAAAACATATTTGTTGGATTTTTCGGGACAAAAACATAATTTTCGAGTGTTAATTAATATCTAACAACATAAAAAGGGTGAAATAAATTAACTAAATATCCTAAAATCAGATTTAGCATATTCAGAATATTTTTAGAATTTTTAGTTGGTGGAAAACAATTTATTTAGATTTATTTAGTTAAAAACACCATTTAAGCCATTAAAATGCATATTAAATCAAATAAAATAAAAATAAAATCTAAAAAAGAATAAAATTATATAAAAATAGTTTCAGATTATTTGTGAATTTTGGGAAATTTTTCGGGTTGAAAACGGGGCTAAAAACGCATTAAAATGATCAAAACCGGGTCAAAAACGACAGAAATGGGCCAAAACTATAGAATAAGGCAAACATGGGCCATTTGGACATTTTTTCCAATAGGCCGACTTAGTGAGGTGGTAGGCCGACTCAACGACATGATAGGTCGACTCAACGAGGTAGCCTAGATGACACTCAGTCGGCCTTCATCCCACTAAAGTGGCCTGCCCGAAAAAAGTGTCTAAACAAGCCAGAATCGACCTCTTTGTGCCTGAAAATCCAAGATTACTAAAATTTCAAGTCGTTTCCTACACTGTTACAGTAGATTCGGACTTAAAATGCTTAAATAACTCTAGTTTTTCAGTTTGGGGGGAAAAGAACCCAGAAAATCCAACAAAACGACGGTTGGACGCTTGAGCGACCCATAGGCCGACTGAACGAAGCGGTAGGCCGACTCAGCGAGGCGACCTAGGTGACGTCCAGTAGGCCTGACGTCCGCCGGAGCGGTCAGCCGGAGTTTTGGCAGAAAATCATAAAAATGACGAAGAAAAGGGCCAAACGCCCTGAAAAACAACCAAAAGAACGCAGCAATAGAAATAAACAACAAAGGAAATAGATTGGAACTCATAAAGTTACCTAAAGGCCGTAAATCCACTCTCGAGACTCGAACCGGACGTTTGGCAAGCTTTGTGACGGATTTGAGATGAAAACCCAAGGAAACAACGATTTAGCAAGGGATTTAGTGATTTGTGAGGAAAAAGTCCCTAAATCCCATTTAAACCAATTTTTACCTATGATTTCTCATAGATTTTAATGATTTAACCTAAGAGATTAAGTATAATAAGATTTAGAAATCAAGAACCAAGTACATTGGCTTAGATTTTCCAAATATTATTAAACTTTTTCTCCCTAAAGCCTTAGAATTATAAGAATTTGATTTGCTTTTTAATCAGCCAAAAGAATCCCCAAAACTGATTTTTTGATGGGTATTTATAGACTCCCCAAGTGTAAAATTCCCAAATTAATCCCCCAAATGTCAATATTTGACGGAAAAATCCTAGAACCCGACTTGGTGGCCAAGAAAACCCGAAAAAATCAGTCTGCAGATTCCCTGCGCGAAGGCCGTGTCGCGTGAGCCACGCGACCACCGCGTGGCTGACGCGGCCTGCCGCGTGGTCCACGCTGCCCGAAGCGTGGACCACGCGGCCTAGCATCCCGGCGGCAGCGCCGGTCGCTTCTGCCGGATCGGGGGGACCCAGGGGAAAGAAGGCCAAGGGGCCCGGCTCGCCTGGCCCGAAAAACGAACAACCTACACTACGGGAACCTGAAAAGGGCGATTCTTGACATTCCGGAAAGCTCGGAGAGCGAAGAACCCAATGACATAAACGAGACTCGCTGAAATGTTCGGATTTTAAAGAAAAATCGTGAAACAAATTACTACGCACGAGGGGAAAGGAAGTGGTTAACATATTAAAAGCGATCCAATTATTATTTTTAATCGGAGTCGAAGATCTGAAAATCATCAACCAAGAACTTGCCAAACGCAATTCGATTCTAAAATAATGGAACAACTAGACCGTGACAGGTTAGAGCAAAAAGTCATCATCGTTCCGAGGGTCATCGAAAAGCTCGTGCTCACAGACATGTAGATAGATTTTCTATACATAGTTTATAGTTAGCTATGAGAAGGATCCTCCCGTCGGAAGGGAAGGATGGCCTGCGTCAGAGGTTGGTTGCCGGAAATATATATATATATATATATATATATATATATATATATTTAGTCCCACCTGGTTCACTGGAGCTTAGCTCCGACTACAACCAGATCTGATCCGGATCGCGTACTTGGTTGTAGTGGGTGAGTCTCCCAATAAGGATTTTCTGCATTCACTAACACTCGAACTCGAGACCTTGCTTAAACGATACCAAGCCGCCTATTATTTGGACCAATCCTAATTGGTGCCGGAAATATATATGATTAGGATGGAAGTTTCGTAGAGCTTGCAGATCCAAAACCGGTGATGCATTTAATCAAGAGTTGTTACAAACCTATGAAAATATATTCACCTAATCAAACAAATAAAACGAAGAGGTCCAATTCCTTATCGGCAGCCTATTTTTCTTGATGTCATTATTTTCCACTCACTTTCTTTCTTTACCCTTGTAAACTAATATTCCATATTCCATTTACATACTTTCTTCATATTTAATTAATTACTTCTTAAACCAAAATAATACTATGTTTGGTCGATAAAATATTTTTAGACCTTACGTGGTATAAGAAATGTAGTTAAAATAGATATATGACACACTTTGGTGTCATTGTATGTTTTTCAAAATAAATCGTTGAACAATAAATTATTTCAAATACTTACATTTATTTTTTTTACAATTATTATTTAGAATATATTTAATATATTATGTGGCAAAGACTTGGTCTAGTAGTTGAGCTTCAAAGCTGTGATCTTAGAAGTCGGAGGTTCGAGTCCACGTTCGAATGAGGTGGGATAATATTTTCGTTTATTATTATTGTATTAGTGTATTTTTTTAACTAATATGCATACGATTGAAACTATGTTAAAAAAAATTTAAAAAAATGGTTCAGTTTTATTAAATGCAATTTCTGTACTCTTTTAAGATGAATACCTAATCTGGAATATATGTTATTTGTGCATCTCAAATTAGTCTTTGTTGTGAGGTTCCCAAGTATACTCGGTGGATTAGAGTTTCGAAACTGAGACCGACGTAATAAGATCAATAACAACTTTTTTTTATGAACAAGAACAACTTAATATACATATTTTTTTATAATAATTATAATTTTATTCGGGGCTTAGTAATAGTTAAGACTTCTTGCCCCTCCTAACAAGTGTATTTAGTGGGATTCGAACCTTGTTCTCCTCTAACTTACTCAACATGCTTAGCCTTGTTGGTAGAATAACTTAATATATTGTGAATGTACAAACTAAATTTACCTAGCATGTGATTTCTACATAATTGAGAACATACGAAAATAAAAATTTAGTATGTCAACAAATAAATTAAAAAAACATTGTCTAATACCATTAATCAACAATAATAATTCGTTTTCTGCAACTACAAAACAAAGGATTCACATAGCAAACGAAGCCTAATAACATAACAAAAAAAAAGAAGAAATTAAAAGAAAAAAGAAAGACAAAAGGAAAAAACATTAGAAGCAACAATGATTAGAGTAGTAGTTGAAAGACTGGTTGCCCATGATGAGTCATCAGGCTTGTGCGGTGGCTTTCTGTAATAGAACGGAAAATACGGCAGAATTGGCTCCGGCGGAGGAGGGCCGTTGTTGTTATCAGTGAACGGTGGCGAAGGGTAGTAAGGGAAGTTTCCTCCAATGGGAGGAGGGTAGTTGCCGGAAGGAGGAGAATAGGTTCCCCCGCCGGCCGGATTGCCGGGAATAGGGGTGGGGTTGCCGGAGCCGGTGGGAGGAGGGTAGCAGGGATATGGGCAAGTGTCGTCGGGAAAGATGACCGGAGAAAGGAGGAGAAGGAAGAAGAAGGGTAAGAGAGTTGAAGCAAGCATTTTTGTGCGGGAGAAAACAAAGGAAAGGAAAGGAAAGAGAGAGAGAGAGAGAGAGAGAGAGAGAGAGAGAGAGTGTATTTACAAGTGTTTTTTAATTATGAGGTTGTCTGTCTTTGTCATCACTTGCAATTGAAAATGGCTTTAAAAGTGATTAGGAGAAAGCCCATTCTTAATTCAATTTTCAAGCATTGAAAATTAAGGATTATGTAGTTGTACCCTATTTAGTGTCTCCGATGTATGTTTGTGTTCGGTTTTTGACATGTGGCGTAGTTGTAGGAGATGAAAACTAAAAAGTGATGAGATAGAACTGAAAAATCACTACGTGTTAGAAATTGAATGAAAGATATAGAATGAGACGGAATCGAAGACAAAAATTTTAATCCGAAAATTAGTTCTCATGTCTTGAATTTAATTAAGAAAAAAGTGGTTTGTACATGTACCATTAAGATTATCTAAAAGCTAAAAGTAGCGGTGAATGTTCGAAAAAGTGGTTAAGATGTATTTGTGATCTTTAGAGATATTAGATTTAAATTCATTCGGAGTGAGTGGAGATTTTTCTTTTTATTTAATGTAAGCACAATTTTTCAAATATAAAAAAAAACTCTAAAAGCGAGTAAAGTAAGAAGCAAATACCGAATAAAGTGAGTGATTGATTTTTCACGCCCTTATTATAAGTTACATTAAGAAGGTGGTTCTCCTACCTTTGGTTTTTTAGCTTTTAAGCTAAAGCCATGTTATAAGCTGACTTTTTAAAAGGTTTTAATTTGAAACTTTTTTTTAGTTTTAAAGCCTCTTATAAGTAAAAAATTAAGCTTTTAGAAACACTTAGACTAATAGCTTAAAAGCTAAAACTAACTTATAATCTGATTATAAACTTTGAAAAACTCCTTGTGCTCTTGATTATATTTCCCTTACATAGGCTTCTAATGCTTAATAATATTGGCTACCCCTACTATTTTAATAAACATTTTGTTCTTTCGTTAAATTTAGTTTTAATTTTAACTTAATTAACCAAAGTAAGTTACACGTGTGACGATTTTAAAACTAATTTGAATTTGATGCTCACTCTAACTATATATACATAATATTTATTCAGGTATTTATAAAAAAAAATATTTATTCAGGTTATGTGTATTATGGTCACGATAATACTTGGAATTAATAGAAATATTTAATTTAACGTGATATTAATTTAACATTGAGACAAACCTAATTCCATTGTAAAATTATATGATTAGTTGTCATTTTAGGTTATTTTTTTGAAATGACATTTTAGGTTATTTTTTTGAAATGAATATTTAATTCACTGGTGAGATAATTGATCTCTTCATTTGCTGCGAACTACTCCCCCATCTAGAAATTATTATCTCTTTAATCATTTTATTAGTTCTTTTTTTAGTTGTTAATTTAGATTATAAATACATTTTGTACAATTTTTTCTCTAATTTGCCCTTGTATTAACTATGAGAGAGATTATGCATTGTTAAAATTATAAATGAGTAATTAAGAAGAAAGAGAATTTAGTAAAGAATAAATTAGTCATTTTAGTTGTATAATAAATTTTTCATTGATTTTGATGATTCGGTTAAATGGATAATATTTTATAGATGGAGGGAGTAGTTTATTTGAGAATGACTATAAATGATATAATGAGCAAAAATGTATAAAAAAGGTGGTCAATAAATCATGATTATGAGCATCGAGTATAAGTGGTTGCAAAGACAATATTAATGAACTACTAATTAATTAATTTCCATTAAGATATTATGATGTTTCATTAAAGGTTAACGTAGCCACTTAGATATGATCTTCACGTCTCAAGATTTACATTAATAATAATAATAATAATAATAATAATAATAATAATAATAATAATAATAATAATAATAATAATAATAATAATAATGGACCAAGAGTTGACACTCCATGATATCTGATCAATCTCTATCATTCATCTAATTAGATGAAAAGAAGATAAAGGATGGAAATAGTCTGAGTGTTAATGAGTGTCAACTCTTAGATGTTAGTATAGCATTACCCAAAAAAAATGGCAATTAAACATTATAAAAGAATCATGTGTGATTATTGATAAAGAAACAAGATATCTTCCTAAATGGGAGAGAACAATAAATATAAGAAATTATTCCCTTTTTTTTGTCAGTAAGAAATTATTCACTTAATAATTGGAATTCGGGTAGCTGTATTGGATCTTGCTAAAATTCCGATTTCGAATATTCAAAAGAATGCTTCATTTTGAAGAACTCGATAAACTCTCAACTTTTGATGCCTTCTTCTACATCACTCCAAATATTGATATATAATATTCACTTCATAGGAAAACTTTAGCATAAAATAAGAGGGTATATATAAAAAATTATGAAATGTGCTTTTGTTTTGGAAAATGTTACTTCAAATTTTTTCTAAACAGGTTTATAGTTTCAAAAATTAATATATAAATGAAAAATAATATTAAGTTATTTCATGACAAAAAAAAAGTAATCTTACATATCTTAAACTGAAATTTTGCATTAAATAATATATGCATCAGTAATAAATTTTATTTTTTTAGAAATATAAATATTTTTGGGTTTTTTAAATATAAATGAGATAGTTAGACATTATGTATTTTCAGTGTTTTAAAAAGCGCTAGGACCTAGTGGGGCGGTTAGAGCTCCAAAGGGCCTAGGCGGGATCTGAACGGGGATTAGGCGGAGCCTAGCGGTAGCCTAGGCGGATTTGTATTTTTTTAATTTTTTTTATTATTTATAACTAAAAAATATAATTTCAACTAAAAAATAAATTATAAAATATTAACAAAACATAATTTAAAACATGTTTTAAAATTGGAAATGAGATTTTTATTATGAGAACACTTTTATGTACCTTCATTTTACTAACTAAGTTATTTTTAGTAGGTTAAAAATATCAAACTATAATTATTATAGATATCAATATCTTAAAAAATTGAATTCAGACATCGTCTAGGCGAAAAAAATTGAAATAGACAATACCTAGACGATAATAAATTAGTTAGAGGCCTAAAAACGCCATCAAAAGATAAAATTAAATGATAAACTCTAAAATAGGAGTAAATATGATCTAAATGAGAGTAGGGGGGGCGGTTTAAATATTCTCAATCTAAGTTTCAAAACGTGCCTTACACGTTCCACCAAACTTTCTCACGTTACGGTAATTTCAATTCATTATGGCTTTTTTTTTTTTTTTTATTTTCTGTATCTCTCAAACCTTTAAATTTTAAATATATTACTTCATAATTTTTTATTCATCTCTCTTTTATTTTTCAAACGATATTTATTGTGATATTTTATTATAACTTTTTTATTGGTCTAATAAAAATCTATTAGAAGTTTATTAGAAGACATAAAATCTGATAAAATACATGCATGTTCAACAGTTAAAGCTTTGGTAATAATAAATATCTAATATGAATTTATCATATGTGTTATACAGTTATTGTGTTTTGGCTAAAAAAAGTTTGTTAGATAATACATGTTCATTTAATATAAAGTTTTTCTAATAAATATCTAACATGAATTTATCATATGTTTTAAAATATGTATATTGTTTTGGCTAATAAAAACATAATATAACTTTATTAGAAGTCCAATAAATGTTTTTCAGAAGCCATAAAATCTGAGAAAATATATGTATATTTTTATTGGTTAAAGCTTTTCTAATATATCTAACATGAAAATTTAGAAGAGTTAAATATGTAGTGTTTTTGTTGGTCCGTGTGAGGGGGTAATGAAGGGGGGTTGACTCCTATTTATATTTAATGTGAAATAATGAACTTTTTTATCAACTAAAATCGTTTTAAGTGTTGATACAAGTTTATTGATGAATAGTATTTGTTTAGTGAGATAAATTTACTTGGTTGCAAGATATAATCAATGTAAAAACACAACAAATAAATACAAAGTAAAATAAATCAGTTTTTAGACTGATTCGTCCCTGCTTACATCCAGTCCCCAGAGTTTCCTCCTCTGAGCTTAAATTAACTATATCAAACTCTTTATGAGGCAAAGAAGCCTTTACAATTCTGGAATCTTTAGCACGCATAAAGTACCCTTCTCTTACTGCTTCTGACTCCTCAATCTAAGAATACCCTCCTATTAGATTCTTCTATCTCACCAACTTCTCCAAGTTGTGAATAGGATGAAGACCTCAGCACTCATGCTTAATCTTTTATGACTCAAAAGCCTCGTGTGAGCACGAGATATTGCAGTCCCTCTCGCGAGACGATGATGATGTGTACCCGATATTAATGCCTCAAAATAAAAGTTCTCTTTAGAATTTTTATTACCAATTTAATGTTCCTTGCGAACTTTATACGTGGTAGAATCCAGTTCGGCGTGGCTGATAACGTGTCCTGTAGGAGCTTGAACCGATGATTTGCGCCCAAATTAATCAAATCTCTAAAATATCATTCAAAAATCCCGCTTTTGACCCATTTTGGTAGCTTTTTGGGCTTGTGGGCCTGCTGGCTGTCGGCTTACAGGAAGCTAATGCCGCTGGCGGCATCAGCCATGCCGCCGGCGGCATGGGCCAAAACGGGCTTATGCACGGACAGCTTCATTTTCTTCCTTTGACCAGCCTTTTTGCCACTTTCAGTGGAACTGGTCAAAAAGGTCTCGAAGACCACCTCAATTTGCCTATAAAAACACACCTTAGGCTTTCAAAGAGAGAGGAGGAAGGGGAAACTTAATTCTAGAGTGAGAAAATAGATTTTAGTGAGGTAAGAATTAGAGAAGGTAGGAAAAAGGATTCTGATCCATTTTTCCTGGTTTTTCTTCTTCGAACTCTCTGATTGTGAGCTTAAAATCAGTAGATCTTTAAGTTGAGATCAACTTAATAGGATTTAGAGACTTAAAACTCTTAAATTTACTACTAAATCATCGTTACAAGCTCCCCAGAGGTGTTCCTTGGTTCACGAAGAGGTGGATTCATGACCCTGAGGTAAAAATTCTGAGTCTCATAGCTCTTTGGCAATAATATTGCTGGTTTGTGCTGATTCTTGTTGATTTGTGTTCGTTTTCGGGTTTTCGGTCGTTTTTTACTATTGCCTGCTATTGCTGCAAGAAATTGAAGTCGTCGGAGACATGTTATATCGCCGGCGGTATCACTCATATCGCTAGAGACATCACTGATACCGCTAGCGGCATCACATTCCCCAGGGACCTCACTTTCTTGTAGGACCCTTTCTTTATGGTACTTAGAAAGCCATGTAACCTGCCTATGAAACTGATGCCTCTAGCGACATGAACTTCTAGACAACCATTTTATTTCGTTCATTTCTGACCTAGTTTATTTTTCGAAGCTAGGATACACATTGCAATGATGGAGGTCCAAGACCTCCTGAAAATAGACCTCACCCCATACCATGAAGCATTTTTACTAATAATCTGGATAAAATAATGATCAGGTCCAAAATTTGGTTAAAAATGAATTTTCCCACAAACGCCGCTCAAATCTCATTTTAGCCATCCAATCGGGCTTTATAATATTGTAAATAAAATATGCCATATCCATGCTAACTTGGGTCTTGTTTGGTTTGCTAACTATATATGATTCGTGATATATCTCATATAACGTGTCGTATCTGTGCCAACCATCTTTGCAGGTAGATGTATGTTAGGCCTTCGGGTATTTCATTTATCGCATAGAAAAAAAACGTATAGGATTTGAAAGCCTTGTAATAATTTTACTTTCCGCACTTATTTTTGGATGACTGTAATAATTTTTATCATTTTGATTGCTTGAAAACGCGAAAATAACATAATAACGAAAACACAAATAAATAGGATGGATTAAACCAATTAAGAAAGAATGAAATATTTTAACTTGGCCTAATGAAAAATAGATAACATCATCCGAACTTGGAATCTCTACTTAAGGTATGGTCCAACCACCCGTTGGGAAAATTGTACCAAAATTTCCTGGTTGAGCTGAACCGGGTGGCGACTCTATTTTAATTATGGGATTTTGATCTCATATCTTTTGAGAATTAAAGTATGAAAAACCATTTTCCAATCACATCACTAACCCCCATTATTTTCAGAAGTCGGTCCTCCGACCCGACTTCACAGCCGTATTGTAAAATGTCGTCCGCTCTTAGTGGCGACTCTGCTGGGGACTGATCTCTTTAAACTTGAACTTATCTTTTCATAAAGTTTAAAGGATTTTGATGATGTATTGAAATCATTGGACAAATTAAAACTCCATTCTTTTTTTATAAAGTTTTATCCTTATGCGTGTAGATAGTTCGGTAATTTTTAGGTGCCCCATTTTACCCGAGAAGCTCATGAAAGTATCACTCATGCCCTTTTGGAATTGAGGATGCCTAGTGGGTGGATCACTCGTTTTAACCAACACATAAACTCCTGTGATCGCACCTATTTGGGCAGTGGTTGAGTAACGTGGAATCAAGGTAAACGAGAACCTTTTACATCAACAACCCTATACCAAAGCCGCGCTAGAAAAAGCCTTGGCACATCATTCCTTTAGGATCACCAGGATAAATAAAACTTTTAGGATGCGCTTCTTTCGCCATTATCGGTGTAGAAGCCAAACTCCATCCTTCCAAAAAGGCGTTACTCGGGAGTCATAAGGTTGGAAGAGGGATGATTTATGTGCTATGTACTCTGTGATCATGCACCCCCATACATCGACTTGAAGAGCTAAAAATGAATCAACTTACCTTTACTACTTCCTCTAGTGGAAGAAGTTTAGCAACATATGTAGGACTTCTCTTACTCCTCCGTTGTGTCACCACATATCACTATGTATGACGTGAGATATAAATATCCTACGTATATTGGAGGGATAAGCCGTCGCATCATCTCTAACCGCATCTGCGCATAGCCATACGTATCACGCACCGCTTCAAAAAAAGCATGCATACCATGCATACCATGCATACCATTTGGAACCCATTCATGGTCTGATCCACTGCCTACCATTTTAGTTAGGAGGAGGCGGACTTATCGTCACACCCCGGTTTGGAAAAGGATAGAACATCGTTTGATTCATCATTCTCTCACCCCGATTATCATGACGGAAGTCAAGGGGATTCCACTCACCAATTTTAGCGGAGAGTCAGATTCAGAACAAGTTCAGTTGAGCCAGAGCCCCTCTCCACTAGCCATGTCTTTTCCAAGCAACAAAGGGACCCCTACTCCTAAAGAGCCAGTCGACCCTACTCCTAGCTAGCTGGCGAGATGCCAACCACCACTCGGCTTTGACTTTGCCAGTGCTATGGCGCAATTCCTAAATTCAGACACTTTTTAGGCTTATATCCAAACCACTATTTAGGCTGCCGTTAAGCAAGCTCTCGAACATAGAAATTTCGATCGAGTATCAAAATCTGATATGCGGGCCCAGAATGGTTTAGTATAGATGTTAACCAGTCTGGTGTGGATAAGACCTGTTGCACCTATTTTTCAATCAACCCAGCCTATGGCAAGCCCGTTCTAGTTTAGGCAAGCTTTGGCTTTTCTATCAACTTCGACTACACCGTCAATTGTGCCTTTTAATCTAAGACCTTTTTCTCAAAGCTCGGCTCCTCCAGTATTTACTCACCAGTACCCAGCTTCTTGACCACTACCCTCTTTCACTCCTCCGCAGTTCATTGTATCTTCCAAGGGTACCACCTACCCCCATAACCCTTTTACTAGCTAGCTGACTATGAGCGGACGATGGTTCACGCGGCTGCGTGCGCAGGGGCCGGACCCGGTAGGGCCGACCCGTTTTTGGTGTGTCGGGGAGATGAGTGTGATGCGGTTGAAAAGAAAATGATTTTGCATATTGTAATGCTTAAAAGGTACGAGATCAAAATCCCGTACTTAGGATAGAGTCGCCACCCGGTTTAGCTCAACCGGGAAATTTTCGGTACGATTTTCCCACCAGGTGGTTGGACCATACCTTAAGTAGAGATTCCGAGTTCGGATGATGTTATCTACTTTTCATTAGGCCAAATTAGGATACTTCATTCTTTCTTAATCGGTTTAATCCACCCTATTTATTCGTATTTTCAGTTATTTTGTGGTTTTCGCATTTACCAAGCAATTGAAGCGGTAAATAAAATATTTACAATTGTAAAAGAAAAGTAAGTGCGGAAAGTAGAATTATTACAAGGTTTTCAAGTCCTATACATTTTCTACTTAACAAATAAAATACCCGAATGTCCGATATATACCCACCTGCAGATGATAGTTGACACGAATATGGTATATCTTATTTTTAATATCATAAAGCCCGATTGAATGGCTAAAATGAGGTTCGAATGGCATTTGAAGGGAAATTCCATTTTTGTCCAAATTTCAGATTCGATTGTTGCTTTAATCGGATTACAAATGAATATACCACTTGTTGTGGGGCGGGTCTGTTTTCAGGAGGTTTCGAACCACCATCGTTACACTATAGGTCCTAGCTTTAGAAAATAAATTAGTTTGGAAATAAACAAAAACAATGCTGCTGTCCAGAAAGCCAAGCCGCCGATGGCATCTGATGCCGCCGACGACATAGTTGATGTCGCTGGCGTCATGGATGATGCCGTCGGCGACATCGATTGTGTCACAGGCGACATCAGCATGCAGATGGGCACAGGGCTTTCTGAGTACCGTAAAGAAAGGGTTCTGCGAGAAAGCGAGGTCTCCGGGGAATGTGATGTTAACGGCGGTACCAACGATGTCTCTCGCGACATGGGTGATACAGCCGGCCTCATCGCACGTCCCCGGCGACTCCAATTCCTTGCTACAGCAGCGGTTTGCAGTCAAAGCGACCGAAAACTCGAAAATGAACACAAAAAAAAAAGTTGGTGTAAAACAATAATAATAATGCCAAAGAGCTATGAGACTCAGGATTTTTACCTCGGGGTTGTGAATCCACCTCTTCGTGATCCGAATAAAACACCTCCGGGGAGCTTGTTACGATGATTTAGTAATGATTTTAAGTGTCTTTTGGTTTCTAAGTTCTGCTAAAATGATTTTGGCTTAAAGTTTTATTGATTTTAACTCATAATCAGAGAGTTCAAAGAAGAAAAAACAGGAAAAATGGATCGGAATCCCGTTTTTTTTTCTGTTTTATCTAACTCTTATCTCACTATCATCTATTTCGACTTTTTAAAATCCCTTGTCTTTTTCTTTTTCCTCCTCCTTTCAAGTGCAGCCCAAGGAGCCTTTTTATAGGTGGAATAGGGTGCCTTTTGGGGCCTTTTTTAATAATTCCACCGAAAGTGGTTGGAAATGCTGTCTGTAAGAGGACCCACTTCGAGTCATGCCGCCGGTGACATGATAATGTCGCCGGCGGTATGATCAATGTCGCCGGCGGTATGATGATATCGCCGGCGACATGGGTGATGCTTTTGGCGGCATCAGCCTTCAGCATGCCTTCAGTTAGTGGGTAAAAAAAAAGCCAAAAAGTCCGGAAAAGTAGCTTAATAGTGGAAAAAAAGGGCATCTTTATGACTTTTAACAATATTTTAAAGGGTATTTATTATTTGGGTGTAAATCATCGGTTCAAGCTCCTACCAAACGCGTTATCGGCTACGCCAAACTGGATTCTACCAATTATAAAATTCACAAGGAATATTATTTTGGTAATAAAAATTCTAAAGAGAACTTTTATTTTGAGGTATTAAAATCGGGTACACGTCATCATCCTCTCGCGAGAGGGACTGCAAAATCCCGTGCTCACAGGCTGCCCCCTGGGGGATCACTGCTGCCACAGGTCAGTATGATCACACGAAAGAGCAAGGGATAGGAATGATACCTGAGGGATGACCGGTTTGTCCCTTGGTCGGACTTACGCTTTGTCGATTATTCGTCCCTTGGTCGAACTTACGCTTTGTCGATCGTTTGTCCCTTGGTCGGACTTACGCTTTGTCGATTGTTCGTCCCTTGGTCGGACTTACGTTTTGTTGATCGTTGGTCCCTTGATCGGACTTACGCTTTGTCGATTTTTCGTCCCTTGGTCGGACTTACGCTTTGTCGATCGTTCGTCCCTTGGTTGGGCTTACGTTTTGTTGATCGTTTGTCCCTTGGTCGGACTTACGCTTTGTCGATTGTTCGTCCCTTGGTCGGACTTACGCTTTGTCGATTGTTCATCCCTTGGTCGGACTTACGCTTTGTCGATTGTTCGTCCCTTGGTCGGACTTACGCTTTGTCGATTGTTCGTCCCTTGGTCGGACTTACGCTTTGTCGATCGTTTGCCCCTTGGTCGGACTTATGCTTTGCGGAGAATTTGCCTTTGGTCAGGCTTGTGACTTTGAAGAGATTGCCCTCCGATTGGGCTTTTGTATTCCGGTATAGTGATTGTCCTTTGGGCGGACTTTCACTTCGATGAGATCGCCCTTCGGTTGGGCTCATTTTTGGTAAAGTGATTGTCCTTCGATTGGACTTTCGTTTTAAAGAGATTGCCCTTCGGTCGGACTCGTGTTTTAAAGAGATTGCCCTTCGGAGGGGTAACATTGCCGGCGATATGGATGATATCGCCGGCGGCATGACTTTATGTCGTCGGCGATATGGATGCCACGTGGCATCTTTGACTTGGTCAGATAATTTCAAAATTTGAACTTAATGAGGCGATGTCACCGGCAGCCTGACTGATATCGCCGGTGGCATGAATGATATCGCCGGCGGCATGGACAAATAGTTTCAGATAAATCAAAACTCCTCGAATTCCGCGCGGCAGTTTATAAATGGTTTGGAACTCTCTTCTTCCCTATTCCTTCCCAAAACCGCATCTCTCTCCATTTCTTCTCCAATCTCTTTGTCTTTGAAATTATGAAGAGAATTAGCAAGGCTTTCAGGGGTAAATCCAAGGCTAGGGAGAGCCTGCCCGATTTTTTAGTTGAGGGACTGAAAATCCTTTCCGTTCCTACTGCATACGGTCTGAAGGAGACGGCCAAAATGTACGGCTATGGCATTAATTCTCCTATCACCAATTTGACTCCGGAGAAGGAGAAACACCTCTCTTATATCCAGGTAATTCTAAAAAAACTTGAATTACTTCTTTTTGAATTCGATGTGATTTTGCCTTAGATTCGTAATCATGCCATGATAGGTTCGATTTTTGCCTTGTTGTTCGATTGATTTGGGTTCAGAATGGAATATATCAGTCATATTGTATGCTTTTAGGATCGATTTTTGCCTTGTGGTTCGATTGATTTGGGATTTTTGTGATTTTTGGCACTACGGGTGCGATTTAGGGAGAAAACAGGTTCTGCCCGTGCTGAGTGATGCCGCTGGTGGCCTGAGTGATGCCGCTGGCGACATCAGTGTTGTTGCTGGCGGCATCAGTCCTTGCGAAAGGTTTTATGGGAGTCTGATGTCGTTTTTGTTTAAGGCGATGCCGCCGGTGACATGGACCATACCGCTGGCGGTATGAGCTGATGCCGCCGGCGATATCGCTTCTAACAGAGGCGACATCAGCAGCTTTTTGACAGAAATGCACAGAATTGATCCGTTTTGTTTTCGATTTTGCAGCCATACGAACTGACTTACACAGGGGGAATTGGTACCATTGGTGAGTGGTGGCACCACATCTCAGAGAATGATCCCGAGCTTGCGCTTGCAATTAATGCGACAGGGTTTAGGGAGTTAGCCCGGATTATGCCCATGTTAATGCCTAAGCTTCCTCATTCTTCAGTAACGGCCCTGACTGAAAGGTGGTCCGAGACCACTCATACCTTCCATTTCTCCTTTGGGGAAGTCACAATTACCCCTTCTGACGTGGTAGCCATGACCGGCCTTCCTTGGACGGACGAGGTTATACATTTTGACGTCTACATGGACAAGTACCACGTTGAGAGGCCCGTGGTTAGGCGGGTAAAGGAGTTGTTCGGTCTGAGGCCCGTTTCTGGGCGGCTGTCCTATGGTGAGCTATACCGTTATTGGACCCGGGTGGATGTGGTGCCCGAGGAGGAGAGGGAGGCATGCGTCCGTTCCTTTGTGATCTCACTACTTACCGTGCTGTTCTTCCCAATCTCGGGGAGTAAGATCAACTACATACTTATTACCGCGGTGGAAGATGTGCCGAGAATTAGGAGGAAAAATTGGCCGAGGGCCATCTTGGCCCAATTGTACCACGGGCTGGATGTGGGAGCCCAGAAGAATGAAAAAGCGCTCCGCCTTTGCCACCTGCTGCTCCAGGTAAATTTTTTTTTTTTTTAACATGTGTTCTTATTTATTGCATGACGACTTTTAAATTGATCGGTCGTTATTTGTGTAGGCTTGGGCGTTCGAGCATCAGATCCTTCCGCTGATGGAGTTTAAGAAGGTTGTGCTGCCGGGCTCTCACTTCCTTGCCCGCTGGTGCGGGGGTATCGGTGGGAAGGCTAAATACCCTACGCTGTATAGGGAGGTCCTAAGAAGCGCGCGATTGAGTTCGGTACGCGATTTTTTTTTTTTTATTATTTTAGTCTATAGACTTATGTTGGTTGTTTTGATGTAGCTCGTCTTGGACCCATTCGATGGGGTGGAGAACTTGGCTGAGGTTGCCCGAGTCCGGCGGGAGGTGGATGACCGCCGGTTTGTGATCGAGTGCCCCCTGTCCCAGCAGTGGTATCTGGGCGAGCGTGTCCGAGGCTGGAGGTCCCTTCCGGTTGCTGCTAGACCGGTGCCTGCCGATCCTCCGAGGGGCTTGTGGTGGCCTCATTTGGTGATTTCTGCCGAGGCCGACAAAGCCGATTATATTGAAGGGAACGGCCGAGTGATCCCTAGCGTTCCTGGCCTCTACGAGCGGCTTTTTCAGCGTCTGCTCCCCGTGTGTCCTCGTATCCATGGCAATGATACAATTGAGTATCATAACGAGCAACGATTGGAGGATGAAAAGAGGCGCCATAGAGGCATCGTGGATGACGATGATGAGGATGATGATGAGGATGAAGCGCTGGAAGGGGACGTTGCGGTCGACCCTGAGGGGGAGGACGAGGTAGGCATGGGTGTAGCTGGCGGGAGCGTGCCGATGTCCCAAGGGGAGCAACGTTCTTTCGAGGTATGGTTGTGTATGATTTTGAAGTCGTTTAGGGACGTTGTTGACGTGTGACTTTTACGTTCTGCAGGAACCCATGAGAAAGAGGGGCCGTGATAACCAAAGCGGGACCCGACATTATGGCCCGCCGGAGGGCATAAACTTCGTGGAGGGGAGATTGGTTAATCCGTTGGAAACCACCTTCCTATTGATGAACTCTCGAGGCGAATTCTCTCATAGGAATGTTGGTTCGAGCCGGCAATCCCCGATTTTCGTACCTGAAAACGCTACCTATGTAAGATCTAATAATCCTTTTCTTATTGAGCCATAGATGTGGGTGTCTAAGATTTTGCTTTTTTTGGATTTGCTAGGTGGCGCGAAGTCATGTGGAGCAACTCGCGGAGAATAATTTTGTTCTCCGGGATACCCTTATTGGGCAATCGCTCCTCATTCAGGTATTCTATGCACATGTTAGAATGGGATATATGTATGGATGTTATGCATGACATGCAAGGCTGATATTTTCTTCGGTTTGCAGGATTTTTTAGCCCTTTCTTTGTCTGATGCTGACGCAGCCCAGCGGCGGTATGAGAAGGAGACTGCAGCTTTACAGCGCCGCGTGAGCGATCTCGAGGGTCAGCTGGCGGCCACTGCCCAAGAACAGAGAAGCAGACAAAACCTGGACCGTGCGCACCCCGGGGGTACCAGTCGTAGGGGGGGTCAAGAAGTCTGCCGGCCGACGTGCATTTACCGCGGCTGAGGAGTCCAGCAGTGTTCCCATGACGGCGGGAAGAGAGGAAGACGATGTTGACGATTGGTTCGCAAGTCCTGATGACGTTTCGTCCCGTCCAACCGGTAGTGGCGGGCATGCTTAGTTTTACTTTTCTTTTGAGTTCTTGTTTGTACCTCCGATACATTGGGGTTTTGATATTTGATTTATGGGCTAGACGATTTGGTATAATTTGAGCGATTTGCGCCTCCGGGCTTTTATTCTGAAAATGAATTGCTGCTTGATAAGTCCTTGGAAACACAGGATTACTTATAGGTTTTTGTACAGGTCTGAGACGGCAGAAATGTTTCTGATGTCGCCGGAAAATTCACTCCATATCGCCGGCGGCATGGCCCATATCGCCCAAATGGATCGACTCAAAATAATATATACAGGGCTGTCTGAAGTCCATATCGCCGGCGACATCATTTGATATCGCCCTAATTGGCTCTATATCACCGGCGGCATCAACCACATCGCCGGCGGCTTCATCCAAATCGTCGGCGGCTTCATCCAAATCGCCGGTGGCATCAACTTTCCAGCAATCTGACTTCAACCATTCTGTCCATTACTTGTCATGGCAACCCATAATAAAAGATTACGGGGTTTTCTGCAGAGTTTGGGGAATGTCGATTGGAAGAGGCTCGAAAAATTCAGGCTTTGGGGACTTCGATACGTCGCGGCGTGGCCTGTGAGCCGCGAATTCCTTCAAGCGGTACTGTCCTTTTGGGATCCAATGGACCATGTTTTCCGCTTTTCATCGTTCGAGCTCTGCCCCTTGCTCGAAGAATTCCATGCTATTTTAGGGACACCGTGTCCTAAACGCGTTTCTCAGGCGTTACCGGACCTTCATTTTGGCATAAATGGAATTCCACGAGGGCTATGAAATTTAGATTCTATCGACCCATTTCTATCCCAGTCACCTGACAGACCTGGTTTTCAGCTCGAAGCAGTCTTGGAGTGGTGTCGTGGGGTGTCCCGATCCCATCCTGCTTGGCCATTTATGATGGCCTTGTTACTCATGGCGGAGTTTATGTGTGGAGTGAGCCTGGTTGCTCCGCTCAGGTTAATTTCCCTCATTGGCCCTATGTCGACAGGGGCTTCCCCGGTGGCCGTGGGATTAGCCGATGTTTTGTTAAACACGGATGCTGCTTCTGTTGACTCGTCACTCATTGGGGATCAATTCACATTATTACAGGTATCTCTTGTTCTTTTTGATCCCAGCATTTCTTTCTCCTATCCTTACCCGAGTTCTGCATTTATAGGTCTGGCTGATGGAGAAGCTAAAGCTGAGGGAGGTACCCCGAGGGAATCCAAAAAAGTATCTTCCTGTCCATCTGAGGGAGAGAGGGCTTATGCGGGCCGATTTCGATGAGCTGACATATGACAATTGGGTGGCTATCTTGAGGGGGTATACTGACGTGCAGGTTCAGTGGGTTAGTCCATGGTGGAGAATTCAGGATGTGGTCGTAGAATCTTGGGGAGCATGTGTTCAATTGATAGGCTTGGAGAAATCTTCATTTTATACCCCCTATCGGCTATGTCGTCAGTATGGTAAAAGGCAGAGAGTCCCGATCAAATTGCCCCATAACCAGATCGGAGTTTACAAAGCTAGGTGGGTCAACCATATTCAGGAGAAATGGTCTAGGGAGGCTGTGTTTGAGATTCTGGATTACGATCACCTAGAAACCACTGAAACTGACACATACTACAGAGGATGGCTTGCCGAGATAAGAGGTTTGTCGACCCGTCGAAAGCGGTCATGGGCCCGTTTGGAGGGGGAATGCGCGGAGCAAGGGGAGGATCCCCTCTCTTCTAGCACACCGAGGCGGGTCTCTAGGTACCAAGATGACGATGCGGGAAGTTCATTTTGAGTCTTGCCATTGTTGGAATCATCAGGTTTTTTTTTTTTTTGCTCTAGAATGGAACCAAAATGAACCCTGTTCAAAGTTTGTCGAAGTTGTCTTGAACTTATGAATACAGGATTCACGTAAGCGTAAGCATTTCGATTTTAACATGAGAGAACTTTTTATTAATCGAGATAAAATAAAGTACATGATGCCTGGTTGTCATTTCCATCGACTTAACTCCCGGTGTCGACTAGCCGAGTTCGGTTTTCTAGAAGGCACTCGCTCTGTACTCACATACCCTAACTTTTGCCTAGATCGCCCTGTTCGGGTTTTCGATCTAGCAGGTTTGTCTTATCCCCTAATTTTTGCACGGTTGGTTCACAGAATACCAATCGTCGGGTATCACCCTAATTTTTGCCCAATCAGTGAAAGACTGAAAGGCGGGAGATTATTATGTATGTATCTTTTCGTGTGCTGCTTTTCTGGTTTATTTCTTTTTAAACATGATAACGCTTAAGCCTGTCTTGGTTTACGGGATTTACGAACTCGTTCCCATCCATGTCCATAAGTTTAGCTGCCCCTTTGCTAAGCAGTTTCTTTATCACATATGGTCCCTCCCAGTTTGGCCTGAATTTTCCCCTTGCATCAGTGGTAGAGTGTTTCAACTGCTTGAGGACCAGATCACCGACCTTTAGGGGGGACTTCTGATGTTTTACCCGACTGTTGTATGCCCGAGCCATACGTTGTTGGTACATCTGGAGGTTGTCAAGGGCCTTCAACCTTTGTTCATCCATCATGTTCAACTGTTCAAACCTTGTCCGAGTCCATTCGGATTCTTCTAACTTAGCCTCCAGGGCAACTCTTAATGAGGTCACCTGAGTTTCAACTGGCAAGATCGCTTCCATTCCGTAAACCAAGGAAAATGGAGTTTAGCCTGTTGGAGTACGTATGCTGGTGCGATATCCCCAAATAGTAAAGTGCAACTTATCCGCCCAATCCCTATAACCGGCTATCATCTTAGAGAGAATCTTCTTTACCGATTTATTGGCTGCCTCAACAGCTCCATTGGCTTGTGGTCTGTATGGAGAAGACCTGTGGTGCTCGATCCCATACTTTTCAATTAATGAAGCGGTTGCTCCTTGAAATTGTACCCCATTGTCTGAGACTATATGATGTGGGAGCCCATACCGTGCAAAGATATGCTTTTCTATGAATTTGGCCATCTGCCTGGCAGTGACATTGGTGAAGGATTCGGCTTCAACCCATTTTGAAAAGTAATCTACTGCTACCACAATGAATTTGTGGCCATTCGTTGAGGAAGGACGGATTTCACCAATTATATCTATACCCCATGCCGAGAATGGCCAAGGGGTGGATAAGTGATGGAGCTCGGTCGGTGGCAAATGCCGCATATCTCCGTAAATCTGGCATTGGTGGCATCGTTTGACCTGGGAGATACAATCGGCTGTGAGAGTGAGCCAAAAATACCCTAGTCGCTGTATCTTCTTTGCGAGGGCAAGACCATTCATATGAGGGCCGCAGCCGCCGGCATAGACCTGGATCATTATGTTCTGAGCCTCGGAATCATTGAGGCAACAGAGGAGTAGGCCGTCACTGGTGCGCTTGAATAGGTCATTATCTATGATACGAAATTGGGTAGCAAGCCGCCGTAGGGTGGTACGGTCCGAGTCAGAAGAAGCTGTGGGGTATTGACCGGTCCGCAGAAACAAGACTATGTCAGAATACCAACAAGGTTCAGATGAAACGGCGAGAACCGGAGGAGTTGATCGGACACGATATGGGGCCTTGGTGGATAGCAAAACCAACGGGCGGATAGGTTGCTGCTGGGGTCCTTCCCATAAGGACGCGAGAGTGGCGAGAGCATCTGCCATTTGGTTCTCATCTCGAGGGACATGGCGGTATAAGCATGAGGTAAATTTCTCAAACAATTCGCGGACGGCCTCGACATAAGGGCGAAGGGATTCTTCTTTAACTTCCCAATCTCCAATGACCTGACGAACAACTAGAGCTGAATCTCCAATGACGGATACATGGTGTGCCTGAACCTGAAGAAGAGCCTCAAGGCCGAACAGGCAAGCTTCATATTCAGCGCCGTTGTTGGTGATAGCGAACTCTAAACGTTTGGATAATGGGATTATCTCATTATCTGGTGTGACGATGATGACTCCGAGACCTGCTCCTCGGCGGTTTACAGTGTCGTCAAAGTACATTGTCCAATTGTCATCGAGGACTGTAGCAGAGGCGAGCTGTTCATCAGGGAATTCCAAACTTTCCTTGTAGTCAGAGCTGAGGGGTTGATTAGCCAAGAATTCGGCTACAGCCCTCCCTTTAATGACCTTTCGGGTTACATATTCGATGTCAAATTCAGATAGGAGAAGTAACCATCGTGATAATTTGCCGGCTAGAGTGGGGGACTGACAAAGAAACTTCATTGGATCAATTTTGGCTACGGCCTGGACTCGATAGGATTGGAAATAATGTCGCAACTTCTTAGTGAGCCAAACCATGGTAGCACAAGTCTTCTCTACAATTGAATATTGGGTTTCATAATCTAGTAGCTTCTTACTTAGGTAGTAGATGGCATGCTCGCGCTTATCATCATGTTCTTCGACAAGCATGGCTCCGACGGATGTTTCTTCAACGGCCAGATAAAGGATGAGTGGTTTCCCTGGGATGGGGGGTGTCAAGACCGGTGGATTGACAAAGTATGTCTTGATTCTATCGAATGCTACTTGGCAGTGATTGTTCCATACCACGGGTTGTTGTTTCTTCAACAACTTAAAGATGGGCTCGCAGACGGTAGTAAGGCGGGCAATGAATCGACTAACATACTGTAAGGACCCTAAAAATGATCGGACCTCTTTCTCCGTCTTAGGGGAAGGCATATCCCTGATGGCTTTGGCTTTGTCAAGGTCCATTTCAATCCCTTTTTGGCTAACCACGTGTCCTAACAGCTTGCCGGAGGTGACTCCAAACACGCATTTCTTTGGATTTAAACGAAGATTGTATTTTTCAATGCGAGTCATGAACTTATCAAGAACAGCAGGGTGCTCTTCTCGAGTGGCGGATTTCACAATCATGTCGTCCACGTACACTTCCACTTCTTTATGGATCATGTCGTGTAGTAGGGCAGTTACAGCTCGTTGATAAGTGGCTCCGGCATTTTTCAACCCGAAGGGCATTACCTTGTAGCAATAAACCCCCCACTCAGTAATGAATGCTGTTTTGACTTTATCGGCGATATTAACCAGGATTTGATTGTATCCTGAGAACCCATCCATGAATGAATACATAGCCGCCCTGGCGGCACTGTCAATTAGGACATCGATGTGTGGGAGAGGGAAGTCATCCTTCGGTGAGGCTTTATTGAGATCTCGAAAGTCTACGCAGACTCGAACTCTGCCATCCTTCTTTGGTACCGGGACGATGTTGGACAACCAAGTCGGGTATTCTACTACCTCTATGAATCGAGCTTCGATTAACCTCGAAACCTCTGTCTTAACTTGTTCTGCCCATTCGGGTCTCAACCGGCAGAACTTCTGTTTGACGGTTCGGAATTTAGGATCAGTTGGGATCCTGTGCTCGGCGATTCGTCGATCAACTCCAGGCATGTCTTCGTATGACCAGGCGAAAGCGTTAACATGATTCTTAAGCACTTTTATGATCTCACTTTTTTCCTCGGGAGTTAAATCTTTGGAAATGGTTACCATTTTTGGATTGTCATCCGTACTTAGGTTTATTTCACTTAATAGAGTTTCACTAATGCCAAAAACGTTATGCGTATCGTTACGTGAATGCATGGATCCATCCGGAAAGACATCAAGCAAGTAAGCTGAATGGGAGTTATTCATTGCGTAAAAAGCCTCATAAGCGGCATTGTTCGTATCAAAGACATCAGAAATATTAAAAATTACATCATCCACATCTTCCTCCACATGCGGAGGGGCTTCAGCGGCCATGTCGATGGGAGAGGTGTTCTCTATATCATCTGTCAGGGTGGTGCTTGGGTTGCGCTCCTAAGTGGTCCTTTGGGGGGTGGTGCGCGACGGCTCCTCAGACAGGTTAGCCTTTTCGGTTATAGCCCTGGCGAGCTTTTCTAACATGGCATCTTCTTTCCCATTACCCTTCTAGCCTTTCTTCATCAGCAGTGCCATAGCTCTTGTCACGGTTGCCACGACATCCTCAATTTCTGGATCGATAGACTCATCTTCAGGATACATCTTATCTTTCCCTCTATCCTTCTCGGAAATCACGTTGACAGGCACGTCAGACTCCGTTAGTTCAGGTTCAGCTGAAACTATCGTGTGACCGGCCTCAAAGTCATAGACATCTTTAAAGATTTCAAAGCCGGGCCACATTTTCCCGTCATGCTCGATTGGTTCGGGCTCCCCTTTATAAAGCCTCTTTCCCTGGATTTCACAAGTAGTGACCATGCGGCAATAACAGTAGGGGACGCGACGATAGGCTTTTCTAGGCTTATACCCCAGTCCAACTCCACGGATGAGGATTTTTGGTTCCAGTGCCTCAATAATCCCCTGTTCATGTATTCCTCCACCCCTACCATGCCTGTAACCAGACTTCTACATTAGCTTGCCCATACCCGCGTGGAGGTAGCTGTGCCAAAGGGGAGGGGGTTTTTGAGCCTTACTAATCATGGCAATCTGGAGGCTCTTTTCCAGATTAGCTTCGGCTTCCATAATGGCCATGACGGAAGCAGGATCGGCCTCTATAGTTATCATTCTATCACCATGGATTAGCTTGATCTTTTGGTGTAGTGTGGAGGGTACCGCGCCCAATGCATGGAGCCATGGCCGGCCAAGCAGCAGAGAATAGGTAACAGGAATGTCAAGGACGGTGAAACGTACATTGTTTGTGACACCTTCGACAGTAACCCCTGCCTCAAAGACCCCAATTATATTGCGCTTTGAATCGTCATATGCTCTAATAACAGTGCTGGACCTTTCAAGCATGTCCTCTGACAGTCCCAGATGAGGAAGGATCTTTAAAGGGCATAGGTTTAGGGCGGAGCCATCATCCACCATGACGCACGGGATGACCTTATCAAGAATTTGCACCCGGATGAACAAGGCCCTATTGTGATCCCTTCCTTCAAGTGTGAGATCAAAACTATCAAACACGATCTGAGGCCCCTTTCTTGGGGGAATGCCCTCTCCTATCGTGGCGCACATCTCAATGACCGAGGTGGTCGGATTAGCCTCCAGGTCAAGGAGCCGTTTGATCAAACCCTTACGATGCCTTTCTGAGTCAATTACCAGTTGCCAAATGCTGTATCGGGCTTGGGTGTTTTTTAATTGGGTAATGAGGGGGTCAACCTCAAGACTAGTAGGGACAGGTGGAGGTGGAGAAGGGGGGCTCGCTGTAGTTCCAACCCTGCCAGGAATCGGGTCTTTGTTTAGACGGAGATACCGGTCTTCTGGCTGATATACACGACCACTCCGGGTGATATTGAGGACATTGTCGAGTAAGACGCTCTTGGTGGCTCGCATCTCAAACAGGTACTGCTGCTCTTCAGAGTCTGAATCTGGGTCTCGTAGTTCATATTTATCCACACTAAAAAGGTCATGGTGGTCGACCTTGAACAAGTTGGTACTTATGGCCTTGGATTCCCGAGCCACTTCCCCATCTTCATCAGAATAGTTCTCCTGTGAAATAAAAGAATCAACACTAAACAGTGCCTTTCCCTCAGCTTTCCTTCTCTTTGCCACAAACGGTTTAGACCTACGACTCTCTTGTTTTGGTTGGCTTGGATCCCTTTCCATTCCTTGAATGGAGTTAACTTCTGGGTTGGCCTGATTGATAAGTTCAAAAACTGAGCAAGATGGAAGGCCTGAACCGATGACCAGGACGAAATTATTACTGTCCTGCCCCTGGGCAAGGAGGTCGAAGACCGTGGCTTCAAGTAAACCTGATTGGACCATTCCGACCTTACTTTCGAAGTTTGGCAAAGGGTTATTCATAGTGCTCAGGGCCTTATCTGGTTCGGCAATCTTTGCCTCGCTAACCAATCGCTGAATAGCTGAGAGTAGGGCCTTGCAGTTGTTGGTTTGGTGTCCCACCTGAACATGATAATTACAGAAGTTATTCTTATCTTCAGGTTTGGGTGGCTTGTATTCTTGGAGGGACTGAATAAAACCCGCTTCCCTCAACCGTTGGAAGATGACCCGCAGGGGCAATTTATAGGGGTTGGTCAAAACAAAAGGGGGCCGAGGAGGTTGGATCGTGGCAATCGTTGATGGAGTCGGGTTGGTTGTGAGTGTCGTAGCTGGGGTATGAGAAATGGTTTGGATAGCAGCCAGTGTTTTTGGTTTTGCCGGCGCTAAGGCCGAGGGTTGTGCTTCACTTTTCCTGAACCATGGTTTGCCTGCTCTCTCGGCCTTCTTGCGTTCTGCTTCGCGCTCAATTTTTTCTGCTTTCTCAAACACAGCTTTGTAAGAAAGGAAGGAATCCGTAGCCATTTCCTTGCGGAACAGGGGGAGAGATCCTTCGAGGAGTTTGACAATCATTTCCTCAAGGCTAAGCTTAGACTTCATCAAGACCTGGGTTGACATCCACCTGTTGAAGTACTGCTTAAAGGTTTCGTTGGGCATTTGACGGACCCTCTCAAGATGTCGGAGGGTCATCTCCATCGTAGTATTGAACCGATAGTGTACTTTCAAAGCCTCAGATAAGAGCGTCCAGTCGGCGACAATATGCTGCAGCAAAGTATGGTACCACTCGAGTGGAGGTCCCCGAAGAGAACAAGGAAACATCTCAGCCAACACTTTGTCACTTAGCTTCTTCACGCGCATCACCCTTTTGTACATTAGGATGTGAGAGGCGGGTGCTCCCGAGCCATCATAGTGAGCCATGTTTGGCATAGTAAAATTGTCGGGGACCCAATCCTCGTCTCGTTTAGGTTTTTTATTAATGATGAGGCAGTTGATGTAAGCTTGGATTTCTGGTGTCACGCCCGGAGGTTGCGTGACCTGGTCGCTGACCGGTTCGCGAGAGATGGTCGGGGCTTGGGGTGTCATGCCCGGAGAATGCACGACCTGGTCGTTGACGGTCTGAGAAGCTATCATTTGTCGAATGAAAGCGGCTACCTCAGGTGTCACACCTGGAGGTTGTGTGACCAGGTCGTTGAATGTTGGAGGCAGTGTAGGATGGACAGTCAGATGGCTGACAAATGGATTCTGGGGGTAAGTGGTGCCTTTAGGAGTTACGACAAACTGTGGAGGTGTGAATGGGGGTAGAGACCGAAATGATGGACTTTGGTGATTAAAGGTCAGAGGAGTGGAGGTTTGGGCAAAAGGTCTCGGGTTGAAAGGTACAGCTGGTGGAGTGGTTGAAGTCGACAAGAGAGCCGAAGCCTGTCCAAACTGGAATGGACTCGTCAAGGGTTGGATTGATTGAAGTACCGGTGCGACGGGTCCCGCCTCTACCAAACTGGTCAGTATCCGTGTTGTACCGTTTGGGGCTTGGATGTCAGATGCCGATACTTGATCGGAGTTCCTATTTTCTAGAGCTCGCTTAACTGCTGCCACAACCGTAGTTTGGATAGAGGCTTGGAAAGTATCCGAGTTTAAGAACTGCATCATAGCAGTGGTCAAGTCAAAACCAGGAGGTGGTTGGGATCCTGTTCCCGAGCTGGAAGTGGGACCAAAGGGCTCTTCTAGAGGGGGGGGTCCCTTCGTTTCTTGGGAGAGACATGGTCAGTCGAGGGGAATTTTGGCTTAACTGAACTCGCTCTGAATCTGATTCCTCGCTGGAATCGGTATGGGGGATTCCTTCAACTTCCGTGGTGGCAACCGGGGTCGGAGTATGACGTATCAGGCGATGTTCTATCCTTTTCCAGGCAGGGGTACGACGGTCAGTGCGCCTCCTCGTAGCTGAAATGGTAGGCAGCGGATCAGGTCATACGTGGATTGGTGAATGATATGCGTGGTAGGCATGCTTTTTGTGCCCTGGGAGTGACATGTAGTGCGCATGGCTGCACGCAGATGTGGTTAGAGATGATGTGATGGCTTATCCCTCCAACATATATGAGACGTGTGTACCTCGCGTCATACATAGCGATATGTGATGATGCAACAGAGGTACAAGAGAAGTCCTACACATGTTGCTAAACCTCTTCCATGGGTGGAAGTGGTAAGGGCAAGTTGATTTATTTTCGGTCCTTAAAGCCGATGTATGGGGGTGCATGATCATAGAGCACTTAGCATGCGAATCGGCCCTGTTCCAACCTTTTGACTCCCGCGTAACGCCTCTTTAGTAGGATGGAGTTTGGCTGCTTCACCGGAAATGGCGAAAGTAGCGCGTCCCAATTATTTTATTCATTTTGGGTAATCCTAAGGGGAATGATGTGCTAAGGTTTTTTCTAACGCGGCTTTGGTATAGGGTTGTTGATGTAGAAGGTTCCCGTTTACCTTGATTCCACGTTACTCAACCACTACCTGAATGGGCACGGTCATAGGAGTTTACGTGTTGGTTAAAACGAGTGATCCACCCACTAGGCATCCTCAATTCCAACAGGGCATGAGTGATACTTTGTGAGCTTCTCGGGTGAAATAGGGTACCTAAAATTACCGAACTATCTACATGCATGAGGACAAGACGTCATAAGAAAAGAATGAAGTTTTAATTTGGCCAATGATTTCAATACATCATCAAAATCTTTTAAACTATGAAGGAAGATTCAAGTTTAAAGAAATTCCCCAGCAGAGTCGCCACTGTGAGCGGACGACGGTTCGCGCGGCTGCGTGCGCAGGGGCCGGACCCGGTAGGGTCGGCCCGTTTTTGGTGTGTCGGGGAGATGAGCGTGATGCGGTTGAAAAGAAAATGATTTTGCATATTGTAATGCTTAAAAGATACGAGATCAAAATCCCGTACTTAGGATAGAGTCGCCACCCGGTTCAGCTCAACCAGGAAATTTTCGGTACGATTTTCCCACCAGGTGGTTGGACCATACCTTAAGTAGAGATTCCGAGTTCGGATGATGTTATCTACTTTTCATTAGGCCAAATTAGGATACTTCATTCTTTCTTAATCGGTTTAATCCACCCTATTTATTCGTATTTTCAGTTATTTTGTGGTTTTCGCATTTACCAAGCAATTGAAGCGGTAAATAAAATATTTACAATTGTAAAAGAAAAGTAAGTGCGGAAAGTAGAATTATTACAAGGTTTTCAAGTCCTATACATTTTCTACTTAACAAATAAAATACCCGAATGTCCGATATATACCCACCTGCAGATGATAGTTGACACGAATATGGCATATCTTATTTATAATATCATAAATCCCGATTGAATGGCTAAAATGAGGTTCGAATGGCATTTGAGGGGAAATTCCATTTTTGTCCAAATTTCAGATTCGATTGTTGCTTTAATCGGATTACAAATGAATATACCACTTGTTGTGGGGCGGGTCTGTTTTCAGGAGGTTTCGAACCACCATCGTTACACTATAGGTCCTAGCTTTAGAAAATAAATTAGTTTGGAAATAAACAAAAACAATGCTGCTGTCCAGAAAGCCAAGCCGCCGATGGCATCTGATGCCGCCGACGACATAGTTAATGTCGCTGGCGGCATGGATGATGCCTCCGGTGACATCGATTGTGTCACGGGCGACATCAGCATGCAGATGGGCACAGGGCTTTCTGAGTACCGTAAAGAAAGGGTTCTGCGAGAAAGCGAGGTCTCCGGGGAATGTGATGCTAACGGCGGTACCAACGATGTCTCTCGCGACATGGGTGATACAGCCGGCCTCATCGCACATCCCCGGCGACTCCAATTCCTTGCTACAGCAGCGGTTTGCAGTCAAAGCGACCGAAAACTCGAAAATGAACACAAAAAAAAAGTTGGTGTAAAACAATAATAATAATGCCAAAGAGCTATGAGACTCAGGATTTTTACCTCGGGGTTGTGAATCCACCTCTTCGTGATCCGAATAAAACACCTCCGGGGAGCTTGTTACGATGATTTAGTAATGATTTTAAGTGTCTTTTGGTTTCTAAGTTCTGCTAAAATGATTTTGGCTTAAAGTTTTATTGATTTTAACTCATAATCAGAGAGTTCAAAGAAGAAAAAACAGGAAAAATGGATCGGAATCCCATTTTTTTTTCTGTTTTATCTAACTCTTATCTCACTATCATCTATTTCGACTTTTTAAAATCCCTTGTCTTTTTCTTTTTCCTCCTCCTTTCAAGTGCAGCCCAAGGAGCCTTTTTATAGGTGGAATAGGGTGCCTTTTGGGGCCTTTTTTAATAATTCCACCGAAAGTGGTCGGAAATGCTGTCTGTAAGAGGACCCGCTTCGAGTCATGCCGCCGGTGACATGATAATGTCGCCGGCGGTATGATGATATCGCCGGCGACATGGGTGATGCTTTTGGTGGCATCAGCCTTCAGCATGCCTTCAGTTAGTGGGTCAAAAAAATGCCAAAAAGTCCGGAAAAGTAGCTTAATAGTGGAAAAAAAGGGCATCTTTATGACTTTTAACAATATTTTAAAGGGTATTTATTATTTGGGTGTAAATCATCGGTTCAAGCTCCTACCGAATGCGTTATCGGCTACGCCAAACTGGATTCTACCAATTATAAAATTCACAAGGAATATTATTTTGGTAATAAAAATTCTAAAGAGAACTTTTATTTTGAGGTATTAAAATCGGGTACACGTCATCATCGTCTCGCGAGAGGGACTGCAAAATCCCGTGCTCACACTGACCATTCGTCCTCTGCTATCTCCGTCACTCAATGACCAGGTCATGCAACCGCCGGGCGTGATACCTGAGGTAGTCGCTTTTGTCTGATAGATGATGACTCCTAAGACTGTCAATAACCAGGTCGTGTATTTTCCGGGTGTGACACCTGAAGCCCCAGCTGTTCCTCATAAGTCGGTCTCTGACCAGGTCACGTAGCCTCCGGGTGTGACACCCGAGATCCAGGCTTACATCAACCATCTCATCACCTCTAAAGAACCTGAAAGAGACGAGGACTAGGTCCCCGATAATTTCACCATGCCGAATATGGCTCATTATGATGGTTCTGGAGCACCTGCCTCTCACATTATAATGTATGAAAGGATTATGCGAGTAAAGAAATTAAGTGATAAGGTGCTTGCTGAAATGTTTCCTTGCTATCTTCGGGGCTCTACCCTTGAATGGTATCACACCTTGCCACAACTATGAGCAGACGATGTTTCATGCTACGGCTGCGTGGGGCTGGGCCAGTGTATCGGCCTCTTTAAGATGACGGGGGAGATGCATATAATGTGATTGGAAAATGATTTTGCATATTTTAATGCTCAAAAGATACGAGATTGAAATCTCGCACTTAAAATAGAGTCACTACCCGGTTCAGCTCAACCGAGCTATTTTTGGTAGGATTTTCCCACCAGGTGGTTGGACCATACCTTAAGTAGAGATTCCGAGTTCGGATAATGTTATCTATTTTTCATTAGGCCAAGTTAAGATACTTCATTCTTTCTTAATCAGTTTTAATCCATCCTATTTATTTGTGTTTTCAATTATTTTATTATTTTTGCGTTTATCAAGCAATTGAAGTGATGAATAAAATATTTACAGTCATTCATAAATAAGTGCAGAAAATAAAATTATTACAAGGCTTCCAAGTCCCGTACATTTTCTATGCAATAAATAAAATACCTGAATGTCCGATATACATCTACCAGTAGAAGATGGTTGGCACGAATATGACATGTTTTATTTACAGTATTATAAAGCCCGGTTGGATGGCTAAAATGAGATTTGAACGGCATTTGTGGTGAAATTTCATTTTTATCCAAATTTTAGATTCGATCATTACTTTAATCAGATTATAAGTAAAAATGCCACTCGTTATGGGGTGGGGTCTGTTTTCAAGGGATTTTGAACCTCCATCGTTACACTGTATGTCCTAGCTTCGAAAAATAAGTTAGTTCGGGGAACAAATGAAAATAAAACTGCTGTCCAAAAAGTCATGCCGCCGACGGGGCAACTAATGCCGCCGGCGATATGGTTGATGTCACTGGTGGCATGGCTGATATCGCCGGCGACATCAATTGTGTCGCGAGCTAAATCAGTATGCAGACAGGCTACACAGCTTTTTGAGTACCATAAAGAAAAGGGGTCCCGTAAGAAAGTGAGGTCTCTAGGGAATGCGATGCCACCGGTGGTATCAATGATGTCTCTGACGACATGAGTGATACCGCTGGCGACATCACATGTCTCCGGCGACTTCGATTTCTTGCAGCAGCAGCGGGCGGTAGTCAAAATGACCGAAAACCTAAAAATGAACGCAAATCAACAAAAACTAGCACAAATCAGTAATATTAATGCCAAAGAGCTATGAGACTTAGAATTTTCACCTTGGGGTCGTGAATCCAACTCTTCGTGAACTGAAAATAAACACCTCTGGGGAGCTTGTAACGATGATTTAGTAATCAATTTAAGAGCTTTTAGGTCCCTAAATCCTATCAAGTTGATTTTAACTTAAAGACCCACTGACTTTAAGCTCACAATCAGAGAGTTCAAAGAAGAAAGCCTAGGAAAAATGGATTAGAATCCTTTTTCCTACCTTTTCTAATTCTTATCTCACTAAAATCTACTCTCTCTTAAATTGCAGCCTCTCAATTGCCCAATTTTCACTCCCTATTTTGCAATTTCCAGTCTCCCCTTTCTTTCAGCTTAAGGTGTCTTTTTATAGGCAAATTGGGGTGATTTTTGAGACCTTTTTAACTTATTCCGCCGAAAGTGGCCGAAAGGCTGTCTGTGTAGGGACCCATTTTAGGCCACGCCGGTGATATGATGATGCCGCCGGTGGCATGGCTGATACCGTCGGCGGCACGGCTGATGCCGCTGGTGGCATCAGCCTTCAGCATACCGACAGCCAACGGGCCCAAAAGCCTAAAAAGTCATGAAAAGCTGTCAAAAGTGGGAAAAAGTGGGTCAAAAGGCATCTTTTTGAATTTTAATTATATTTTAATGGGTATTATTTAATTTATGTGTAAATCATCGGTTCAAGCTCCTATCGAACGCGTTATCGGCCACACTGAACTGGATTCTACCAAGTATAAAATTCACAAGGAATATTATTTTGGTAATAAAAATTCTAAAGAGAACTTTTATTTTGAGGCATTAAAATCGGGTACATGTCATCATTGTCTTGTGAGAGGGACTGCAAAATCTCGTGCTCACAGGCTACCCCTCGGGGGTTCACTACTGCCACAGTTCAGTATGATCTCACAAAAGAGCAAGGGATAGGAATGATACCTAAGGGATGACTGGCTTGCCCCTTGGTCGGACTTAAACTTTGTAGATTTGTTGCCCCTTGGTCGGACTTGAGTTTTATGGGTTGGTTGCCCCTTGGTCGGGCTTATGCTTTGTGGGTTGGTTGCCCCTTGGTTGGACTTATGCTTTATGGCGAGGTTGTCCCTTGGTCGGACTTATGCTTCGTGGCGAGGTTGTCCCTTGGTTGGACTTAAGCTTTGTGGATTGGACGTGCCTTGGTCGAACTTGAGCTTTATAGATTGGTTGCCCCTTGGTCAGACTTATGCTTTGTGGAGATTGTCCCTTGGTCGGACTTATGCTTTGAGGAGAGATTGTCCCTTAGTCGGACTTATGCTTTGCGGAGATTGTCCTTTGGTCGGATTTATGCTTTGCTGAGAGATTGTCCTTTGGTCGGACTTATGCTTTATGGAGTGGTTATCCCTTGGTTAGACTTGTGTTTTATAGAAAGGATGCTCCTTAGTCGGAGTTACGCTTTGAAGATTGGTTGTCCCTTGGTCGGACTTTGAGCTTTGTGGAGAGTTTGTCCTTTGGTTGGACTTATGCTTTGTGGAAAAGATGTCCCTTGGTCGGACTTATGCTTTGAGGAGAGACTGTCCTTTGGTCGGACTTGTGCTTTGTGGAGTGGTTGTCCCTTGGTCGTACTTATGCTTTGTGGAAAGGATGCCCCTTAGTCGGACTTACGATTTGAAGATTGGTTGTCTCTTGGTCAGACTTTGAGCTTTGTGGAGAGTTCGTCCCTCGGTCGGACTCATGCTTTGTGGAGATTGTCCTTCAGTCGGACTTATGCTTTGTGGAGATTTGTCCTTTGGTTGGACTCATGCTTTGTGGAGATTTATCCTTTGGTCGGACTCGTATTTTATGGAGTGATTGCCCCTTGGTAGAGCTTTCACTTTGTGTTGAGATGGCCCTTCAGTCGGGCTTATGCTTTGTGAGGTGATTGCCCTTTATTCGGGGCTTATCCTTTGGTCGGACTTGTGCTTTGTGGATTGGTTATCCTTTGGTCGGATTTGGACTTTGTTGAGAGATTGCCCTTCGGTCGGGCTTGTCCTTTGGTTGGATTTGTGCTTTGTGGAGTGATTGACCTTCGATCGGGCCTTCACTTTGTGATAAGATTATCCTTTGGACCTTGTGTTTTGTAGAGAGGTTGCCCCTTGGTCGGACTCGTGCTTTACAGAGAGTTTGTCCCTTGGTCGGGCTTTGACTTTGTGAGGAGATTGCCCTTCAATCGGGCTTGTGTTCTGTATAGTGATTATCCTTTGGTTGGACTTTCACTTTAAAAAGATTGCCCTTCGGTCGGGCTCATGCTTTGTGGAATGATTGTCCTTTGGTCGGACTCTTACTTTGAAGAGATTGCCCTTCGGTCGGGCTTATGTTTTGTAGAGTGATTGCCCTTTGGTCGGGCTTATGTTTTATAGAAAGGATGCCCCTTGGTTGGACTTACAATTTGAAGATTGGTTGTCCCTTGGTCGGACTTTGAGCTTTGTTAAGAGATTGCCCTTCGGTCGGGCTTGTCCTTTGGTTGGACTTATGCTTTGTGGAGTGATTGCCCTTCGATCGGGACTTCTCTTTGTGATGAGATTCCCCTTCGGTCGGGCTTGTGTTTTGTATAGTGATTGTCCTTTGGTTAGACTTTCACTTTGTGAGGAGATTGCCCTTCGGTCGGGCTTGTGTTTTGTATAGTGATTGTCCTTTGGTTAGACTTCCACTTTGTGAGGAGATTGCCCTTCGGTTGGGCTTATGTTTTGTATAGTGATCGGGCTTATATTTTGTGGAGTGATTGCCCCTTAGTTGGGCTTTCGCTTTGTAAGGAGATTGCCCTTCGGCCGGGCTTGTGTTTTGTATAGTGATTGTCCTTTGGTCGGACTTTCACTTTGAAGAGATTGCCCTTCGGCCGGGCTTATGTTTTGTGGAGTGATTGCCTCTTAGTTGGGCTTTCATTTTGTGAGGAGGTTGCCCTTCGGTCGGGCTTGTGTTTTATGAAGTGACTACCTCTTGATTGAGCTTTTATTTTGTGAAGAGATTGCCCTTCAGTTAGGCTTATGTTTTTTGAAGAGATTGCCCTTCGGTTGGGCTTATGTTTTGTGAAGAGATTGCCCTTCGGTCGAGCTCATGGTTTTGTTGATTGTGGAATGTGGTTCCAGGTCATGCCACAATTTTGGAGGGGTGAACTCGAAGATGGCATGTATAGGGTCATGCTGGGACCTTCGGTTGGTATTCTGAGGATGAACCCGAATGGTGTGACATGCATCGGGTCATATCATAATCTCTGGGTAGTTTATAGAATGAGCGTATTGGGTTTGCAATTACAGCTTTTGTGCAAGTTGTGGATTGTCAGGGCTAGAGCCGGGATTTCGCCGAGGATAGCTGAAAAAAAGGCATGCAAAGACCTGATGTCGCCGGTGACATGACTCATATCGCTGGCGGTATCAAATTATGCCGCCGGTGGTATGAGTGCCATGTGGCAATTTTGATTGGTCAGAAAAATTCAAAATTTTAATTGAAGGAGGTGATGTCGCCGGCGATATAAGTGATATCACTGGCGGCATGGATTGATGCCGCCGGCGGTATGAACGGTCAGTTTCAGATAAATTAAAACTCCTCGAATTCTGCGCGGCAGTTTAAAAGGAATTGAAACTCCCTTCTTCCTTATTTATTCAGAAAACCATACCTACCGCTTCACATCTCATTCTCCAAATCCTATGATTTTTCTTTCGTTATTCAAATCACGAAGAGAATCACCAAGGCTTTCAGGGGAAAATCTACCAAGGCTAGGGAGAACCTGCCTGATTCTTCTATTGAGGTATTGGAAATTCTCTCCATTCCTACTGCTTATAGCCTGAAGGATACGGCCAAGATGTATGGCTATGGGAACAATTCTCCCATCACCAATCTGACCCCAGAGAAGGAGAAGCACCTCTACTATATCCAGGTAATCCCATAAAACCTGAATCTCCTCTTTTTGGGTTGAGTTTCGATTTGGCCTTAGGCTTAAAATCGTGCCATGATAGGAGTTTAAGTGTGAAATAGATTGACTATATTGCATGCTTTAGGTTTGATTTTTACCTTTTTTAGGCTTATTGTTTGATTGATTGCGATTTTTGTGGTTTTGGCACGATGGGTACATTTTTAGGGAAAACAGTTTCTGCCCGCAGGTAGTGATATCACCGGCGACATGAGTGATGTCGCTGGCGGCATCAGTCCTTGCGAAAGGGGCCAGGGAAGCTTGATGTCACTTCTATTTGAATCGATATCGCCGGTGATATCATCCATGCCGCCAGCGGTATGGGATGATGCCGTCGGCGATATCACTTCTAGCAGAAGCGACATTAGCAGCTTTCTATCAAATTTCAGTGGTGAGAAAATACTCAGGACTTATCTATTTTGTTTTTGATTTTACAGCCATATGAACTAACCTATACAGGGGGGATGGGCACCATCGGTGAATGGTGGCACCATAATTCGGAGAATGACCCCGAGCTTGCACTTGCCATCAATGAGACACGATTTGGGGACTTGACCCGAATCATGCCAATGCTGACCAAGAGGTGGTCTGAGACCACCCATACTTTCCACTTCTCTTTCGAGGAAGCTATGATTACACTCTCTAACGTTATAGCCATGATCGGCCTCCCTTGGATGGATGAGGTCATACACTTTGATGCTTACATGGACAAATACCATGTTGAGAGGCCCGTGGTGAGGCGGGTGAAGGAACTATTTGGTCTGAAGCCCGTTTCTGGGCGGCTGTCTTATGGTGAGTTGTACCAACACTAGACTCAGGTGGATGCAGTGCCCGAGGATGAGAGGAAGGCTTATGTCTGATCCTTCGTGATTTCTTTGCTTACTGTGCTATTCTTCCCAATCTCGGGGAGCAAGATCAATTATGTGCTGATAACTGCTGTAGAAGACGTGTCAGGCATTAGGAGGAAGAATTAGCCGAGGGCCATCTTGGCTCAGCTGTACCATGGGCTGGATGTGGAAGCCCGGAACAAGGAGAAAGCCCTTTGCCTCTACCATCTGCTACTCCAGGTACATCTCTTTAGAAGTACTTTACTTGATCGTACACATTCTCATTTATTATATGACACTTTTTGAATTGATTGGTCGTTATTTATGCAGGCTTGGGCCTTTGAGCATCAGATCCTCCTATCGGTGGAGTTTAAGAAGATTGTGCCGCCGGGCTCTCACTTTCTCACTCACTGGTGCCGGGGCATTGGTGGGAAGTCCAAGTACCCTACGAAATATAGGGAGGTCCTGAGGAGCGCGCGGTTGAGCTTGGTATGCAACTTTTTATTTTAGTCTTTGTTTTTACACTTACACAAAACAAAAGGCATTTATGAACTTACACCGATTGTTTTGGCTGATTGTTGGTGTAGCTTGTCCTGGATCCTTTCGATGGGGTGGAGAATCTAGCAGAGGTCGCAAGGGTTAAGAGCGAGGTAGACGACCATCGGTTCGTGATTGAGTGCCCTCTGTCTCAGTAATGGTACCTAGGTGAGCGCGTCTGGGGCTGGAGGTCCATCCTGCTGGCTGATAGACCGGTGCCTGCTGGTCCTCCCAGGGGCTTATGGTGGCCCCATTTAGTGATCACCTCCGAGGCTGACAAGGCTAATTACATCGAGGGGAATGACCGAGTGATCCCTAGCATCCCTGGCCTCTACGAGTAACTTCAGCAGTGTCTACTCCCTGTGTGTCCTCGCATCCACAGAAATGATACGATTGAGTATCATAACGAACAATGGTTGGAGGATGAGAAAAGGCACCTCAAAGGCATTATGGACGTCAAGGAGGAAGAAGATGATGAAGATGAGGCGGTTGAAGGGGATGTTAGGATCGAGCTTGAGGGGGAGGATGAGGCAGGCGTGGACGTAGCCGGCGGGAGTGCGCCAATGTCCCAAGGGGAGCAACGTTCTTTTGAGGTATGATTGTGCTTATGTGCATGATTTTAAAATTGTTTAGGAACATTGTTGACGTGTGGCTTTCATGTTTTTCAGGAACCTGCGAGGAAGAGAGGCCGGGATAACCAGAGTGGGACACGACACTATAGTGTGCCAGAGGGCATAAACTTTGTGGAGGGGTGTCTGGTCAATCTGTTGGAAACCACATTCCTACTGATGAATTCCCGAGGCGAGTTCCTCCCTAGGAATATAGGCTTAAGCCGACAAGCTCCAATTTTCATGCCCGAAAATACTACTTACGTAAGGCTTGATAATTATTTTCTTGTTTAGCCTTGGATGCGGGTGTCTAATGATTTGCCTTTTGGATTTTTCAGGTGGTGCGGAGCCATGTGAAATAGCTCGTAGAGAACAATTTTGTTCTCCGAGATACACTTATCGGATAGTCGCTCCTTGCTCAAGTATTTTATGCATATATTAAGATGGGATGCATGTATGGATGTTATGAATGATAGGCATTGTCGATATTTTCTTTGGCTTGTAGGATTTCTTGGCCCTTTCCTTGTCAGATGCTAATGCAGCTCAACGGCGATACGAGGAGAAGACTGTAGACCTACGGCGTTGAGTGAGTAACCTTGAGGGTCAGCTGGCAGCTACCGTCCAGGAATGGAGAAGTAAGCAAAATTTAGACCGTGTGTACTCTGGTAGTACCTGTCGTAGGGGGATCGAGATGTCTGCCGGCCGATGCCCACCTGTCGTGGTCGAGGAGTATAGCAGTGTGCCTATGACAGAGGAAAGGAAAGAGGATGATATTGATGACTAGCTTATGAGCCCTGAAGACATCTGATCTCGCCCTGTCGGTAATGGAGGGAATGCCTAGTTTTTCATTTTCATTTTGCCTTTTATTTATTTCTGCTTGTACCCTCGATACATTGGGGTTTGGATAATTTGGTTTTGTCGTAGGCTAGATGTTTTGGGATATTTGAGCAATTTGCGCCTTCGAGCTTTTTACTTTGAAAAATTGAATTGCTGTTTGAAAAGGCATTAGAAACGTAGTATATGATCATTTATAGGTTCTGTACAGGTCTGAAACAATAATATTGCTTCTGATGCAGCCCAAAAAATTAACTCTATGCTGCCAGTGGTATCATTCACATCGCCAAGTGCATCGCCTCAAAATCGCCTATATTCATGTTGCTGGTGGCATGAACTAATATCGCCCAAAATAATCCATGTCGCCGGTGACATTACTCATATCACCGGCGGTATCAACTTTCCAAAAACACAGATTCGGCCGTTTCTTCAAATTCTACTACGTCGAGCCATACTTAACAGCTATCGGGCTTCCTGCAAAGCCTAGGGAACGTAGATTTGGAGGGAACCGGGGAAATTGACTCTATCATTTGCATAGACTGTCCTTTCGAGTTTTCGACCTAACAGGCTTATTCAGACTTTTGCATAGACCTAGATGTTTTCAGTCTATCTAGATTTTTTTATGAGTTTGCAGCTTCTTCGATTAAGCTTAATTGTGATGTTTCCACCACTCGATCGCCAGACATTCATTCAATCACTAACATGGAGGTTTTAGTATAAAAGACACTTTTATCGAGTGAATCTAACTTGAGTACAAGATGTTGGCAATCATTTCCATTGACGGAACCCCTGGTGTTAACCGACCTTTATAGGTTTTTTAAGTTAACATCTCACTGTTTTTTCTCTCGTGCCCTAATTTTTGTCTGAACCGCGCTTTTTAGGTTTTTAGTTCAGCAGGCGTTATTTGACTTATCCCCTAATTTTTGCACGGCTGGTTTGCGGGATACCGGCCGTCGAGTGTCACCCTAATTTTTGTCCGATTAGTAGAAGACTGAAAGGCGGGTGATTATCAAATATAATTTTTTTTGGTGTGCCGCTTTTCTGATTTATTTCTTTTGTTTAGACCTGATAATGCTTAAACCTGTCCTGATTGACTAGACTGATGAACTCGCTCTTGCCTGTGCTTATGACTTTAATAGCTCTGCTCATTTGGTACCATCTTTAGCCATATGACAACCTTCTCAACTTGATCTGAACTTGTATTAACATTGGTATCGAAAGGTATCAGATGCTTCAGTGCCAGGTCTATGACTCTTGACAAGGGTGTTGGGTATCTGATTTGCTCTTGCATGCTTGGTTGGGGTTTAGTTTATGGGCATTTTGGCGTTTACACAGAGCCTTCTTGATTGCTTCGAATGCCGTTATGATTGCTATTCTGAATGCTTCTTTGGCCTGCGATTTATACAACCCTTCCTATTCAGGTCTGAATTTTCCACTATACTGGTGTGGAGGGTTTTGACCAAGTGATACTTGGTTTGGTGGCCTTTTACTTGGTGCCTTTGAAAGGTGAAGTGGTTGTTTGTTTTGTTGGTTTATTTGACAAGCTGATCATGACATCAGTTGTGCGCTCATTTTTGTGGCTTGTGGGATGAAGGTGCTTACCCTCATATTTTATGCTTTAAGCGGTGGTTGACCCCTAATCTTTATGGGTCGTGGGGTTTGATGTGGGTTAATTTGTGTTGGGTGAAGGTGTATTCCTCTATGAATTTGGTCATTTCCTTGGTGGTGACATTGGTCTGAGATTCAGCTATGATGTTTATTTAATGAAGATTGGGCTCCATTAGTTATCACTGGGTATAAGCCTCAATTTTCCATTTCAGGGGACCAGTTGATACTTCTTTGGTAGCTTGAAGGTGTACCATTGCAGGGTTGCTGAGTTAATTCTAGAAGAGACCCATGGTGTTTGACAATTTGAATATTGATCTAGTGACCAAGCAAAAGCATTATCGTGGTCTTTAAGCACTTTATTATCTCACATATGTTTGATAGGAGTTAGATTATTGGATTTGATTACCACATAAGAGCCTATATCTGTACTCAGCTTAATTTCACTCAATAAAAATATCTTAACTACTGGAAGCATCGTGTGTATGCTCATATGAATGCATGGATCAAATGATAGAGACATGACATAATTAAGAAAAATGGGAGTTGCTCATGGAGCTAAAAAAGTCTAAACTCTAAGGATTGCAAATCAAGACTCTTCGTCCTTGCCGTCGGAGTGAGACTTTCCCCTACCATTGGAGTAGATGGCCTTGATGAGATCTTACAGTGCATTCCCTTATTTATGAAAGTCGGGATTAATCGCCCGTGTCTGGTCGCCAAACTCTGATAAGGGGCTGGGTGCTCTTTCCGGGTCGATAATCTTTTTATCCTTCACTAGACATTAGATGGTGTGAATCAAAGCTTTACATTGATTGGTGTTGTGACCTGACAGCATGTGATACCTGCAAAAGCCTTTTCCTTTTTCTCTCATGGGAGGATTGAATTCACGAAAAGGTTTAAGAATGCTAGCTTCCCTTAATCCGGCAAAGATTATATTAAACGGCAGTTTCCATGGATTTGTGCTACACTTAAGGCCATTGTTTGGCTGAGTGGTGGTAGCTGGTGCCAGTTTCTGGGAGGTCTCTTAGTCTACCAGAATTTAAGGTAGGGGTATGGGCGAGTTAGTGTTTTGAAAGACCTGGTTCCCCTCTAGTTGGACCCTTCCCTCTTTCTGATCGCAGTCTACCGTCACCAATTGAAGCAAGGGGACTTCATGTTGCATGACCTGGTCATACTGAGGAGGCGTAGGGGTAGCGGGGATCTTAAACTATGATGGTGTGACCAACATTAGAGTCGGGATGTTAAAGAATGATGGAAGAATCGGAAACTAGGCTCCTTCCCTTTGTCCGGGGTAGGCGGTTGGCGGTGATTGCCAGAGTGTATTATTACCGGGTGTCATGCCCAGAGATCGCATGACCTGGTCGAAGTTCTAACTTCCTAGGGCTTTCTTGACGGATATCCGTACTAGTTCTTGAATGATGTTTTGGAACTGATCCGAGTTTAGAAACTGGATGATAGCAGTGGTGATCTCTAACCTAAGAGACGAAGGGTGAACTGTTGCTCCTGATGTTGGGCGAAGATTTACCTATTCTCTGGGTGAGGTAGACTTATCATTACCAGGAAGAGACATGGTGAAGGTTCCAATTTCGGAGGAAGACTGTTCAGGATCATGAACCGTGGGTCAGAAATGAATGGGTTGTAAATGGTATGGATGGTATGTATGTTTTTTTTGTTCCAGAAAATGGTGCGTGATATGTATGGCTGCATGTAGGTGTCGTTAGAGATGACGTGATGGCTTATCCCTCCATTATACGTGGGACGATTGTATCTCACGCTACCATAGTGATATGTGGTGACACAATAGAGGCACAAGAGAAGTCCTATGTATGTTGCTAAACTTCTTCTACGGGTGTAAGTAGTAAGGGTAAGTTGATTCATTTTTGGCTCTTGAAGCCGATGCATAGGGGTGCATGATTACGAAGTTTATAGCACGTAAATCGTCCCTCTTCCTAGCACATAAATCGTCCCTCTTCCAACCTTATGACTCCCGTGTAATGCCTCTTTGGAAGGATGGAGTTTTGGCTTCTTCACTGGTAATGGACGTGTCCCAATTATTTTTTTTTGTTGTTTTGGGTAATCCTAAAGGAATGAAGTGCTAAGGCTTTTTCTAGCGTGGCTTTGGTATAGGGTTGTTGATGTAGAAGGTTCTCGTTTACCTTGATTCCACGTTACTCAACCACTACCCAAATAGGTGCGATCGTAGGAGTTTACGTGTTGGTTAAAACGAGTGATCCACCCACTAGGCATCCTCAATTCCAATAGGGCATGAGTGATATTTCATGAGCTTCTCGGGTAAAATGGGGCACCTAAAATTACCGAACTATCTAAACGCGCGAGGATAAAATGTTATAAAAAAGAATGAAGTTTTAATTTGGCCAATGATTTCAATACATCATCAAAATCTTTTAAACTTTATGAAAAGATAAGTTCAAGAGATCAATCCCCAGCAGAGTCGCCACTGTGAGCGGATGACATTTCGCGCTGTGGCTGCGCAGGGTCAGGCCAGTGTATCAGCCTTTTTAAGATGACGAGGGAGATGCGTATAATGTGATTGGAAAATGATTTTGCATATTTTAATGCTCAAAAGATACGAGATCGAAATCTCGTACTTAAAATAGAGTCACCACCCGGTTCAGCTCAATCGGAAATTTTTTGGTACGATTTTCCCATCGGGTGGTTGGACCATACCTTAAGTAGAGATTCCGAGTTCGGATGATGTTATCTATTTTTCATTAGGCCAAGTTAAGATACTTCATTCTTTCTTAATCAGTTTTAATCCATCCTATTTATTTGTGTTTTCAGTTATTTTGTTATTTTTGCATTTATCAAGCAATTGAAGTGATGAATAAAATAATTACAGTCGTTCATAAATAAGTGCAGAAAATAAAATTATTACAAGGCTTCCAAGTCCCGTACATTTTCTATGCAATAAATAAAATACCCGAATGTTCGATAGACATCTACCTGCAGAAGATGGCTGGCACGAATATGGCATGTTTTATTTACAGTATTATAAAGCCCGGTTGGAAGCTAAAATGAGATTTGAACGACATTTGCGGAGAAATTTCATTTTTATCCAAATTTTAGATTCGATTGTTGCTTTAATCAGATTATAAGTAAAAATGCCACTCGTTATGGGGTGGGGTCTGTTTTCAAGGGATTTTGAACCCCCATCGTTACACTATATGTCCTAGCTTTAGAAAATAAGTTAGTTCGGGGAACAAACGAAAATAAAACTGCTATCCAGAAAGTCATGCCGCTGGCGCCATTAATTGTGTCGCGGGTGACATTAGTATGCAGATAGGATATACGGCTTCTGAGTATCATAAAGAAAAGGGTCCCGCAAGAAAGTGAGGTCTCTGGGGAATGCGATGCCACAGGTGGTATCAACGATGTCTTTGGCAACATGGGTGATACCACTGGCGACATCACATGTCTCTAACGACTTGAATTTCTTGCAGCAGCAGCGGGCGACAGTCAAAATGATCGAGAACCCAAAAATGAGCACAAATCAACAAAAATTAGCACAAATCAGTAATATTAATGCAAAAGAGCTATGAGACTCAGAATTTTCACCTCGGGGTAGTGAATCTAACTCTTCGTGAACTGAAAATAAACACCTCCGGGGAGCTTGTAATGATGATTTAGTAATCAATTTAATAGTTTTTAGGTCCCTAAATCCTATCAAGTTGATTTTAACTTAAAGACCCACTGACTTTAAGCTTACAATCAGAGAGTTCAAAGAAGAAAAACCAAGAAAAATGGATTAGAATCCTTTTTCCTACCTTTTCTAATTCTTATCTCACTAAAATCTACTCTCTCTTAAATTGCAGCCTCTCAATTGCCTAATTTTTAGTCCCTACTTTGCAAATTCCAGTCCCCCCTTTCTTTCAGCCTAAGGTGTCTTTTTTAAGGCAAGTTGGGGTGTTTTTTGAGACCTTTTTGACTTATTCCGCTGAAAGTGGCCGAAAGGCTGTCTGTGTAGGGACCCATTTTAGCCTATGCCGCCGGCGATATGATGATGCTGCTGACAGTATAGTGATGCCACCGGCGGCACAGCTGATGCCGCTGGTGGCATCAGCCTTCAGCATACCGACAGCCAACGGACACAAAAGCCTAAAAAGTCGTGAAAAGCTGTCAAAAGTGGGAAAAATGGGTCAAAAGGCATCTTTTTGAATTTTAATTATATTTTAATGGGTATTATTTAATTTAGGAGTAAATCATCAGTTCAAGCTCCTACCGGACGGGTTATCGGCCTCGCCGAACTGGATTCTACCAAGTATAAAATTCACAAGGAATATTATTTTGGTAATAAAAATTCTAAAGAGAACTTTTATTTTGAGGCATTAAAATCGGGTACACGTCATCATCGTCTCGTGAGAGGGACTGCCAAATCTCGTGCTTATAGCAGCATATTGTCGCTGATTGGAAACTTTTATCTAAGGCGTTGAAGTGCATTATGGTTTTAATACTATGATGGAAACAACCGTCCAACATCTTGAGGGGGTTTGCCAAATGCCCAACTAAACCTTCAAGCGATACTTTAACCGGTGGATGTCAACCCAGGTCTTGATGAAATCTAAGCTAAGTCTTGAGGAAATGATTGTCAAGATCCTTGAGGGGTCTCTTCCTCTGTTTCATAAAGAAATGGCTACTGATTCTTTTCTATCCTACAAAGCTGTATTCAAGAAAGCTGAGAAAATCGAACGTAAGGCAGAGTGTGAAAAGGCTAAAAAAGCGAGAAAGCCATGGTTCAGAAAAAATAATAAAGCTTAGCCCTCGGCTCTGACACCAGCTAAGCCTAAAGCTCCAGCTGTAGTTCAAACCATCTCTCATGCCCCTGCTGCGCCTCAAGCAATCACTCCGGCTTTGCTGACGGTCGCCATAATCCAGCCTCCTCGCCCCCCTTTTATTTTGGCTAACCCTTATAAGTTGCCTCTACGGGTCATCTTTCAACGTTTGAGAGAAGCAAGTTCATCCAGTCCCTTCAGGAATACAAACCGCCTAGACCCCGAGGATAAGAACAAATTTTTAACTATCATGTTCAGGTAGGACACTAAACCAATAATTGCAAAGCCCTGATCTCGGCAATTCAACGTTTAGTTAGTGAAGCAAAGATCACTGAACCTGATAGAATTCTGAGCACTATGAGTAATCCTTTGTCAAATTTTGGGAACAAGGTGGGCATGGTCCAGTCTAGTTTATCTGGAGCCATATTCTTTGATCTCCTTGCTCAAAGGCCGGACAGTAGTAACTCATCCTGGTCATCGGTTTGGGTCTCCTATCTTGCTCATTTTTTGATCTAATCAATCAAGCCAACCTAGGAGTCAACTCTGTCTAAGGGATGGAAGTTGATACAAACCAGCCAAAGTAGGAAAACCGTAGGTCTCAGCCATTCATGGCAAAAAGAATGAAAGTTGAGAAAAAACCATTGTTTAGCGTAGATTCCTTTATTTCAAAGGAGGACTACTCCGATGGTAATTAGGGAGTAGCTCAAGAGACTAAGGCTGTAAGCACTGAATTATACAAGGTTGATTCCCCTACCAAGGAGAAACCAAGTGAATTATTCAAGGTTGATCAAAATCATCTTTTTAGCGTAGATAGTTATGAGTTGCAAAACCCATATTCGGACTCTGAGGAGCAATAGTATCTATTTGAAACACAAGCCACTAAGAGTGTCTTGCTCGATGATGTTCTTAAAATTACTCAGAGTGGCCGTGCATATCAACCTAAAGATCGATATCTTCGCTTAAGCAAAGACCCAGTTCTTAGCAGGGTTGGAACTACCGCAAGATCCCTTTCTCCACCTTCGCCTGCCCCGACCAGTCTCGAGGTTGACCCTCTCATTACTCAGCTAAAAAACACGCAAGCCCGGTATAATATTTGGCAGCTGGTATTCGACTCTGAAGGGCATCGCAAGGGGTTAATTAAGTGACTCCTCGATTTAGAAGCTAACCCAACCACCTCGGTTGTTGAGATGTACGCTATGGTTGGAGAAGGCATTCCCCCGAGAAAGGGGCCTTAGAGGACATGCTTGAAAAATCTAGCACTGTTATTAGAGCTTATGATGATTGAAAGCACAGTGCAATTGGGACCTTTGCGGCAGAAGTCACTGTGGAAGGTGTGATGAGCAATGTACGCTTCACTGTATTTGACATTCCTGTTACCTATTCTCTATTGCTCGGTCGACCATGGCTTCATGCCTTGAGCGCCATTCCCTCCACTATACACCAAAAAATTAAACTTATTCATGAAGACAGACTATGACTATAGAGGCCAATCCCGCTTCCGTTATGGCTGTTATAGAAGCCGAAGCTAGTTTAGAAGGAGGCCTTCAGATTACCGTGATTAGCAAAGTTTAGAAATCACCTCCCCTTTGGCACAACTACCTTCATGCTAGTATGGGTAAACTGATGAAGAGAAATCTAGTTACAAGCCTGGCAGAGGTGGGGGAATGTATGAGCAAGGAATTGTTGAAGGTTTGGAGTCGAAAATCCTTACCCATCGAGCTGGATTGAGATATAAGCCTAGAAAAGTCTATCACTATGTCCCCTCCTACTACTAACGCATGGTCACTGTTTGCGAAATCCAGGGCAAGAGGCCCTACAAGGGAGAGCCTGAGCTGATCGAGTATGACGGAAAAATGTGGCCCGACTTTAAGATCTTTAAGGATGTCTACGACTTCGAGATCGGCTGCATGATAGTTGTTGCTAAACCTAAGCCCACTGAACTTATTGCACCTATCAATGTTGTTTCTAAAAAGGCTAAGGGAAAGGGTAAGATGTATCCCGAAGATGAGCCTAGGGGAAGTAATAAGGAGTCTATCGATCCGGAAATTGAAAACGTTGTGGCAACCATGACTGAAGCTATGGCACTGCTGATCAATAAGGGCTGGAAGGGTGAGAGAACTAGGGAAGAAGTTGCTATAATAGTGATAGTAAGGAAGCTCGCCAGGGCCCTTGCTGAGAAAGCCAACCTATTTGGAGGACCATCGCTCAACATTGCCCAAAAGGCCACTCTGGAGCATGACTTGGATGCCATTCTGATAGACAATATAGAGGATGCATCTCCTATTATTGTTGCTACTGAAGCCCCTTTACCTGTGGAGGAGGATATGGATGATGTGATTTTTAACATTTGTGATGTGTTTGATGCAAACAATACTCCCTACGAGGCTTTTAATGCAGTGAATGACTCTCATTTTGCTTACTTGTTTGATGTCTTTCTTGATGGATCCACGCATTTGTTTAATAATACGTATAATGTTTTTGGCATTAGTGATACATCATTAAGTGAAATAAACCTAAGTACAGATGAAAATCCTAAAATGGTGACCATTTCCAAAGATTTAACTCCCAAGGAAGAACATGAGATCATAAAGGTGCTTAAAGATCATGGTAGCGATTTTGCCTGGTCATACAAAGACATGCCTAGAGTTGATTGAAAAATTGCCGAAAATAGAATCCCAACTGATCCTAAATTTTGGCCTGTCAAGCAGAAGCTCCGCCGGTTGAGACCCGAATGGGCATATCAGGTTAAGGCAGAGGTTTTGAGGTTGATTGAAGCTCGATTCATCAAAGTTATGGAATACCCGACTTATTTGTCCAACGTAGTCCCAGTTCCTAAGAAATATGGTAGGGTCTGGGTCTGTGTAGATTTCTGAGATCTCATTAAAGCTTTGCCAAAGGACAACTTCCCACTCCCGCACATCGATGTCCTAATTGATAGTGCTACCAGGGCTGCTATGTATTCATTCATGGATGGATTCTCAAGGTATAATCAGATTATGGTTAACATCGTCGACAAAGTCAAAATAGCATTCATCACCAAATGGGAGGTGTATTGCTTCAAGGTAATGCCGTTCGGGTAAAAAAATGCAGGGGCCACTTACCAGTGTGTCGTAACCACCCTCTTGCACGACATGATCCATAAGGAAGTGGAAGTGCATGTGGATGATATACTGCTTGGGGAGAGCCCCTGCTACTCTTGACAGGTTCATGACTCGTATTGAAAAGTCTAACCTCCACCTGAATCAAAAGAAGTGCATGTTTGGGGTTACTTCAGGCAAATTGTAGGGGCACGTGGTTAGCCAGAAAGGAAACAAGATGGATCTAGACAAAGCTAAAGTGATCAGGGACATGCCTCCACCTAAGACAGAGAAAGAAGTCCGATCATTTTTAGGGTCCTTGCAATATGTTAGTCAGTTCATTGCCCGCCTCACTACTGTTTGCGAGGCCATCTTTAAGCTATTAAGAAAACAACAACCCGTAGTATAGAATGATCACTACTAAGTGGCATTTGACAGAATCAAAGCGTATCTTGTTGATCCACCTATTTAGACAACCCCCATCCCAGGAAAACTGCTCATCCTTTACCTGGCTATCGAGGAATCTTCCGTCGGGGCTATGCTTGTCCAGGAACTTGCTGATAAGCATGAACACGCCATCTACTACCTAAGTAAGAAGTTATTAGATTATGAAACCCAATATTTAGTTGTGGAAAAGACCTGCAAAGCCATGGGTTGGCTCACTAAGAAGTTACGACATTATTTCCAATCTTATCATGTCCAAGCTATGGCCAAGATTGACCTAATGAAGTTTCTTTGTCAATCCGCCACTCTAGCTGATAAATTGTCCTAATGGTTGCTTCTCCTATCTAAGTTCGACATTGAATATGTGATCCGAAAGGTCATTAAGGGGCGGACCGTAGCCAAATTCCTGGCTAATCAACCCCTCAGCTCTGACTATAAGGAAAATTTAGAGTTTCCTAATGAGCAGCTCACCTCTGTTACAATCCTTGACCACGTATGGATAATGTACTTTGACGGTGCTGTGAACCACGGGGGAGCAGGTCTCAGGGTCAACATCGTGACGCCGGATAACAAGATAATCTCGTTATTTAAACGCTTAGAATTCACTGTCACCAATAATGATGCTGAGTATAAAGCTTGTCTGTTTGGCCTTGAGGCTCTTCTCCAGGTTTAGGCCCACCACGTATCTATCATTGGGGATTCAGCTTTGGTTGTCCGTCAGGTTGTCGGGGATTGGGAAATTAAAAAGGAATCTCTCCATCCTTACATCGAGGTTATACGTGCATTATCTGAGAAATTCACCTCGTCCTTATACCGCCAAGTCCCTCGGGATGAGAATCAAATGGCTGACGCTCTTGCCACTCTCGCATCCCTGTGGGATGGGCCTCAGCAGCAGCCTATCTACCCATTAGTTATGTTATCCACCAAGATCCCGTACCACGTTCAATCGGCTCCTTCAATCATTGCCATCTCATCCAAACCTTGTTGGTATTCTGACATTGTCCTGTTACTCCAAACTGGCCAATATCCTACGGGTTCTTCTAACTCAGACCATACCACCCTAAGGTGGCTCGCTGTCCAGTTCCGTATTATGGATAATGATCTATTCAAGCACACCAGCGACGACCTGCTTCTCCATTGTCTAACTAAATCCGAGGCTTAGAACGTAATGGCCCAAGTCCATGCCGGTGATTATGGCCCTCACATGAATAGTCTAGCTCTCACAAAGAAAATTCATCGGTTAGGATATTTTTGGCTCACTCTCATAGTCAATTGCATTACCCAGGTCAAACGGTGCCACCAATCCCAGGTTTACGGGGATATACAGCATCCACTGCCCACCAAACTCCATTATTTATCTACCCCTTGGCCATTCTCGGCCTGGGGGATAGACAAAATTGGTGAAATCCATTCTTCTTCAACAAATGGTCAGATAAATTCATTGTGGTAGTAGTAGAGTACTTCTCGAAATGGATGGAGGCCGGATCCTTCACCAATGTCACCGCCAAGCAGATGGCCAAGTTCATAAAGTAGCACATTTTCGCTCTATATGGACTTCCACACCATATAGTCTCGGACAACGGGGTACAGTTTCAGGGAGCAACCGCCAACCTAATTGAGAAATATGGGATCGAACACCACAGATCTTCCCCATACAGAACGTAAGCTAATAGAGCTGTTGATGCAGCTAACAAATCAGTAAAGAAGATTATTTCTAAGATGATAGCTAGTTATAGGGATTAGGTAGATAAGCTACCTTTTGCTATTTGGAGATATCGCACTAGCATTTGTACCCCAATCGACCAAACTCCGTTTTCCCTGGTCTATGGAATGGAAGCGATCTTGCTAATTAAAACTCAGGTGACCTCCCTAAGAGTCACCCTGGAGGCTAAGTTAAAAGAATCTGAATGGACCCAGGCAAGATTTGAACAGTTGAACATGATGGATGAGCAGAGGTTAAGGGCCCTTGACAACCTTCAGATGTACCAGCAATGTATGGCTTGAGCATATAACAGTCGAGTAAGACACCAAAAGTTCCCCCTGAAGCCTGGTGATCTGGTCCTTAAACAGCTGAAGCATTCTACCACTGAAGCGAGGGGCAAATTTAGGCCAAATTGGGAAGGACCATATGTGATAAAGAAAATGCTTAGTAGGGGGGGTTAAGCTTATGGACATGGATGGGAACGAGTTTGTGAACCCCGTGAACCTAGACAGGCTTAAGCATTATTATATCTAATTCGAAAGAAGTAAATCAGAAAAGCAGCACACTAAAAAAATATATATAATCACCCATCTTTCGGCCTTTTACTGATCGAACAAAAATTAGGGTGACACCAACAGTTGGTATCCTGTAAATTGGCCGTGCAAAAATTAGGGGATGAGTCAAACCCGCTAGATCGAAAACCCGAAAAGGACGATCTAGGCAAAAGTTAGGGTATGTGAGTAAAGAGCGAGTGCTTTCTAGAAAACCAATCTAGGCTAGTTGGCACCGGGAGTTAAATCAATGGGAATGTCAACCAAACATCGCGTACTTTATTTTATCTCAATTAATAAAAGTATCCCTTTTGCTAAATTCTAAATGCTTATGCTTATGTGAATCTTATATTCATAGGGTGAAGACAGCTCGAGTAAGCTTAAGACAGAGTTCATTTTATTCCATATCGAATACGCAATATATAAAAATAATTTTGATAGGCTAAAAAAAAGGGCGGTCCGGGCAAAAATTAAGACAAGGTTCGATAGATTAAAAACCCCTCGGGGCGGTCAATGTAAAAGTTAGAACCAAATAAAAGATGTAAAATAAAATAAAGTTTGATAGGTCTGTCACCCCGACTAGCCTATGCAAAAGATAGAACTGACAAAAGTGCATCTCAAACCGAGCTACCCACATCATCATCATAGTACCTAAAGATCCATCTCAATATGTTAGTGAAAAAGGGCTCCTCCCCCTGCTCCCCACGCTCCGGCTCAAAACGGGCCCACGATTGCTCCCGACGGGTCGTCAAGCGTCTTATATCAGCAAACCATCCTCTGTAATGTGTGTCAGTCTCGATGGTATCCACATGGTCATAATCCAAAATCTCAAATACAGCTCCCCTGGACCACTTCTCCCGGATATGGTTGACCCACCTAGCTTTGTAGATTCCAATCTGATTATGGGGCAACTTGATTGGGATTCTTTGCCTCTTACCATAATGATGGCACAATCGGTAAGGGGTGTAGAACGAAGATCTCTCCAGACCTATCAACTGAATATAGGCTCCCTAGGATTCCACAACCACATCCTGAATCCTCCACTATGGACTAACCCACTGAACCTGTGCATCAGTGTACCCCCTCAAAATAGGCACCCAATCATCATATGTCAGCTGCTCGAAATCAGCCCGCATAAGCCCCCTCTCCCTCAAATGAACTAGTAGGTACTTCTTCGGATTCCCCCGCGGCGCTTCCCTCAGCCTCAGTTTCTCCATCAGCCATACCTATAATTCAAGTTCAGGTAAGGATTTAGAAAAGAAATGTGCGAAGTTGGGAAGATCAAAGGATACCTGTAGTAATATGAGCTGATCTTCAATAAGTGCCGGTCAATGGAAGCAGCATCCATGTTCAACAGAAACGTCGGCCAACCCCACAACTATGAAAGAAGCCCCTGTCGATATAGGGCTGATGAGTGAAATCAGCCTAAGCGGGACAATTGGGCTTACTCCGCACATAAACTCCGCCATGAGTAGTAATGCCATCATGGATGGCCAAACAAGGTGAGATCGGGGCGCCCCGTAGCACCACTCTAAAACTGCTACGAGCTGAAACTCAGGTTTGTCAGACTACAGGGATAAAAACTGGGCCCATTGAATGCAAATTCCATAATCCTCAAGGAATTCTATCCATGCCAAAATGAAATTCCGACAGTGCTAGGGGCATGCGTTTAGGACATGGTACCCCCAATATAGCATGGAACTCTTCGAGCAAGGGGCATAGCTCGATTGATGAAAATCAAAAGACGTGGTCCATTGGATCCCAAAAAGATAGTGCCGCTCGAAGGAACTTGGGGCTTATGGGCCACGCCGTGACATATCAAAACCCACAAAGCCTGAATTTTTCAAGCTTCTTCCAGTTCGCATTCCCCAGACTTTGCAGAAAACCCGTAGCTATTGGTTGTGGGTCGCCATGGTAGGAATTGGCAGAATGGCTGGAATCAAAGTTTTGGACAGTGATGCCGCCGGTGATGTGACTGATATCGGGAGCGATATGAACCAATTTGGGCGGTATCAATCGATGCCGCCAGCGATATGAGCCTTGGGAAGCACTGTCTATATTATTTTAGCTGATTGAGTTTGGGCGATATGAATCATGCCGCCAGCGGCATGGTAATTTTTTCAGCAGCATCAGAAGCAATTTCATCATTTTAGACCTATACAAAACCTGTAAACAACACTGTAATCCATTTTCGAAATCTAGTACGGGTGCAAATCCATTTTATTCAATGAAAGCACAAAGGCGCAAACCATTCAAATATTCCAGCCTACCAAAGCAGACAACAATCCAAATTATTCAAACTCAATGTATCGAGGGTAAAATCCAAAATCCGAAATAAAAAGCAAAATGAAAGCATAATCTAGGCATGCCCGCCACTGCCGGCCAGGCGAGATGAAATGTCCTTTGGGCTTACTAGCCAATCATCAACCTCATCCTCATCTTCCTCCCTGCCTTTTGTCATAGGTATGCTGCTTGACTCCTCAACCACGACAAACGGGAGTCGGTCGGCGGACATCTTCACTCCTCTGCGATTGGTGCTACCGGGGTACGCGCGATCCAAGTTTTTCTTGCTCCTCCATTACTGAACAGAGCTTACAACTGACCCTCAAGGTCACTCATGCGACATCAAAATTCTGCAGACTCCTCCTCGTATCTTTGCCAGGCCGCATCGGTGTCTGATAGGGAAAGGACCAAGAAATCCTACAAACCAGGGAAAACGTCAATAATGCACTTCATTTATAGCATCCATACGCGCATCCTATCTTATTTTTGGCATGTCATAATAGGGAATGTACCTGAACAAGCAGCGATTGCCCAATAAGTGTGTCTCGGAGAGCCAAATTGTTCTCTGCAATTGCTCCTTATGGCTCTGTGCAACCTGAAAAATCCAAAGGGCAAGTCAATAAGCACCCACATCTAAGGGTAAGTAAGGAGGCAATTATCATGTTCTCAAGCCTTACATAAGTAATGGTATCTGGTATAAAGATCGGAGCATGCTAGCTTGAGCCTATGTTCCTAAGGTGGAACACACCTAGGGAATTCATCAACACGAACTGGGTTTCCATCGGGTTGACTAGATGCCCCTCCACAAAATTTATACCCTTCGGTACACTATAGTACTGTGTCCCACTCTAGTTGTCCCCACCTCTCTTCCTCGCAGGTTCCTGAAAAGCATGAAAAACACACATAAGCGACATTCCTAACCCAAATAATTACAAATCATGCACATAAATGCAATTATACCTCAAAAGAGTGGTGCCTCCTCTGGGACATCGGCACACTCCTACCGGCTACATCCGCACCTATCTCGTCCTTCCCCTTAGGCTCAATATCAACGTTGTCTTCAACCTCCATCTCAGCCTCCTCTTCCTCTTCTACTTCCTCCTCTTCGACATCCAGTATCCCTTTGAGCCACCTCTACTCCTCCTCCAGCCTTTGCTCATTATGGTACTCAATTGTATCATTCCTATGGATGCGGGGGCACAGGCAGAGTAGGCACTGCTGGTGCCGCTCATAGGGGCTCAAAATGCTCAGAATGACTCATCCATTCCCCTCGATATAATCTGCTTGGTCAGTCACAGACGTAATCACTAGATAGGGCCATCCTAAGACATTGAAGGATCGGCGGGCACCGTTCTATCGGCGATAGGGACAAACCTCCAGCCCCGGACGTGCTCCCCTAAGTACCACTATTGGGATAAGGGGCACTCCATGATAAACTGATGGTCATCCACCTCCCTCCTGACCCTCGTAACTTCCGACAGGTTCTCACCCCATCAAACTGGTCCAGGACAAGCTGCACCAACAATCAACCAAAACAACCGATGCAAGTAAAATGCTTAAAAGCCCAGGCCTGCACAACTAACAAATAATCAGATAAAAAAACATCCATAGTAAATGAGACATGAGCAATCAAGTAAAACGCTGCTAAGGAAGGTATATGAAGTAGTAGATGGCAGAGAAGGAGGGCCTTCCCCTTCTTCCGAGTGCCGGCATCTAGCCCCTAATACATCTGCGCTAAGATGGCCCTTAGCCAGTTCTTCTTCTTGATGTTCGCCACATCCTCCAGGGCGGATATCAGCCCGTAGTTGATCTTGCTCCCCGAAATTAGGAAAAATAACTCGGTGAGCAAGGAAATCACAAAGGAGCAGACGCAAGCGTCTCTAACATCCTCGGGCACCACATCCACTTTAGTCTAGTGTTAGTGCAGCTCACGATAAGATAGTCGCCCTAAGACGGGCTTCAAACCAAATAGCTCCTTCAGTTAACTTACCACGGGCCTCTTAGTGTGATATTTGTCCATATAGGCATCAAAATGAATGACCTTGTCCGTCCATGGGAGCTCGGTCATGGCCACAACATCAGAAGGCGTGATTGTCGCCTCCCTAAATGAGAAGTGAAAGGTATAGGTGGTTTCAGACCACCTCTCTATAAGAGCCATCACAGCCGGATAGGAGAGCTTTGGCATTAACATAGGCATGATTCGGCCCAAGTCCCCAAAGCCCGTCTCATTGATGGCTAGCGCAAGTTCAAGATCCTTTTCCAAAATATGGTGCCATCACTCGCCAATGGTGCCCATACCTCTAGCGTAGGTCAGTCCATGTGGCTGCAAAAATCAAAAGCAAAATAGATAAGTCCTTGTTTATTTTCTCATCGCTGATACTTGCTGGAAGGCTGCTGATATCACTTCTGCTAGAAGTGATGTTGCCAGCGGTATCATCTATACTGCTGGCGGATTGAATGATATCGCTGGCGGCATCACCTTAAGCAGAAATGAGATCACATCTTCCTAGGCCTTCTTGCAAGGCCCGATGCCACTGGCAACATTGTTTATGTTGCCTGCGATATCACAACCTGTGGGCAGAACTTGTTTTGCCCCAAAAATTGCACCCATCGCACTAGAACCACAAAAATCACAATTAATCAAACCATAAGCCTAAAAACAGTAATAATCGAACCTAAAACAGGTAATATCAGTTTATAATCAGTCTATTTCATGCTTATAACTCCTATCAAAGCACGATTTCGAGCCTAAGGCTGAATCAAAACTCAACCAAAAAGAAGAATTTCAAGTTTTACAGGATTACCTGGACGTAGGAAAGATGTTTTTCCTTCTCCGAGGTCATATTGGTAATGATGGAACTGATCCCATACCCATACATCTTGGCCGTCTCCTTCAAGCCTTAAGCAATAGAAACCGAGAGAAGTTTCAGCCCCTCGATGGAGGAATCAAGCAGGCTCTCCCTAGCCTTAGCAGATTTTCCCTTGAAAGCCTTGGCAATTCTCTTCATAATTGGAATAACGAAGAAAGCGAAAGATTTAGAGAAGAATAGAGCAAAAGGCAGGTACAGTTTCTGCAGAATGAGGAAGAGAAAGAGTGTTTTACTTCCTTTTAAACAACTGCATGAAATTTGAGGAGTTTTAATTTATCCGAAACTACCCAATTCATGCCGACGACGACATCAGTCTATACCGCCAGCAACATTGATCATGCCGCCGGCGACATCTCTTTCTTCAATTTGAATTTTGAATTTGTTTAACTAGTCAATGGTGCCATGTGGCACTTATATCACTGGCGACATCATCCCATACCGCCAGCGACATCATCCATATCGCCGACGATATTATCTCTTCCCCCTACTTTTTTCAGCCATCCTCAGTGAAATCCCGGCTCTAGCCCTGACATCCTAGGACTTCTAAACCCTTGTACTTTTTATTATTATGTTTTTGCTGTTGATCGAAGGGGCAAAAATATTTTTGTTTCACAAAATTGATCAAGCAGTAAAAAAACGTCATCTAAAATCTGTCTAATCTTGTTCACATTCTACTTTTTACAGGAACAGTCCATAAATGCAAACCCAATATGCTCATTTTGTATGCTACTCGAAGATTATGGCATGACCCAGTATATGTCAATCTTCGGGTTCACCCCCAGAATGCCAATTGAAGGTCCCTGATATAGTCTCTGTACGTATCACCCTTTAGGTTCACCCCCAGAACGCTAACTGAAGGTCCCTGATACAGTCTCTATGCATATTATCCTCTGGGTTCACCCCCAGAATGCCAACTGAAGGTCCCTGATTCAGTCTCTGTACATATCATCCTTTGGGTTCACCCCTAGAATGCCAACTGAAGGTCCTTGATACCGTCTTTATACGTATCACCCTTTGGGTTCACCCCTAGAAAGCCAACTGAAGGTCCTCGATACAGTCTTTGTACGTATCACCCTTTGGGTTCACCCCCAGAATGCTAACTGAAGGTCCCTAATATAGTCTCTGTACGTATCGCCCTTTGGGTTCACCCTTAGAATGCCAACTGAAGGTCCTTCATACAGTCTCTATACGTATCCCCCTTTGGGTTCACATCTGGAACACCAACTAAAGGTCCTTGATACCATCTCTATACGTATCACCCTTTAGGTTAACCCCCAGAATGCCGATTGAAGGTCCCTGATATAGTCTCTATATGTATAACCTTTTGGGTTCACCCCCAGAATGCCAACTGAAGGTCCCTGATAGAGTCTCTGTACGTATCACCCTTTGGGTTCACCCCTAGAATGCCAACTAAAGGTCCCTGATACAGTCCCTATACGTATCACCCTTTGGGTTCATCCTTGGAACGCCAATTAAAAGTCCCAGCATGACCCTGTATATGTCACCTTTTGGGTTCACCCCTCTAAGATCGCTGCGTGACCCCCTACATGCTTCTTTCAGAACTACACTCCACCAATCTGCAAAGTATAAGTCCGACCAAGGGGCAACGAATCCATAAAGCATAAGTTTGACCAAGGAGCAGCAAATCTGCAAAGCATAAGTCCGACCAAAGGGCAACCAATCCACAAAGTACAAGTCTGACCAAGGGGCAACCAATCCACAAAGCATAAGTCCGACCAAGGGACAATCAATCCATAAAGCATAAGTCTGATCAAGGGGAAACCAATCCATAAAGCATAAGTCCGACCAAGGGGCAATCTCTCCCCAAAGCATAAGTCCGACCAAGGGACAACCAATCCATAAAGCATAAGTCCGACCAAGGGGTAATTCCTCCGTAAAGCTCAAGTCCGACCAAGGGGCATCCTTTCCATAAAGCAAAAGTCTAACCAATGGGCAAAGAAGTTGTCCATCAGGTATCATTCCTATCCCATGCTCTTTCCTGTGATCATACTGACATATAGCAGCAGTGATCCCCCGAGGGGCAGCCTATGAGCACGGGATTTTGCAGTCCCTCTCGCGAGACGATGATGACGTGTACCCAATTTTAATGCCTCAAAATAAAAGTTCTCTTTAGAATTTTTATTACCAATATAACATTCCTTGCAAACTTTATACTTGGTAGAATCCAATTCGGCATGGCCGAAAACGAGTCCGGTAGGAGCTTGAACCGATGATTTGCACCTAAATTAATCAAATCTCTAAAATATCATTCAAAAATCCTGCTTTGACCCCTTTTGGCAGCTTTTTGGATTTATGGGCCCGCTGGCTGTCGGCTTGCAGGAAGCTAATGCCGCTAGCGGCATGGCCTAAGACGGGCTTCTGCACGGACAGCTTCTTTTTCTTCCTTTGACTAGCCTTTTTGCCACTTTCAGTGGAACTGGTCAAAAAGGTCTTGAAGACCACCCCAATTTGCCTATAAAAACACACCATAGGCTTTTAAAGAGAGAGGAGGAAGGGGAAAGTTAATTCTAGAGCGAGAAAATAGATTTTAGTGAGATAAGAATTAGAGAAGGTAGGAAAAAGGATTTTGATCCATTTTTCCTAGTTTTTCTTCTTTGAACTCTCTGATTGTGAGCTTAAAATTAGTAGATCTTTAAGTTGAGATCAACTTAATAGGATTTAGAGACTTAAAACTCTTAAATTTACTACTAAATCATCATTACAAGCTCCCCAGAGGTGTTCCTTGGTTCACGAAAAGGTGGATTCATGACCCTGAGGTAAAAATTCTGAGTCTCATAGCTCTTTGGCATTAATATTGCTGGTTTGTGCTGATTCTTGTTGATTTGTGTTTGTTTTCAGGTTTTTGGTCATTTTTTACTATTGCTTGTTGTTATTGTAAGAAATTGAAGTCGCCGGAGACATGTGATGTCACCGGCAGTATCACTCATGTCGCTAGAGACCTCACTAATACCGCTAGCGGCATCACATTCCCCAGGGACCTCACTTTCTTGTAGGACCCTTTCTTTATGGTACTCAGAAAGCCATGTAACCTTCCTACAAAACTGATGGCTCTAGTGATATCATTGATGTCGCCGGCGGCATCAGTCATGTCGCCGATGACATGAACTTCTGGACAGCCATTTTATTTAATTCATTTCTGACCTAGTTTATTTTTCGAAGCTAGGATACGCAGTCCAACGATGGAGGTCTAAGACCTCCTAAAAACAGACCTCACCCCATACCATGAGGCATTTTCACTAATAATTTGGATAAAGCAACGATCAGGTCCAAAATTTGGTTAAAAATAGAATTTTCCCGCAAACGCCGTTCAAATCTCATTTTAGCCATCCAATCGAGCTTTATAATATTGTAAATGAAATATGCCAAGTCCACGCTAACTCGGGTCTTGTTTGGTTTGCTAACTATACATGATTCGTGATATATCTCGTACAACATATCGTATCTATGTTAACCATCTTCTGCAGGTAGATGTATGTTAGGCCTTCGGGTTTTTCATTTATCGCATAGAAAAAAAATGTATAGGATTTGGAAGCCTTGTACTAATTTTACTTTCCGCACTTATTTTTGGATGACTATAATAATTTTTATCATTTTGATTGCTTGATAAATGCGAAAACAACATAATAACCGAAGACACAAATAAATAGAATGGATTAAACCAATTAAGAAAGAATGAAATATTTTAACTTGGCCTAATGAAAAATAGATAACATCATCTGAACTCGGAATCTCTACTTAAGGTATAGTCCGACCACCCGGTGGGAAAATTGTACCAAAATGTCCTACCAAAATGTCCCAGTTGAGCTAAACCAGCTGGTGACTCTGTTTTAAGTACGGTATTTCGATCTCATATCTTTTGAGCATTAAAGTATGCAAAACCATTTTCCAATCACAACCCCAACCCCCATTATTTTTAGAGGTCGGTCCTTTGGGCCGGTTTCACAGCTGTCACGTAAAACGTCTTTCGCTCACACCTTGCCAAGTCCCCATTGCCTACCTTCTGGTCACCTTCTTCTTCTTCTTCTTCAGTGGATTGATTTGAGAATTTGTTAGTGGATTGATTTGAGAATTTGTGCTAAGTAGTCGGATAGAATCCATCGCTCCTTATATATTTAGGAGTTGTACCTGGCCGCGTGTTGAAGTGACGATTAGTTAAAGCCTCTTATTAGAGTATATGTTGATAGAAATCAATGTACTTCGGTAACAAGTCAATAATTGGGATAGCTTGGAGAAACATCACTATTAGTGGGTATATGTTGATAGAAATCAATGTACTTCGATAACAAGTTAATAACTGGGATAGCTTGGAGCAACATCACTATTAGTGGGTTAACACTTTAAACAAACCCAATAAACTAGATGGTATATATATTAAAGAATGGAAGGAGTTCATCGGATTGGTTGACTATTGCATAAACCTTGATTAAGTCATAAGCATAATGATGTTCCTGTTGGGAACTGATAGTCACTTTGAACATGCATAACAGGCATGGCAGAAATTTAAAATTTTGTCCCATGTCCCTAGAAACTCCTATTAGTTGCATATAAATTAATTAAAGTCTTAACTAAATTAATTCTCCACTTAGGTTAGAATGCATAGGCTAGGCATACCATAATTCGAAATTATATCCTTGCATAAATATTTTATACTAAGCATGTTATAACTCTAAGCTATAACCTAAGAATAAAATAAACTAAGCATGCAAAACAACCTAAGCATAATAATTATTAAGTCTAAAAATGCTTTAAAAAGGGACCTAATAATTAAAAGAGAAAGAAAAGAAACTTACCAGTTGAAGCGAGCTTTAGCAGAACCTCCTTGCATAAGCCTTCAAGTGTAGGATAGCATCCACACAAACCCCACCAACCGAAACCTCCCAATGAGGAAAAACTGTAGAGCTTTGAGTAACTGCTAGACCACTCTAAAAGCCAACCCGAAAATATTAACTAGAGGTGCTCGAATAAATTCAAGCTCCTAAAAAATAACTTGCTCTTAAGTCAACTCAAGAGATAGCACAATGGAATCTCAAGTGAAGACTTAGAAGGAGCTTGGTAAGAATTGAAAAGGAGCATAGAGAAGCCTATTTATAGGCTTAGGGAGCAAAATAGCTCCCCATTTTCCAATGTGGGATGGAAAAAGCCCATCCCATATGAAGGGCAGCCATGCGGATCCAATAGGATCCGCCAGCTGCCCCGCCACACACAGCGTGCACGCTGTATGTGCCGCAAGCTGGGCTTGTGGGCCTCTCGCATGCCCAGCTTGCGGTTGAGCTCGCGCTGGGCTCCCCAACGAGAGCTCTTCTAACCCCGCACTGTGGGCTCTTGCAGATGCTGTCCAGCAGCGTGCCACGAGCCCGCAATTCCCTTTTGCGATCCAATCCTCGAATAATTTTTTGGGTAATTTTTAACTAGGTCCAACCTACTTGGAAAAATTCTCTTTCAATCCTTTTCAAATTTATATTTTATTTATAACCCTAATAAATTAGTTACCGGTCAAAATAAATTGTTGGTTTAACCAAAATTTATCTAATCATTTTAATCAATATTTTGATTTATTTATGACCCTAATAAAATTAGTTATCAGTCAAAATAAATTCTTGGTCTAACCAAATAATAATCCAATTATTATTATTATGTTATATTTTCGTAATAGAATAAATCTATTAATTCTTTACTCAGTCCGATGAAGGTCCAATGTGTGTGACCTTATAGGATCCCCGAAATATTGAGTTGTTAAGGCTTAACCAATCCTTGTTCTATCAGAACTATTGGCTCGAGGTTCTATACCGTGAATAGAACTCGATTACCTTAAACGACTATAGTACGCCTCGAGCAAGGGTCCACCATCCCCTTATTATTCAGAACGTAATTTATGCTTATGACTTAATCCTGGTTAATGCAATAGTTTCCCATTGTGATGAACTCCTTCCATTGTTTAACATTAGTACCATCTGGTTTGTTGGGTTCAGTTAAAGTGTTAACCCACTAATAGCGAGGTTGCTCCAAACTATCCCAGTTATTTAATTGTTATCGAAGTATATTGGTTCTTACCATAATGTGTTTGACTAGAAACCATTTCTATCAAACACGTACTCTGATCAGAGGTTTATAGCAATCATCACTTCAACAAGTGGCTAGGTACAACTCCTTAATATATCTGGAGAGATGGATTCTTTCCGACTAAATAGCTTACCAACGTGCTTTCATCACTATACGCGTAATCAAGCGTGACAACCTAAATTAATGAGTGCATAGGAATGATCCAAAGTATAGCGATAGTACCACATAAGGTTACTAGTATCTCTAGTACGAGGATATTCGTAAAGCTACTGCATAAAGATAAAAACTAACACTATCATATATTTACCAAGTGTTTACCTTATTGCGGTCTTCAATATATCTTCCAGACATATCTAGACCTGGGCATGGGCCAGTCTGGGCCGATTTTGGGCCGGGCTCAATCGGGCCTAGCTAAAAAATAAGTAGCCTAAGCCTGACCTAACCCACAAAAAATAGGAGTCGGGCTCGGGCCGAGCCGGGCCTTTATAAAATAATCAAATCTTAAGCCCAGCCCGCGGCTTACCAATTATTATATATAATTAAAAGATTAAATATTTTTTAATAAAAAATATTATAATTAAATAATTGTAACCAAAATTCTAATATAAGTCACAAAATTGAGTTTCGAAGCTAAATTTTACAAGAAATTTCAAAAATTTCAAAAATTATTACTAATATAAATAATAAATAAATATTTATTTAATATATTTATTTAGTAGTTTGGGTCGGACGGGCCTGGCTTGGGTTTTAGGACTAAAACCAAGCCAATCCCATAATTTCTTCGGGCTTCTCCGGGTTTGGGCCGGGCCGGGCCTAACCTCCAATTAGTTTGTCCAAACCCGGCCCATGAAAGAAAGGCATGGGTAGGCCTCGCGGACCGGTGGGTTGATGCCCAGGTCTAGCTATATCCATGTTCCAAACTTAAGGCACCACCTTTAGTCTTAGACGGTTAACCGCTTGGACCCTTTCCAAGAAAGTTGACCACATGCTAGTCTTACTGCTTCATCTATATCCTTTCATGACGAAACTATGACTAGGGATAGTTTAGACATAATCATAATTGCACATAAAGCAGGTCTCACTAAGTATAGCCAACTATAATTTCTCTCACTTCATGCTATGATATGTCAGATACTTTTGTAAAGAGGTATCAATGTGTTTATATATATATATATATATATATATATATGTATGTATATATATATAAACAAAAGGTTAAATGCCTTTATTAATTAATCAAATTATTCATATTAATACATAATTAAGATATATCGCCCTAATTGCCTTAAGAGCATACATCGTATCTAACGAACTCCCACTTGCTCTAAGGCCAATTAGCCTTATGTCTTAATCCATATGCTTTCACGTGCTGGTTATGTTTGACTCGCGTCAATGGCTTCGTCAGACCATCCACATAGTTCTGATCAGTGGGGACATAGTCTAATCTTATTATCTTAGTATGAATGATCTCCTTGATTATATGATACTTTCTGGATACATGTCTATTCTTTTGGTGAGATCGTGGTTCTTTTGCCTGAGCTATAGCACCATTGTTATCATAATACAAAGTAATTGGATTAACAATATCAGGCACCACACCGAGATCACCAATAAATCCGTTTAACTAGACACCTTCTTTCGCTGCTTCACAAGCAGCAATGTACTTAGATTCTGTGGTTGAATCGGCAGTAGTTTCTTACTTAGAACTCTTCCAGCACACTGCCCCTCCATTTAATACATACACAAAACCTGACTGAGACTTAAAGTCATCCTAGTCAGATTGAAAACTCACAGCAGTATAACCTCTAATTGTGAGGTCACCATCTCCATATATTAAGAACTCATCTTTAGTCCTTCCCAAGTACTTAAGACTTGCCTTGACGGCCATCCAGTGCTTTTCACCTAAATTCGATTGATATCTACTTGTAAAGCTCAAAGCTTGAGAGACATCTAGCCTAGTCCATATCATATCATACATGATGGATCCTATAATGGATGCATATGGTATATCCTTCATGTGCATTCTTTCCTAAGCTGTCTTCGGACACTCAACCTTTGATAGGTTAATCCCCCTTGTCATTAGGAGATATCCTTTCTTTGAATGGTTAAGGTTGAACCTATTCAAAACCTTGTCTATATATGTACTTTGAGAAAGACCTAACAACTTCTTGGATCTATCTCTATATATCTTTATACCTAGTATAAATGCTACTTCTCCAAGGTCTTTCATGGAGAACTTTCTTGATAACCGAATTTTAATACTTTAAAGAAGAGAAATGTCATTTCCTGTTACTAGAATGTCATCGACATATAATACTAAGAAAATGATTGCACTCCCACCAACCTTCTTATAAACACAAGGCTCATTAATGTTTGGACAGAAATCCAGTTCATGGATTATCTGATCAAACCTCATATTCCAACTCCCAGATGCTTGCTTAAGCCTATAAATAGACCTTTGCAATTTGCATACCTTCGAGCAATTCTGAGATGTAAAACCCTTGAGTTGTGTCATATACACATCCTGATCCAAATGCCCATTCAGGAATACTGTTTTATCATCCATCTGCCAGATCTCATAATTATAATGAGCAGTAATGGCAAGGAGTATTCTTATATATTTAAGCATAGCTATCGGTAAGAAAGTTTCATCATAGTTCATACCTTCGCGTTGACGATAACCTTTCGCTACCAACCTTGCCTTATAGGTAATTAAATTACCATCCATGTCAGTCTTCTTCTTGAAGACCCATTTGCACTCGATAGGTCTAACCTCTTCAAGTGCATCGACCAAATTCCAAACTTGGTTTTCATACATGGAATCCATTTCTGATTTCATGGCCTTAAGCCATTTATCAGAATCTGAGATCTTTATTGCTTCATCATAGGTTCTTGGTTCATCATCCTCCATGAGCTATAGTTCCCTATCATTAGTAATGATAAAACCATATCTATCAGGACCTTTATGAACATGACCTGATCTTCGCAATGGTTGTGTTTCGACAGGTTGTTCTTGGATCACACCTTCTTATGTATCTAGAATGGGGTCAATGAACTGATTGTCTGTTTCTCCCTCTTGAACTTGTAGTTCAAGGTTGCTCCCACTGAATTTTACAAGTAAGTGTTCCTTTTCAAGAAAATGAGCACTCCGAGACACACATACCTTCTGTGCTTCGGGTTGGTAAAATAAATATCCAATAGTTTCCTTTGGATATCCCATGAATAAACGCTTGTCAGATTTAGCGTCTAGCTTATCTGATGCTATCCTCTTTACCAATAGAAGGACATGTGACTTAGAGATGGACTTTTATTACACCATCTATCGTAAGGCGTAAAATCAACTGATTTAGAGGGCACTCTATTTAATACATAAACTAGTGCATATCCCCAAAGGGATTTACTGAGACATGCTTGGCTCATCCTGGACCGAACCATAACTAATAAAGTCTAATTCCTCCTTTCTGACACTCCATTGTGTTGGGGTGTATAAGGATGGGTCCACTAGGGAACTATCCCATTTTCTTTTAGATAATCCTAAACTTAAGTATTCTCCACCTCAATCAGATCGTAGTGCTTTAATACTTTTCTCAAGTTATTTCTCTACTTCATTTCTGAATATTTTGAACTTTTCAAAACTTTGTAAATTGTGCTTCATTAAGTGCAGATAACCATATCGTGAATAATCATTAATAAAGGTTGTGAAGTAGGAGTATACTCCTAGTGCCTGAACACTCATTGGACCACACACATCAGTATGCACAAGTTCCAATGTACTCGTGGCTCGTTCACCCTTTCCTTCAAAAGGGTAACTTCATCATTTTTCCTTTTAAATAAGGCTCACAATCACCATAAGACTCCAAGTCTATTGGGCCAAAGTCTCGACGCTTATGCAACTTGGTTAAGCGATCTTTGTTTATATGGCCTCAACGACAATATAAGTAGAAAGATTTCCCATTATCTAATTTACCTTTCTTCACATTGTTCATATTAAAAACTTTTGTTTTAGTATCAAGAACATAAATTCCACCATTCAATATCCCATAGCCATAAAGAACATTATTTAAACAAATTTAACAATTATTATTCAAAAATAAAACTTGAAATCCCTCTGCTGCTAAATGCGCAACAAAGAAATATTCTTAGTAACATTCGGAATATAGTAACAATTATTCAAAACCAAAACTAGGCCACTTGGAAAAATAAGATTAAAGCTTCCTACGGCTAGTGCAGCAACTCGTGCTCCATTTCACACACGCAGGTCCATCTCTCCTTTTGCAAGCCTCCTACTATTTCTTAGTCCCTGCACAGAAGTACAGATGTGAGAACACAACCAGTATCCAATACCTAAGTTGATTCATAAGGAAAAGTAGCATAGTTTTTAATTACAAACATACCTGAAGTAGATGCCTCTGTAGGCTTCTTCTTTAAATGTTTATAAGTAGGTGTTTTGCAATCCCTCTTCCAGTGTCCCGGTTTCCTGCACTGGAAGTAGACATATTTGGATGTCTTCTTTTCTTTCTTCTTCTTACTGATTCTTTTCTTGGCCCCCAATGCCTTCTTAAGAAACAGTAGAGTCTTATGATCTTTCTTAATCTGAGGTTCTATTGTCTTCAGCATGTTGATTAATTCTGGAATCGTAGAATCAATCTTGTTCATGTAATAGTTAGATACAAAATTTGAGTAATTATCTGTTAAGCACATCAACACATGGTTAATACTTAACTCATGATTCATTTTGAATCCAAATCTATTCAGCTTCTCAAGGTATCCCGAGAGTTTTAGTACATGCTGAGAGGCAGAGGCGCTAGCCTGCATCTTGATTTCAAACAGGAGTCTTGAGGTCTCATACCTCTCTGTCCTTTCTCGCTCAGCAAAGAGCTCCTCAAGATGAAGAACCATGGTCTCTAAGTCCATGTTCTTATGTTGTTTCTGAATCTCAGGATACATGGACCCCAACATTATGCATGTTGTAGTCTCACCATCATTCTTTTGCTTCAACCAGGCATCATGTTCCAATTGATCCCTAACATCAGGTTCTACTGGGAAAATTTCATCTAGACTATAGACAATTTCCATAGATTTGGGAACTATTCTCATAACTTGGAACAAATCAAAAAAGTTTGAGCCATTCAGTTTGGTGTCAAGTAACGGATGGAGATTAATGTTGGAAGTCGTTTTCAACCTAAGATGTAAGAAAAGAAAAAAATTATTTCGACTTTAGAATATATTGCATGTATTTAAGGTCTTTTAATTAAATACATTTATCCTATCATTTTTCAAAATTTACAATAGCTCGTTCTATTGAATTCGGGAAGTCTAGCCTACCTAAATTTCCAAGAAGGTAGCATCTACAGCTATTCTAATATGACCCCAGATTTTATAAGTAAAGCCATATTAGTAAGTTGTAGTTGGAATCCCATTTCATTTACATCAAATGCAATTGCTAATTATTCAAGTTCCCTAATTCCAAGGGACATGTGCTCTTATATTAGCATCTCCTTGAACATGTCTCAGTCCTATGGCTAGCCTCCAATTTTATGGTGGACTACCTCAGTCCTGTTAAGGTAGACTCTATCTCAATATCCATAACTGATCGATGTAGATAAAAGGAACGCTTTGTGCAACACTTTATGGCTGAAGAAGATCGTATTATAGATTCAAGTAAGGAAGACTATGACTTGCCTTAATATATTTACTTTGGGATTTTATATTGATGTTAAACGTCTCACCCAATCTAGGATTTATTAGATAGATATATTTATAATAATTTATATTAATTCAGGGACTTTTAGAATTACTTAAAAGGTCTAACCTTTAGTGGGTTTAAGCTCTTTATTATAATTATTCCATCAACCTAGATTATATGTAAAATTATTAACATTCCTTATTTGTTATATATTTTGCATTTCTATTAAGCTTTTAATCAATAATTCAATATTTACTTTGTTATAGAAACATATATAAGCACTATCTTATATACTATAAATAAATCAATCCATTTTTAAACCCCTATTAGTCAATTCAAGCTGCACCGATATAGGTTCCCAGGTAGGAGAGGTACCCCATGAGAAGTAGACACCAAGCCCAATCCTTTCTAGAGCAAACACGGGTATAAACTTGAAGACCATGGATCCTCTTGAAATAATAAATTTTGTTCTTTCAATTCATGTAAATTGAAAGCATTTATAACCTTTGTATCTTAAATGATTTATTGAGTCTTTGATAATTTTTGAGTAAGTTGAGCAGACTTATTCGAAATTATCAATATCCATTTTCTAACCTTGAAATAAAATCCTTAATTCATCTACTGTTTCAAACAATTTAATAAACTTTTAATCATTCCATATAGAAAATAAAATTCAGTTCGCTTCTTACTTATTTATGCACTAAATAGGCAGAGTCCGATACCACTATTATGAACTGACAGTAACTTTGAACATGCATAACAGGCATGACAAAAACTCAAGATATTGTCCCTTGTCCCTAGAAACTTTTATTAGTTGCATATAAATTAATTAAAACCTTAACTAAATTAATTCTCTACCTAGGTTAGCATGCATAAGCTATGCATATCATAATTCTAAATTATATCCTAACATAAATATTTAATACTAAGCATGTTATAACTCTAAGCTATAACCTAAGCATAAAATAAACTAAGCATGCAAAACAACCTAAGCATAATAATTATGAAGTCTAAAAACGCTTAAACAAAAGACCTAACAATTAAAAGAGAAAGAAAGGAAACTTACCAATTGAAGTGTGCTTTAGTAGAACCTCCTTGTACAAGCCTCCAAGTGTAGGATAGCCTCTATGAGTATCCACATGAGCCCCACCAACCAAAACCTCCCAATGAAGAAGAACTGTAGGGCTTTGAGTAGCTGCTAGACCACTCCAAAAGCCCACCCGGAAATATTAACTAGAGGTGCTTTAATAAATTCAAGCTCCTCAAAATTAACTTGCTCTTAAGTCAACTCGAGAGATAGGATGTTGGAATCTCAAGCCAATACTTAGAAGAAGCTTGGTACGAATTGAAAAGGAGTATGGAGAAGCCCATATATAGGCTTCGGGAGTAAAATTGCTCCCCATTTTTCTAATGTGGGATGGGAAAAAACCCATCCCATGTGCGGTTCATTGGATCTGCGGGCTACCTTGCCACAAACAACGTGCATGGCACGTTGTGTGTGCCGTAAGCTGGGCTAACAGGCCTCTTGCAAGCCCAGCTTATGGTGGAGCTCGCACTGGGCTCCCTTGCGTGAGCTCTTCCGTGCCTGTACTGCCGGCTCTTATGCATGCTGCCCAACAGCGTACCGCTAGCCTGTAGTTCCATTTTACGATCCATCCCTCGAACAATTTTTCGAGTAATTTTTAACTAGGTCCAACCTGCTTGGAAAATTCTCTTTTAATCCTTTTCAAATTTATATTTTATTTATGATCCTAATAAATTAGTTACCAGTCAAAATAAAATCCTTGTTTAACCAAATTTTATATAATCATTTTAATCAATATTTTAATTTATTTATGACCCTAATAAAATTAGTAACCGGTCGAAATGAATTCTTGGTCTAACCAAATAATAATCCAATGATGATTGTGTTATATTTTTATAATAGAATAAATCTCATAATTCTTTACTCAGTCCGATGAAGGTCCAATGTGCGTGACCTTATAGGATCCTGAAGTATTGATCTGTTAAGGCTTAACCAATCCTTGTTATGTAGGAACTATTGGCTCGAGGTTCTAGACTGTGAATAGAACTCGATTACCTTAAAAGATTGTAGTACGCCTCTAGCAAGGGTCCACCATCCCCCTATTACTCGGAATGTCATTTATGCTTTTGACTTAATCCTAGTTAATGCAATAGTTGCCCAATGCAATGAACTCCTTCCATTCTTTAATATTAGTAGCATCTAGTTTGTTGGTTTCGGTTAAAGTGTTAATCCACTAATAGCGAGATTTCTCTAAGCTATCCTAGTTATTTACTTGTACCGAAGTATATTGATTTTTACCATAATGTGTTTAACTAGAAACTATTTCTATCAAACACATACTCTGATAAGAGGTTTATAACAATCATGACTTTAACAAGTTTTCGGGTACAACTCCTTAATATATCCGGAATGATGGATTCTTTCCGGCTACATAGCTTACCAACGTGCTGTCATCACTATACCCATACTCACGTGTAACACACTAAATTAATGAGTGCATAGGAATTACCCAAAGTATAGCGATAGTACCACACAAGGTAACTAGTATCTCAAGTATGAGGATATTCGAAAAGCTACTGCATAAAGATAAACACTAACACTATGATATATTTACCATGTGTTTATCTTGTTGCGGTCTCCAATATATCTTCCAGATATATACATGTGTCAAACTTAAGGCACCACCTTCAGTCTTAGGAGGTTAACTGCTTGGAACCTTTCCAAGAAAGTTGGCCACATGCTAGTCTTACTGCTTCATCAGTATCCTTTCTTCATGAAACTATTACTAAGAATATTTTAGACATAATCATAATTACACATGAAGCAGGTCTCATTAAGTATAGTCCAACTATAATTTCTCTCATTCAAGTTATGATACGTTAGGGACCATTGTATAGAGATATCAACGAATATATTTTAATCAATCATAATATATATATATATGTTATAAATATTCTTATTTATATTGGATGACCATTAATGCCCTAATTAATACTATGATTTATATCATTTTCTTTTCCTCTCATATTCCTATAAATTGATGTAATTCATTCATTTGTTGATATGTATAAGAACTACATTTGCTTGCTTTCATTCCTTTGAGATTGTTCTTTGTTATTTGTTCTTTATTTGCAACACGTTATCAGCACGATAAGTCTACCAGTGATCCTGTTAAAGGTTTTGATTTCTTTTCTATCATATGATTCTTGTTTTCTTTTATGTTATTTTTTATGATAATTTTAATTTATAGTTTCCTGAAAAACATTTATATAATTGTATCCTTGAAGGATATAATGAATAATTTTAATTTATTCGTTCTCGATAAAACATTTATATAATTATATTCCTGAAGGATATAACAAATAATTTTAATTTATTTGTACTTGAAGATTACACATATATATATAATTATATCCCTAAAGTATATAAAAAATAATTTTAATTTGTATATTTTGTAAGAATATATATAATTGTATCCCTCAAGGATATAACAAAATAATTTTTATGTGTATATTCATGAATAATATATTGTAATTGTTGTAAGATTGTGAATGCTTAATGAGTATATAGTTATTACGCTCTTGGAAAGAATCAACTTTTGATAAGGGATATAATCATTCAATAAATATTGAAATATATATTTACATCCATATTAAGATCTTGCAGATCTTTGTATAATGATGTTACGTGCAATAACGAAAAGACCATATATACTTGACTATAAAAGATCTCGAAGATCGTTGAAAATAAATGTATGACAACGTGAAAAATATATCAATGAAAGGCTCATTTTAAGTGAAAAAAAATTAATTATCATAATGTATTAGAAAATTTCGTATGAATATATTGTGCTCTTATAGCATTACAATAAATGGAATATGTTCCTCATGATGAATAAATTTATTGCTTTCAGCAAAAATTATGAGCTATTGATAAGAAACATGAACCATGTCCAAATTGATCAATTGCATTCCCCGAAGTGAATATGATATCATATCACAATAATAGTTTCTAAATAAAAAATTGTGGACGTGATGGATAAAATATTCGTCATCATTGATATTATAGCCAAATGAAGTGGAGAGTGAAATTGATGACAATTATAACCACCGAAAGTGCAAAGATTAAATTCCCCACAATATAGCCACCCGAAGTGGTACGTGAAAATGAATTTTTTGTAGACAGATTTAAGAAATGCACTTATATTTTGTTCTTAATATGCTGATATTATTAATTTGAATATATCTTATAAATTTATTGTTGTACCTCTAATTTGCGTAACTCCTCTTTGGATATGTTAGGTGTTACCTCCGATATGAATAACAGTGGTGAAAAATAAAAAATATGTCAAGATCTTGCAAATCTTTGAATAATGATACTCTAGCGCAATGAAAGGAAAAGTCTTCTTTTGTCATCTTGTGAACAAACAATATTGAAAAATGGCATAAGAATGTAATTAAGAAATATATTGAATCTATATAGGGGTAAGTTCCTACAAATTAGTCTATTACTATTAATTACATGATATTATTTCCTAATTCATTATTTCATATTAATATAAATTGATGATATGATATTATTTCCTAATACCTTGTATGACCATATGAAAAATATATTAATCCAAAGATCATCGTATACGGAAAGAAAGTTATTTATCAAAATTTATTTATACGAACTTTCTCTATTTTATGAAAAATGTGCTCTCGTAGCATCACATGCTCTGATAGTAGACTATACATGAAAAGGTTTTCACCAAATATAGTGAATTTAATTATTGCATTTATTAAGCAAAATAAGTGATTTTGTTAAAAAGTCATGAACATGTACCATTGTACAAATTCATGCCCGGAAGTGAATTGAATGTCATATCATCATATAAATTTTATTAATTAGAAACTATAACAAAAATATTTGTGCTCATAAATATAATCATAAAACCACCCGATGTGGTAAAGCAATTTGATAATAATAACCACCCGAACTGGATAAATGTTTATGTTGTTTTATTTACTTATTTATTCATGTTTTATTACAGTATATATATTTATATATTTATTGTTTATGTGATTATTTTCTTTGTAAAAGTTATTATTTTTGAGTTACTATACAAAAGATATTATATTTGTTGAACCAAGCACAAGTTTGGACTGAGTCAGTGGATTGACTTAGTAGTGCTTAAGTTTTGATCATAATAATTAAGTTCAGTTGAGTTAATTAAATCAATAATGATGTTAAAATAAATAATCTATGGTTGTATGGGAGTTAGTAAATTCAAAGGTAAAATTTCAAGTCTCAGCTGACCTAGTTATTTAGTTTAACTCTGAGTGTTTTGGGCTGAGTAGCAACTTTAGTTGCTGACTAAGTAATATTTACCCAGCGCTTGATATTTAGATTTTGCTTTAAGATACACTATTTCGCTGAGTTACTTCATATTTGTCAAAGGTACTGGCCTTACCAATTAAGAAAAAATGAGATCTTTGCTTTTAGTGTTGCTTTTTGCAGGACATTAATGAGAGAAAGAAAAAAATAATTAACGCCTTGATAAGACCCAGTTTAATGGAGAAAATGACAAAGTCTTCCATATTCAAGCTGCAAAAGTCATTTGCCAGTTTGGGAAATTCTACATATCAACAACATTGTATCGCGCGCTCTGCGGCATGTCAGATTACAAGAGGAATGGGAAGAAGATAAGTGGCAAGTCAGTGCGAGTTCTCTCTAACGGAAGACTGACATCAAATGATAAAGGATTCAAATCAAAGCTCGAATCTCAATCTAATGGATTGATTTCTATCTCACAACGGTGTGATTCTATCTCTTAACGAATTGATTTGAAGAAGCAAAGGGTGAATAGGTGAGCTGTCAATTTCAGAAGATGCCAAAGCAATTTTAATGGCTACTTTCTTAATCCATCTATAAAAGGAGAAAGAAGGCAAGCGTTAGAACTTGGTGATTATACCTGAATTTCTCAGAAGCTAAAACTCTGTCAATTTGCAAGCTTTATTGAAGTTCAAGCAAGAAAGCAACTACTTAGAGAGAATCTCCTTTAGAATAAGAAAGAATAGAACAGATCATTGATTTGTAATATCTGATTATTGTAACTACATTAACATTTTATAAGTTGAATCCAGGTCTTGTTTAGACTCTTATTGAGTTACTGATAGAAGAGGGTATTCTACTCCGCGAGTGAGCGATTGCAGTTTGGAGGGTACTTACTGTAATTAGGGAATTTGTGAAGGGCTTCTCCGCCTAGGGTAAAGGAGTTGAGATCAGTGGATTAAAGCTGAGACACTCTCTCGGAACTGGATGTAAGCACAAGCTGTTGAACCAGTATAAAAAACCTCTGTGTCCTTTACTTTGAAGTTTTTACAGAAATTCACTCAGCCAACTGACCTACTCAGCAGGACTCATAATTATCGCGAAAAAGTTTACGAAGTTTTTAAGTGAGTCATTCAACCCCCCCTCTGACTCATTGAGTGTATGCATAGGGACTAACAAGTGGTATCAAAGTAGTTCTCATTTCAAAGATTTAACAATCTTGAGATAAAGACCATGGCATACAAAGGATGAGAATCCAGTGGAAGAGCCCATTGAGTGTATACATAGCCACCAAGCCTCCTATGTTCAATGGAGAGCATTATACATATTGGAAGAATAGGATAAAGAATTTCATCCAGTCTCAAAGTACGCACGCTTGGATGACTGTTGTTGAAGGGCCATATGTTCATACCATCGTGAAGAATGGAGTAAAAGTAGAAAAGTACTCTGATGTTTGGGATAGTCAGGACTTGGTCAAACAGAAGGAAAATGCGGCTGCTATCAACTATCTCCATTGCGCTCTTAATGCAACTGAGTTTAATCGTGTTTCAAGATGTGAAACTGCCAAAGAGATATGGAAGAACTTTTAAGTAACTTGTGAAGGTACTGAGAAGATGAAAGAATCCAAGATTAATATCCTTATGAGGGATTATGAACGGTTCCATATAAGGAGGATATTTCCAACATGAACACCAGGTTCATGAATATTGTCAATGAGCTGAAAAGACTTGACAAGAACTCTAACTATCAAGAAGATCCTTAGTAGCTTGACTCAGGAATGGGAAACAAAGAAGAGTGCTATTGAAAAAGCTCATAATTTAAATACTTATAAGTTTGATGAGATGATTGGAACCTTGCTGACTCATGAGATGTCTTTAAAGCAATATGAAGATGAGTCTAAGAAGCACAGGCACAAGGAAAGGGAGAGCTCTACTAGAGCTATTGTTCTAGGAGCTGATGATGAAGAAGATTCCTCTAAGGAAGAATACCCAGAGGATAGAACAGAAGAAATAGCACTGATGACCAAGAATTTCAGAAGATACTTAGGAAATGATAAGAACTTTTAGAAGTTTAAAAAATCAGGCAGGTACAAGAAGAGAGCAAATGATAGACCATGAAAGGAGTTCAACAAGGAGCATAACAAAGATATCAAGTGCTTTGAATATGGCGAGAAGGGGCATATCCAGTCTAGTTGTCCTAAACCTAATAAGGAAAAGTTTAAGAAGAAAAAGAGTAAGAAAGCCCTTGCTGCTACCTGGAGTGACTTTAAACAAGAGTCATCATACTCAGATGAAGAGGCACAAGATTCCGCCAATGTGTGTCTCATGGATATGGATGATCTACATAACTCAGAGTCAAATGACCAACCGTCTACTTCCGCTGCCAATCAATCAGCTGATCAAAGCAAAGACAAAGGAAATCACTCTAAGGTAAATTCTGAACCCCCTTTGTCTTCAGATAAGATTGCCATAGTACTTAATGATGTTATTAATATGACTATGAAGTCAACCAAATACATCAAAGTACTTGACATCTTACTCCAAATGGAAAAAGCTGAGCACCAAAGTGGATATAACAGCAAACTCACTAAGAAATTAGATGCGCTAGCTGCTGAATTAACTATTTCGAAAAAGGTGAGAGTCCCTCCTCAACCTTGCAAGAATACTCAGAGTAACCGCACTCATCACTCTGAGAAGGGTTCTCAATAGAGTAAAGTGAGCAGGCTTAATCCTAAGGTCGCATGTAACTTTTGTGGAAAGTTAGGACATGCAACAATCATGTGTAGACATAAAGATGGTTAGTATGATGAGTATGACTAGTCAAGGATGACCACCACTAATAAAGGTGGACCCAGCCATAAAAAGGTATGGGTACGTGTAGAAAACTTTTTTTTCAGGTAAGCCTGAGATCCACTGATGACAGAAGAATGTGGGATTTGATAGTGGATGCCCAAGGTATATGATAAGTGAGGAAAAGCAATTCATCACATTGGAGCGAAGAAGGAATGGAATTGTTAGGTTTGGAGACAACAAAAAGGGAAAGATCGTTGGCAATGGCACCGTGGGAGTCAAGCCTTCTATTAATAATGTGTCTCTTGTGAAAGGCCTAAAGTCAACCTGCTAAGCATTGCTCGGCTGTGTGACAAACGCAGGAAAGTGATATTTGACTCAGCGGGCTGCTCAGTCATTGATGGTAACTCTGACCAAACTATTCTTTTTGCTCCTAGAATTGATAATGTTCATATGATTGATTTATCCCCTAGCTCCAATGATACATGCTTAGTTTCTAAGAAGGAAAACTCATGGTTGTGGCACAGAAGGTTAGGACATATCAATATGACCAATTTATCCAAATTAGCCAAAAATAAACTTGTTGAGGGATTACCCAATCTAGCCTTTGAAAAGATAGACTCTGCTCAGCATGCCAACTTGGGAAATAATTTAGGAAGACCTTTAAATCATTAGCTGATATATCTTCTTCTCGTCCCCTTGATCTTCTACACAGGGATTTGTTTGGGCCTGTTGAGCCAAAACGTCTAGGTGGAATGAAACACACCCTTATGGTTGTAGATGATTTGACCAGGTTCACTTGGACTGTCTTGTTAGCAAGCAAAGATGAAACATTTGAATCATTCCCTAGGTTGGCTACCCGGATCATAAATAAAAAGGACCTTAAAATTAATAGAATCCGTAATGACCATGTAAGGGAATTCGAAAACAAGCAGTTTGAGGAATTCTATTCTATGCATGGTATTGACCATAGATTTTCTACCCCTCATACACCTCAGTAGAATGGGGTTGTTAAGAGAAAGAATTGCACTATTGTGGATATGGGTCATTTTATACTGAGTGATAACAATCTGCCAAAGTATTTCTAGGGAGAAGCTATTAACACAACTTGTTATATTCTAAATAGGGTTTTAATTCACCAAGTTTTGAACAAAAATCCTTATGAACTTTACAAGGAGCGTAAGCCCAAGGTTGGTAATCTCAAGGTCTTTATGGGTTGCTCGACACACAGTAGGGCATACAGAGTGTATGTCAAGAGAACTGGTATCTTAGAGGAGTCAATGCATGTAGATTTTGATAAAACTAACAGTGCAGGTGGAGAAGCCAGCGATGATGAAAGAGAAAAGGAACAAGTCAGCGGATCAGTCAGTTAGCCTATTGTTATTCCTAATCTAATACTAGAAAAAGAAGACTATAAAGTTGACTTGGACCAATCCATCAACTTTGGTAATGATGTAGATGCTCAACCAATGACAGTAGCTCAGCGAGCTAATCCTGATCTACCAAAAGAAGTTAGAGCAAGAAGAGATCACCTAGTTAAGAAGATTCTTGATAGTGTTAAAAATCCAGAGCTGACTAGAGGTCAGTTGTATAGAATGATGAGACATTCGGCATTTATCTCATTGATTGAACTAAAGAAGTTTGAAGATGCTGAGTTTTATGACAACTGGATGATTGCTATGCAAGAAGAGCTAGACCAATTCAAAAGAAATGAAGTTTGGGATTTGGTGGAGAAACCCAGAGGCAAGTCAATCATTGGCACTAAATGGGTTTTCAAGAACAAGCTAGATGAAGCTAGAAATGTTGTTAGAAACAAGGCCAGATCAGTTGCTCAAGGCTACAGTCAACAATAAGGCATTGATTATGGAGAAACCTTTGCACCAGTAGCAAGACTTGAAGCCATAATAATTCTCCGTGCCTCTGCATCTCATGTGAACTTCAAGTTGTTTCAGATGGATATTAAGAGTGCATTTCTTAATGGTTATTTTCAAGAGGAAGTCTATGTCAGACATCCCCCAAGCTTTGAAGATCTAAAGTATCCAGATCATGTCTTCAAGCTAAAGAAGGCTCTATATAGACTGAAATAGGCTCCAAGAGCTTGGTATGAGAGACTGACTAACTTTTTACTAAGCAAAGGTTATGTTAGAGGAAAATCATATACAACTTTGTTTATCAAGAAGAAGCATCAAGATGTGTTGCTAGTCCAAATCTATATTGATGACATCATATTTGGAGCAACTGATGAAAAGCTACGGAAAGAGTTCAACCAGCAAATGAAGAAAGAGTTTGAAATGTCAATGATGGGAGAGCTTGATTTGCAAACTAAGAAGAAGTTTAACATGGATAAAGCTAAGCCAATGTCAACACCCATGGCCACTAATACAATTCTAAGTAAAGATGAGGAAGGTTAACCTGTAGAGAGTAAGCTCTGTAGAGGTATTATTGGTTCTCTACTTTACTTAATTACTTGTATGCCTGGCATTCAGTACGTTGTATTCTATTGTGCAAGATATCAAGCTGACCCTAAAGAATCTCACTTAGCTGTTGTTAATAGTATTCTCAGGTATTTGCTAGGCTCGATTGATGCAGGTATATGGCATCCAAGTAATAGAAACTCCACTCTAAGAGGATACACAGGTGCTGACTATGGAAGACACAAACTTGAAAGGAAAAGCACCACAGGAGGATGTCATTTCCTAGGTGATTATCTAGTAATATGGTACAATAAAAAGTAGACTTATATGGCTCTGAGTGTAGCTGAGGCTAAGTACATGGCTGCAGGAAGCTGTGTATCACAACTACTATGGATCAAGCAGCAATTAGAGGATTATGGTATAAAGTCTAAGTGTCTTGAAGTCATGTATAACAACAAGAGCACAATTGACCTATCCAAGAATCCAATTCAACATAGCAGGATGAAGCATGTCAATATTAGACATCACTTCATAAGGGATCATGTGCTAAAAGGAGAAGTCAAGCTCACATACATTCCTACTGAAGAACAATAAGCTGACATATTCACAAAGCCCATTGGAAAGGATCAATTCAACATTCTGAGAGAGTTAATTGGAATGTCCAATCTGATTTGAAGAAATACATTTCCCGCTGACCAATTCTGAAGCTGACCAAATTAGAGCATACTGTGAGCTTCTGCGAATTAGGTTAAGTATTTCTTTTTTGGTGTTTGAATTTTGGACATGGTATTAACTTGCCACCGATTTTTTTTCAAATTCAAACTTGGTAGAAATAGTATCAAGTTATGAAACGATCTATATTCAGTTGCAGTTATCCCGTGTTTCTCGCTTTCATTAACCTTATGGTAAACTCTGTGTAATCTCACCGTTAAATCTTATGACCATGGATTGTAAGTTGTACACGTAGCTTTGTAGGGTTTAACGAAGAGACCTTGGCTATTTAAGGAGAAATTCAGAAAGAGGAAAGGTTGCTTCACAAAATTTCCCCTTCTGCAATTTCTTTCTCAAAATCCCAAATTCTCTAATCGTCTTCAAAGCAATTTCAAATGGCGAATTCTTTAGGGAGATTATCAGAATCCAGTGCTAAGAATTCCTTATTCATTAAAGATGAAAAGGATACATGTTGGATTATAATAAGAGATCATACTGCTCAGATAGCTATAGGAATTAACAAAGTAGAAGATCTAGATATAGCAGTTGGAACAAGATATATTCCTACAAAATGGTGTTTCGTTGAAGGAGTAGAGTTCAAGAGCCCATGACTGAAGATCTGCTCAGTTTCTCTAGTGATGAGAGATTTGGAAGATGGATGCCCTAACATCACTTGCGAGGGTTTTTTAAACTTCCCAGTGGATGTTGTGAATAGATAGTAAGAAGATTCTTCCATGGAATCCACTTAGTTAAAGGTTAAAAGGACCTATTTATGACAACAATTTTGGGGAGGAAGGTGTATGTAACCCTTAAGCTAATTACTAGTTTACTAGGTGTGTGTGAGAGAGGACTGAGGATGTAAATCATCAAGGATGAAGAGAATATGGACATACCCGTTGACCATGAGGTTCCAGAAGACTATAAGGCTGGGGAACTCATAGCGTCCATGCACTAAAGAAGGAAAACAAGCGCATGAGCTTGTAACTAAGGTGCTCTTTCCCAAAACTACCTTAACTAGAAGCTGCTCCAAGTTTGAGAGAGTATTTGTATATGCTCTGACCCATGGGATGTGCATCAATTGGCTGCTGGAAATTTTGCACATATTTTCAAAAGTATCTAAGCACATGGTGTATGGGTAGCTTGTAATGGAGAGATGTAGGGCATATAAACTTGATTTAGAAGGATGGGCACTGAAGAGCAAAACTACCTTGAAGGTGATTAAGTCCAGAATTCTGAGCAATTCTCATTTCCTTGGATTTTAGAGTGACGAAAAACCTACCAACACAAAGTACATAAAGCAAAAGAGAGGAGAAGTAAGGGTGAAGGATCCCAAGGCCATTACGCTTATGAGACCCATTAGACTTGATGAGAAGGATCAGACCTTGGAAGCCTTTGTGGCCAGCGAGCTTGAGAGGATTACCAAGCTCAAAGAGGAGAAAGGAGAAAGTGTGGCTGAGAAGAAGGCTAGTAAGAAGAAGGTCAGGAGAGACTCCAAGAAGGAAGTAAAGAAAGGGAGCTCAGCGAGCTCAATTCCTGTAGTTGTTCCCATTCCTAAAAAGACTAGATCAATAAGGAAGAAAACCTTAGTGAGCTAACTACTAAAGAAAAGGAAGAAGAAAGGAGAGCTGAGCAAGAGCTAAGAGAGGAGATGCCTCTGAAAAGGCAGAAGAAGAGGAAAAGTGATGAAGCTCAGCTAGATTCAGAGACTACTAAAGGACAGGAAGCTATATTAGTTCTTGTGCCTAAAGTAGGTAAGCCCAAGAAAAAGCTGATGGTGAAGAAAGGAACTGGCATAGTCTAGGATCTAGAGGTAGATGAAAAGGTGAAAGCTGATGAGGAGGAGAGAATTAAGAAAAGGCAGGAGGAGATAGATGCAGAGATAAGGAGAAAGGCTAAAGAAACAGTAGCAAGACCTAAGGCAAATACTGAGAAAATTTTTCAATCTGTAGTAGCCAGTCTTGCTGAAAAAGAAGTTATAGAAGTTGTGGAAGAAATAATTGGTGCTCTAGAAGGGATTGAAGATCATGAAGAGCAGGAAGAAGATGAGGTAGTGGAAGTACAAGCTACAAAATTTAATGTCCTTGAATTTGACCAATAGGTTAGTTTGACTGCTTAAGAAGCTAAAGAAGCAATGAAGGAGAGGATGAGACGATTGTTGAAGAGAATGAAGGTGGTGATTGATGAGGATGAAGAGGACTTAGAGGATAAGGAGGATGATGTTGTAGTTGAGTAAGGAGCTCAGCTTACTAAGTAATCTCAAACTTAAGTCAGCGAGTCCACTGTTGAAGGTGCTAATGAGAAGGAAGAGGAGAACAAAGAACCATTCTTTTTCCCAAACCTTTCACCTAAAACACCCTTGTCACTTACACCCATTTCTACTATACCTATACCTAACACCCAAACACCATTCACATCTACTGCTGACCAAAACACCTCAGACTCTGACCAAATAGCTATTATACCATACCTTTCACCTATAGTATCCCCTGTACATGAATAGTTGCTCTTCGAGGGACCTATTATCAAAGGTCCTCCAACCATAGAGGAGATTCATAAACAATAACAACCACCTCAACAACCACAACCAAAACCCCAATTTAACCCCCAGGTTGAGCTCTTGGGAGACATAAGGAGAATAGGGAAAGCTAGATTTCTAGGACTTAGGACAGATGCTGAAATAGATGTTGAAATAGCTAAATCTCTAAAGTTTGAGGATGTCTTGAGGGGACTTGCAAAGGCTGTTCAGCTAGTGCAAGGGTTTGTAGAAGTTGTTAAGGAGATGAAGGCCCATTTTAGATCAGTTCCTACCCAGTTCTCACTGGTCCAAGGAATTTTTTCCCGTATATTACCTTAGCTCAATATTGAAGGTAGGAAAGCTGACTATATGAAGATGGAAGTTGCAAAGCTAAAAAAGAAGATGGATAAAATTTATGAGAGCAACTACAAAGTTTTGAATGATGAAAGAGATTTCAAGATTTTAAAGATAGATAAATTCAATCCCCTTTTGGAAGTGATGCAGGCAGTTCTGGATGGTTACAACATTTTGAGCAAGGAAAATGGAGAAAACACAACTTGCCTAGATGCAGTTGTTAATGCTATCAATGTGTTGATCACAGCTATTGCCAAACACCATGGTATACATACTGAGCTAATGACTATGAAGGTAGAAGTGCTAAAGGGAGTCAAGGACTCAGAGGGAGAAAGGCTAAAAGCTTTGAAGAGGCTAAATACATCTGAAGCTCTAACTAGTGATATTGTAATGGTAGATGTTGAACAAGAAACATCGTTCCATCACAAACTTGGTCACATTCATGTTTAAATCAAGAAGGTTTATTTAGAAATCATCAATGATTGTCAAGTAATTGATTAGTTACATGAAGAAGTCACTACTCGCATCAGAACCACTCCTATACTAAAATGGATTCACAGAGAAAATAATCAAGCTAATGCTCTGGCCAATCTCACCTAAATATCCAAGGAAGGACTAAATGCTCGGTATCAGGTCAATCAATCTCAATCACGCGCTTTTGTTGGCTTATTCGCCTTTCTCAGAGAACAGGACACAATCTCGCAAGAAATCTCTAAGCTACTAGTGCAGAACTTTTCAACCGATATTTATGGTTAGTTCAAGACTTTTGAGGATTCTTTAAGCTCGTTTAATAGTCAATCCTAAGCCATTTTGGATGCAATGGCAATGGGGGAGAAAGATCACGAGAAACATAAGCAAGAGGAGAGAGAGAGAGAGATCAGAGGATTACTGACTTTTCACACAACTTATTCAAGGATCTGGAGCGCATTCAACGAGAATATACTAAGAAAAGAAAGAGAAATCGCTGCCCAAGGAGAAGAAATCAAGATGGGATCAGCAAGTTTTTGAAGAAAGGAGAGCTAACCTTGGAGGTCCACCTTTACCTAAGTAGAATAGAAACTTTGTAATCTTTAAAGCTGGTTGTAAAACTTAGTATGGACTAACTCTTTATTATCTATACTCAATTTATTTTTAATGAAAAGATTACTTATTCTGTTCTAAGTTAAGATCTTCTTAACTTCTTATATTGTCTGCTGCATATATATGTGTTGATCTTTCTACAGATATATGAGAAGTGTTGAGGAATGCTGAACTAAGAATAATCAAGGATTATGGGGGAGTTAGCATTGACTCTAAGCAAAATGAAGATGCTGAACAAAGACATATCAAGCATGAGTATGAGGTAACTCTTATCTAGATATCTAATTGATTTAATTCTCGCTCAGTTAATTGCCATTGATCAAAATGGGGGAGATTGTTGAACCAAGAACAAGTTTGGACTGACTCAGCGGATTAACTCAGTAGTGCTTAAGTTTTGATCATAACAATTAAGTTTAGCTGAGTTAAATTTCAAGTCTCCGCTGACCTAATTATTTAGTTTAACTCTGAGTGTTCTAGGCTGAATAGCTACTTTAGTCGTTGACTGAGTAATATTCACTCAGCGCTTGATATTAAGATTTTGCTTTACGATACATTATTTTGCTGAGTTACTTTATGTCTATCAAAGGTACTGACCTTGCCATTAAAGGAAAAATGGGATCTTTGCTTTTTGCAGGACATTAATGAGACAACGACAAAACAAATTAATGCCTTGACAAGACCCAATTTAATGAAGAAAAAGACAAAGTCTTCCATATTCAAGCTGTAAAAACTCATTTGCCAATTTGGGCAATTCTGTAGATCAATAACATTATATCGCGCGCTCTACAGCATGTCAGATTACCAGAAGAAATGGTAAGAAGACACGTGGCAAGTCAGCGCGAGTTCTCTCTGATGAAATACTGGCACTAAACGACAAAGGATTCAAATCGAAGCTCGAATCTCAATCTAACGGATTGACTTCTATCTCAAAACGGTATGATTCTATCTCTTAACAGATTGATTTGAAGAAGCAACGGTTGAATTGTTGAGCTGTCAATTTCAGACGATGCCGAAGCAAGTTCAAAGACTACTTTCTCAATCCATCTATAAAAGGTGCAAGAAGGCAAGCATTAGAACTTGGTGATTACACATGAATTTCTTAGAACCTAAAACTCTATCATTTCGCAAGCTATAAAAAAAGTTCAAGCAAGAAAGCAACTATTCAGTAAGAATCTGCTTTAGAACAACAGAGAATAGAACAGATCATTGATTTGTAATGTCTGATTATTGTAACTGGATCAACATTTTATAAGTTGAATCCAGCTCTTGTTTAGACTCTTATTGAGTTGTTGATAAAAGAGGGTATTCTACTCAGCAGGTGTACGATTGCAGCTTGGAGAGTAGTTTTGTGAAAGGCTTCTTTGCCTAGGGTAAAGGAGTTGAGATTAGTGGATTAAAGCCGAGATACTATCTCGGGACTTGATGTAAGCACATGTTGCCGAACTAGTATAAAAATCTATGTGTCCTTTACTTTGAAGTTTTTCCAGAAAGTTACTCAGCCAGCTAAACTACTCAGGGGGATTCATAATTATAGCGCAAAAGTTCACTAAGTTTTTAAGTGAGTCATTCACCCCCCTCTCTGACTCATTGAGTCTACGCATAGGGACCTACAATATTCAATACAGTCGACTATTAAAGATTGTGCCGATCTTTGGAAAAGTTTTAATAATGTGTGTGTGTGTGTGTGTGTGTATATATATATATATATATATATATATATATATATATATATATATATATATATATATATATATATATATATATATATACACTACCTGATAAATTATTGTGAATGTGCTAGCAACTTTTGCATGAAGTAAAAAATCAAATTGATGATAGTAATAATCATCAGTAGTGAAAAATCAAAATGAAAATTTCGGTAGAACGAAATGAAATATTTCTTGGAATAAATTAATGTCAAGCCTAATGAACCAATTGTAAAAAGGTCAACTATTATAATACTTTGAAAATGGGTGAAACAAATGCTACCACGGTATTAGGAAACACAACAATCATCAAATGCTCTAGAAGAGCCAATATTAATGTAATAAGGGGAAACAAAGTTTAAATGCTCCCGAAGAGACAGTAAAACGTACCAAAGGGATAAAATTATTGAATGATCTAGAAGAGCTAGTATATATTAATATGCATCACAGTGAAAAATGTTGAATGGTCTGGAAGAGCTAGTAATAATATTTTAAAAGAAATAAAGATAATTATGAATAATGCATTGTTTCTCCCTGATAAGAGTAATTTATACCATGAAAACACTAGTAATTTAGCATTAAAAGTACCCATTTGTGTGGGGAAATCATGTGATTAATTGGTATTTTTGTATAAATTTAGGGATTCCATAGAAACAGTCTTGCTTGCATTAAAAGAGCTAGAAACTAGACTGAGCAAGCATGAAATTGAGTAGGGAAAGCATGAAACAGACTAGAGCAAGCACACGGAGGAGGCAAAGCATGAAGTGGAGCAGAGCGAGCATGAGTTAGAGCAGAGCAAGCATGAAACTGGATCGGACCTTGAAAAAGAAGCCCAAACCCAAGGAAAAGGGTAAGAGAGGCCAAAAATATAAGAGCTTCTAGAAAGATGCCTTGTTTCAAATGGTGGAAGACCTCCATATTATTGGGCGATGCATTTTTGTCTTTTTGTAATAGTTATCTAAGCAAGTGGTGTACATCCTTTGCAAGTTAGAACTGCCAAATCTATTTTGATTGGATAATTTATTGAACTTATCATCATTTTGGGCAAGTGGCATCTGTAGAAAGATCCACTTGCCACTATATATTAGGATCAAGTCTCATATGCGAGACATGCTTTTGATTGGTTACTTTTTCACAACTTTTCTCTATAAAAACTCTTTGAATATCTATCTACATCATGTTTATCATTTCTAGAAATTCTTTGAGTTTTATCTTTAGTAATATGAGCAACTAAAGCCGATGCAATCACGACCAGCAAACATGATAGGCTAAACATGGTATGATCACTCCTGTTCCTTTATACTTCACATTTATAATAATTGATTATTTTATGTTTGAGCATTAAGTCTTATAAGTCTGATCAACTTATGCTTAATGTAACAAGAAGAATCGGGATGGAGAATTATTAACACGGATTAAGAACATAAAACACACATATCCTAACGAACTGAGAGGTGCTTGGATAGTGCTAGGGGTTTCTAATTAATTAGAATGCTTGCCTATTCTTAATGCTTAAGGGGGACACTTGTGAAGGGAAATCTATAAGTTAACCTTTAAAAAACTAAACACGAGGCAAGAGCCACGTTTAGTACACATGGAGCAAGAAACCTAGATCAAAATGCTAAAAACATGTTAAGAAGAAAGAAGGGAGTGATTAACCATGCTTGACTACTTGTTGGCTATACTTGCCCCATTATTTATCATTAGGAGCAATCATTCAGAGCAATCACTTTATTTCCTGCAATCATTTTAGTTTTCAGCACTTTACTCAGATTAACCTATTTAATATTGAACTCACTAGTTTACATCTTAGTATAAATTATTTCCCTTGCTCCCTGAGAAATACGACCTTATGCTTGCCCCATACTACAAACCACGACCTAGTGCACTTGCTAGATCATTTAGGAAACCAACAAGTTTTTGACATTGTTGCTGGGGAACAACGTGTGAAAATATTTAATTTTTTTTTGTAAGCTGGTGCATTTAATCCGTTTATTGCCATTTATGAAGGAAATACTGCATTAGTAGTATTCATTGTTGTATGCATAGAGCTAGTCGCCCACTAGTACCAGTAGATCCAGAAATTGAAAGGACTTATCATAGGTTAAGTGGAGTAGCTAGAAGAAGGCATAGACAACAAAGGATGGCTGATGTAATCATTCCCCCAATTGGTAATGGACCTTTAGAAGGAAAAGGCGAGGTCAACTTGCCCCCACCAAGGCAAATGCTGAAGGAGTATAGTTGACCTTCAACCGAGGGACACTTATCTTCCATTGTGATACCTAATGAGGGGAACAACCTCTTTGAGATCAAAGCTCTTATGATCCAAATGCTCCAGGAAGCTATTATATTTAGAGGCTTGCCAAGAGAAGGTCCTAATGCTTACATCCAAGAATTTCTAACTATATGTGATACTTTTCGCACAAACAGAGGAATCTCAGATGATTTCATTAAACTCAAGCTTTTCCCTTTCTCTTTGAGGCATAAAGCTAAAAATTGGCTGAAAAATCTCCAACCTAGATCCATAAGAACATAGGATTAGATGGCACAAGCACTCCTCACAAAATACTTCCCTCCGAGGCAAGCAATCAAACCAAGAAATGAGGTGACTCATTTCCTGTAGCAACCAGACGAATCTCTTGCCAAAGCATTGGAAAGATACAAGGAACTATTGGGAAGAGTGCCAAACCATCAAATTCTACTCTGCATGCAAATGCAAAACTTCAATAATGGATTACATGATCAACACAAAATCCAGATTGAATCAGCAGTAAATGGTAACCCTGAAGAGCTTGCCCCTGAAGAACTTTATGAACTCATTGAAAGATTAGTTAACACCAGCTACAATTGGCGCTAAGTCAGGGAAGAAAGAAGCAAGCAAAAGGAGTTAGAATCTGTGTCAAAGCTCTCTGAAAAGATGGACCTGATTTTGAAATAGCCTTCCAAGCAAAATGTCTCGGTAATCTCAAATATGCAAGCAGTTTATGATTTCTATTGTGGCAACCATAGAAATACTGATTGTGATACTCCTCTCACTCAAGAACAGTGTGATTATGTGGGGAAAAACCAAAGAAACAATCCTTTTTCAAAAACTTACAATCCAGGCTGGCGAGACCATCCAAATTTCTCTTGGAGCAACCAAAACAAACAGGTTCCCTATCGACAACCAAAAAATAGTTTTTCTTCGCAACCACAATAGAATAAGCAATAAGCAGGGCCATCTCAACAAAGCAAGAAATTAGAAATTGAGGGAATGAAGGAGATGATGAAGCAATTCATGAAGTAAACACAAGCCTCCATGAAGAGCTTGGAAACACAATTCTAGCAACTCACCACTATTATCGCTCCTAAAAATAAGGGACTAATGCCTAGTAATACAGAAACAAACCCAAGAGAAGAGTGCAAAGCTGTCACCTAGAGAAATGGTAAGAATTGTGAAACTTCTAACCCAATGGTTATTTGTAATAAACGTACAAGTAAGAACGAGAATGCGATCCAACCTCACGACGACCAAAAGGAAACAAATAACTCTACCAATGATAAGGAGCGATCACAACCCAACCAGGAGCCACCATAATAAGATCAACCTATGACCACCCCAAAGGAACCCATTCCAGAAAAATAGCCAGTACTAGCCTACCAACCAATGATTCCATACCCTCAAAGAGCAAAACAGTACGAAATGGCTAAGCAATTTGATAAATTCTTAGAAGTCTTTAAGAAACTTCACATTAATATTCCTTTTACAGAAGCACTTGCACAGATGCCTATGTATGTGAAATTCTTGAAGGACTTACTAGCAAACAAGAAGAAACTAGAAAATGTGGCTATAGTGCAACTAAATATAGATTGCTCGTCAATTCTCCAAAGTAGGCAGCCTTTGCCTAAGAAACTAAAAGATCCGGTAGTTTTTCTATTCCTTGCACTATTGGTAACTTGAATATCGATAATACACTTTGTGACCTAGGAGCAAGCATAAATCTGATGTCATATTACATTTATAAGCAACTAGTCTTACGAGAACCACAACCAACTAAAGTATCTATACAACTTGCTGATAGAACTGTTAGGTACCCTAGAGGCATTGTAGAAGATGTTTTAGTAAAGGTTGGGAAGTTTATTTTTCTCATTGACTTCATTATCATGGATATAGATGAAGATTTTCAGGTTCCTATCATTCTTGGTAGACAATTCCTTGCTACTAGAAGAGCTTTAGTTGATGTGCATAATGGTAAACTGATTTTGAAAGTACATTATCAAGAAGTCACATTTAAAATTAATTAAGCAATGAAGCAACCTTCTTCCTTTGATGATCAATTCTATTTCTTGGACACCATAGATTGGCACTTAAACCCTTCATTTTGCAGGAACTTTAGAAGATCGGTCAAGAAGAAGAGGAGGAAATTATATCGGAGCAAACAGAAGAGATAGCCCCTGAGGTAATTGTGTAGGAGCAACCACACTTAGTAGAATAGCAATTAGATCAGTTACCAAAGCAACCACTCTATTTTCCAAACCAATACAGAAAAACTCATGTTGAACCTTTAAACCATACACCAAATTTTCCCCCCAAAATATGTCCTGAAGCACCACCAAAGCTTGAATTGAAACCATTACCTCCTTACCCAAAATATGCATTCCTTGATCCCCCAACCAAACTATACGTAATAATTTCCTCCAAACTTACCCAAAGCCAAAAGGCCCAATTGATTGAGGTGTTGAGGGAGAACAAAGAGGCATTGGCATAGATAATTGACGACATTAAGGGGATAAGTGAATCCATTTGTGTTTACAGGATTTTTATGGAGGACAATCACCATCCTATGGTGCAACCATAGAGGAGACTTAATCCCAACATGAAAGAGGTGGTCAGGAAAGAGGTGATTAAGCTACTTGATGTTGGAAGCATATATCTTATCCCAGCTAGTGTTTGGATAAGTCCAATCCAAGTGGTTCCAAAGAAATAGGGTATGATAGTGGTGCAAAATGAGGGAAATGAACTCATCCTAACAAGAACAGTAACTGAATGGAGGGTTTTCATTGATTATTCCAAACTCAATGAGGCAGCCAGAAAAGATCATTTCCCACTTCCTTTCATTGCTCAAACGTTGGAAAGACTACATGGCTACAAGTTTTATTGTTTTCTTGATGGTTATTCAGGGTACAATCAAATTGTAATCCATCCATTAGATCAAGAGAAGATAGCCTTTACTTTCCCCTATGGTTTTTTTGCCTATAGAAGAATGCCATTTAAACTTTGCAATGCACCAGCCACCTTTCAAAGGTGCATGATGTCTATCTTCCATGACATGGTGGAGACAACTGTTGAAATTTTCATGGATGACTTCTTAGTCTATGGGGCAACCTTTCAGTCCTGTTTGAGTAACCACGAAGCTATTTTACTTCAATGTAAGGAGACCAAGTTGGTCTTGAATTGGGAAAAGTGCCACTTTATGTTCAATGAAGGCATAGTTCTTGGCCATAAAATTTTAGAAAAAGGCATTGAAGCTGACAACATAAAAGTTGAGATAATTGAGAAGCTCACTCCTCCAAAATCAGTCAAGGAAGTCAGAAGCTTTCTTAGGCATGCTAGATTCTATAGAAGATTCATCAAGGATTTCTTAAAGATGGCTCAAGCATTGACTGCACGTCTCCACAAAGACATTGAGTTTAAGTTTGATGAAACTCGCTTAAAAGATTTTAATGAGCTTAACACCAAGCTTGTTAATGCACCTATATTGGTTGCCCCAAACTAGGAGCAACCATTCGAGCTAATGTGTGATGCAAGTGATACTTGCATTGGACTAGTCTTAGGCCAAACGATTGATAAGCATTTTTGGCCCATATACTATGCAAGAAAAACCTTGACTGAAACTCAACAAAACTACACTATTACTGAAACAGAATTGCTTGTTGTGGTATATGCATTTGACAAATTTAGATCCTACTTGGTTTTTTCAAAAGTTAATGTCTTCACTAATCATGCAGCATTGAAATATTTGCTAACAAAGAAGGATACAAAAATAAGGCTAATCAGTTGGTTACTCCTCCTACAAGAATTTGACTTAGGGATCCAAGACAAGAAAGGTTCAGAGAATGTTGCAGCTGATCATTTATCTAGAAATCCTGAGGGCAATCATATGGAGCAATATGAAATCACTGACTCATTTCCTGATGTACAATGTTTCTCGATGAGATCTTTCCCTTGGTTTGCTAATTTTGTTAATTACCTTGCATGTGGTGTTAAACCTGTTCACTTATCTTATCCACAAAGAAAAAAACTCTTTGCTGACCTTAAATAATATTTTTGGGAGGAACCATTTCTTTTTAAACAATGTGCAGATCAAATTATAAAGAGATGTGTTTTTGAGGAAGAAGCCCAAGCAATCTTAACAATGTGTCATAGCAAAGAAGCTGGTGGACATTTTGGAGTAAGCAAAATAGCAGCAAAGGTGCTTGAAAGTGGCTTTTATTGGCCAACTATCTTTAAGGACTGCCAAAGGTTTGTTATTGAGTGCAATGAGAGCCAAAGGGCAGGTAACATCTCTGCTAAAAATGCTATGCCTTTAAATAACATAATAGTATGTGATATCATTGATGATTGGGGTATTGACTTCATGGGACCATTCCCAAGCCCACACGGCAACAAATACACACTCTTAGCTGTTGATTATGTCAAAAAATGGGTAGAAGCAATTGCTAGCCCAACCAATGATGCTAAGATGTGATAAAATTTCTTAAAAAGCTTTTTACTTATTTTGGAGTACCTAGAGCAATTATAAGTAACCAAGGCACACATTTTTGCAATAGTCAATTTGAAAAGTTACTTAACAAATATGGGGTTTCATATAGAATTTCCACCCCCTATCATCCTCAAACAAGTGGGTAAGCTGAAACTTCAAATAGGGAAATCACAAGAATCCTCGAGAAAATTATTAGCAATTCTAGGATGGATTGGGAAAATAAACTGGACAATGCTTTATGGGCTTATAAAACTGCATATAAGAGACCCATAGGAATGTCCCCAATTAGATTTCTTAATGGAAAAGCTTGACATTTACTTGTTGAGCTCGAATTCAAAGCATTACGGACACTCACTCTATTTAATATTAACAGGAATGCAGTAGGTGAACAAAGAAGGCTGCAACTTAATGAGCTTGAGGAATTCAGGCTGTTTAGCTATAAGAATGCCCTGAATTACAAGGAGAAAACCAATGTGAGCACGGGACTTTATAGTCCCTCTCGTGAGACGATGATGAAGTATGCTCGATTTTATTCCTCGTAATAAAAATTCTTTTTTAAAATTTTTATTACCGATATAAAATTCTCTGCAAATTTTATTTTCGAAAAAATTCAGTTCGACGTGTCCGGTAACGCGTCCAGCGGTAGCTCAGACCCATGATTTACTCCTAAAAAATAATTTCGTCCAAAATGCCCATTCAAAGTAAAAAAAAAAACCCCAATATTTTAGTTTTTTCGTCAAAATCACCTTTTGTAGGATTTCCTCTCCTTTTCCCCAATTTCGGGCACGAATCGTACTAGCTTTTCAAATGTGTCAGGAAGGTGAGGCCGCCAGCGGCTGAAACGATATCTCCAACGGTATCATCCATGCTATCACTGGCATCATTTCCTCTGCAAAACTGTTGTGTGCCTTTTTTGCTCGATATCCGACGGATAATTGATCAAAGGCAATTTCTAACAAATTTTAGTCTATATAAGAAACATTTTCCAGCAATTTCAAGGGTTCCACTCTCCCCCAACTCAAATTTCAAGTAGATTTTGAGCATTTTAGTTAGCATCAGTGGGATAAAGTTTAGAAAAGGTAAGAAAAGAGGATTCAATTCATCTTTTCTTGGTTTTTCTCTACTAAACTCTCTGATATTTAGGCGTATTTTAGGTTTAAAAATCACAAAAATTAGGATTTAGAGACTAAATCACCCCTTACTTCCCAAAATCATCATTTGAGCTCCCGGGAGGTGTCATACAGATCACGAAGAGGTGGATTCACGACCCTCAGGTAAAAATTCTGAGTCTTATAGCTCTTTGGCCTTCATTTTACTTATTTGATGTGTTTTAGTTGTTGTTTGTGCTTAGTTTTGGGTTTTTGGTCGCTTTCCGATCAAAAATAGTTGCTGCAAGAAACTGAAGCAATCGGCGGTATCAACCATGCCGCAAGCGGCAACATTGATATTACCAGTGGCCTCATTTGCCCCCAATGGCCCCATTTTCTAGCAAGACCCTTTCTTTATGGTATCCAGAAAGTCATGTAGCCTGCCTATGTAGCTAATAAATCGGTAAAAAGTCCTTCCTGACTTGGGCCTATCAAAGGAAATGCTTGAAAAATCCAGTACTATTATCCGAGCATACGATGATTAAAAATGCAGTGTAATTGGGGCCTTCGAGGAGGAAGTCAATGTTGGAGGTGCTACAAGCTTAGTGCGGTTCACCGTACTCAACATTCCAGTTACTTATTCTTTTTTGCTCGGCCGACCTTGGCTCCACCCCTTGGGCACAAATCCCTCCACTCGGCATTAGCAAATCAAGTTCATTCACAAGGACAAACTGGTAACTATTGAGGCCAATCTCACTTCTATTGTGGCTGTTATAGAAGTCGAAGCTATATTAGAAGAAGGTCTTCAGATTGTTGTGATTAGTAAGACTAAGAAATCACCTCCCATTTAGCATAGTTATCTCTACTCCAATATGGGAAAACTAATGAAGAAATCTGGGTATAAGCTTGGCAGAGGTTGTGGAATGTTCGAGCAGGGAATTATTAAGGCCTTAGAACCGAAGGTGCTGGCCCACTAGGCTAGATTGGGGTACAAGCCTAGAAAGGCCTATCGCCGTGTTCATTCCTACTACTATCGAATGATAACTGTTTATGAGAACCAAGGCAAGAGGCCATTTAAGGGAGAGCCCGAACCTATCGAGCATGATGGAAAAATGTGGCCCAGCTTTGAGCTCTTTAAGGATGTCTATGACTTCGAAGCTGGATGTATGGTTGTCTCCACTGAAGTTGAACCCACTGAGCCTGTTGCACCTGTCAATGTCATTTCTGATAAGCCTAAGGGGAAGGGTGAGATGTATCCTGAGGATGAGTTTGGGGGAAGTAATGAAGAGTCTGTTGATCCAGAGGTCGAAGAAGTTGTGGCTACCATGACCAGGGCTATAGAATTTCTGATGAAGAAAGGTTAGAGGGGTGAGAGAACCGGGGAAGAGGATGCCATGATAGACATTATAAGGTAGCTTGCCAAGGCCCTAGCTGAGAAAGCCAACCTGTCTAGAGAACCATCCCTCACCACCGATCAGAAAGCAATTCTGGAGCATGACCTAGACACCATTCTGATGAGGACTACAGAGGATGCTCCTCCTGTTGCTGTTGCCACTTCTGAAGCCCCTTTGTCTATGGAGAAGGATGATATGGATGATGTAATTTTGAATATTTCTAATGTTTTTTATGCAAACAATGATGCCTATAAGGCTTTTAATGTAATGAATGACTCTCATTTTGCTTACTTGTTTGATATTTTTTCCTGATGGATCCATGCATTCGCATAACAATACCCATAACATTTTTGGCATTAGCGATACATCTTTAAATGAAATAAACCTAAGTACTGATGATAATCCTAAAATGGTAACCATTTCCAATGATTTAACTCCTGAGGAAAAAAGTGAGATAATAAAAGTGCTTAAAAATCATGTTAATGTTTTTGCATGGTCCTATGAAGATATGCCCAGGGTAGATCATCAAATCACTAAGCACAGAATTCTAACAGATCCTAAGTTTAGGCCTATCAAGCAGAAGCTCCATCGGTTAAGACTAGAATGGGTTGATCAGGTTAAGGCAGAGGTTTTGAGGTTGATTGAAGCTTAATTCATCAAAGTGGTAGAATATCCGAATTGGTTGTCTAACATAGTTTTGGTTTTGAAGAAAGATGGCAGGGCCCGAGTTTATGTTGACTTCCGAGATCTCAACAAGGATTTGCAGCTATGTACTCCTTTATGGACGGATTCTCAGGTTATAATCAAATTTTGGTGGATATCATCGATGAAGTCAACACGGCATTCATTACCAAATGGAGAGTTTATTGCTACAAAGTAATGTCGTTCGGGTTAAAGAATGTTGAGGCCACTTATCAGAGAGCCGTAACCGCCCTTTTTCATGACATGATGCATAACAAGGGGGAGGTAAAAGTGGATGATATGATTGTGAAGTCTGCTACCCGAGAAGAGCACCATGCTATTCTCGACAGATTCATGACTCATATCGAAAAGTATAATATCCGCCTGAATCCAAAGAAGTATGTGTTTGGAGTTACTTTAGGCAAGTTACTAGGACATGTGATTAGTCAAAAAGGAATTAAGATAGATCCCGATAAAGCTAAATCCATCAGGGATATGCCTCCACCTAAGACAGAGAAAGAGGTCCGATCATTTCTGAGGTCCTTATAATATATTAGTCGGTTCATCGCCCACGTCACTACCATGTGCGAACCCATCTTTAAAATATTGAGAAAGTAGCAACCAGTAGTATGGAATGATCAATGGCAAGTGGCATTTGAAAGAATCAAAGCTTATCTTGTATACCCACCCATTCTAAAACCCCCCATCCCTGAGAAACCATTAATCCTATACCTAGCTATCAAAGAGTCTTCCGTAGGGGCCATGCTTGTCCAAGAGCATGATGATAAACGGGAGCATGCGATCTACTACTTGAGTAAAAAGCTTTTGGATTATAAAACCCGCTATTCGATTATGGAGAAGACTTATACTACCATGGTTTGGATCACTAAGAAGTTGCGACATTACTTCCAATATTACTGAGTGTAAGTCGTGGCTAAGATTGACCCCACTAAGTATCTTTGCCAATCCCCTACTCTAGCAGATAAACTATCTCAATGGTTGCTTCTTCTCTCTAAGTTTGACATTTAGTATATGACAAAAAAGGTTATTAAGGGCCGGGCAGTGGCTGAGTTCTTGGCTAATCAACCCCTTGACTCTGATTATGTTGAGAACCTAGAGCTTCTTGCTGAGCAGCTTGCCTCCATCAAAATCCCCGAGCGTATATGGACTATGTACTTCGATGGTGTTGTGAACCTACGGGGAGCATGCCTCAGAGTTATCATAGTCACACTGGATAACAAAAACATCCCATTGTCCAAACACTTGGAATTCCCTATCACCAATAAGGGCGCTAAATATGAAGCTTGTTTATTTGGTGTTGAAGCCCTCCTTTAGGTCAACGACCACATAGTATCTGTAATCACGGATTCGGCTCTTATGATCTGTCAGGTTGTGGGGGATTAGGGAATCAAAGAGGAATCTCTTCGTCCTTATGTTGAGGCAGTTTGAGGCTTATCTGAGAAGTTCACCTCGTGCTTGTATCGCCACGTCCCCCAAGATGAGAACCAAATGGCTGACTCTCTTGCCACCCTGGCCTCCTTATGGGAAGGACCCCAATAGCAGCCTATCCGTCCTTTGGTTTTGTTGTCAACTAAGATCCCTTACCCTGCTCACCAGGTTCAGTAGGTCCTCGCCATCTCCACTGAACCCTATTGGTACTCTGACATCGTCCTATTCCTCCAAATTGGACAATATCCTCCGGATTCCTCTAACTCGGATTGTACCACTCTCAGGTGGCTCGCTGTCCAATTCCGAATTATCGATAGTGATCTATTCAAGTGCACCAGTGACGGTTTACTACTTCATTGCTTAATTGAACCCGAGGCTCAATAAGTGATTGATTAGGTCAATATCGGTTATTGTGGCCCTTATATGAACAATCTCGCTCTCTCAAAGAAAATTCAGCTGTTGCGCTATTTTTGGCTCACCCTAATGGTCGATTGTACCGCCTAAGTCAAATGGTGCCACCAATACCAGATTTACGGGGATATGCATCATTTACCACCCAACGAGCTCCATAATTTATCAACTCTTTGGCCATTCTCAGCATGAGGGATATACATAATCGATGAAATTCATCCTTCATCCATAAATGGGCACCAATTCATCAGGGTAGTAGTGGATTATTTCTCAAAATGGGTAGAGGTTGAATCCTACACCAATGTCACCGCCAAGAAGATGGCCAAGTTTATAGAGAAGCACATTTTTGCTCAGTATGGACTTTCGCATCATATAGTTTATAGAGAAGCACATTTTTGCTCGGTATGGACTTTCGCATCATATAGTCTCAGATAACGGGGTATAGTTCCAAGGGCCAATTGTCAATCTGATTGAGAAATATGGGATTGAACACCATAGATCTTCTCTGTACAGACCGCAAGCTAATGGTACTATTGAGGTAGCTAATAAATCGGAAAAAAAGATTCTTTCTAAGATGATAGACGATTACAGGGATTGGGCAGATAAGCTACCTTTCGCTATTTGGGGATATCGCACAACCTTCCGTACCCCGACCGGTCAAACTCCGTTCTCCCTGGTCTATGGAATGGAAGCGGTCTTGCCAATTGAAACCCAAGTAACCTCGCTAAGGGTCGCATTAGAGGCCAATCTAAAAGAATATGAATGGACTCATGCAAGGTTTGAATAGCTGAATATGATGGATGAGCAGAGATTGAGGGCACCAGATAATCTCCAGATGTACCAGCAGCACATGGATCAAGCCTATAACAGTCGGGTAAGACACCAAAAGTTTCCATTAAAAGCTGGTGATATAGTCCTTAAGCAGCTGAAACCTTCCACCATCGACGCAATAGGAAAATTTAGGTCGAATTGGGAAGGACCATATGTGATAAAGAAGATGCTTAGTAAAGAAGCGGTCAAGCTTATGGACATGGATGGGAATGAGTTTGTGAACCCTGTAAACCCGGCCAGGCTTAAGCATTATCACATCTAATTCAAAAGAAACAAATCAAAAAAAGCAGCACACAAAAAATAGATATAATAATCACCCACCTTTACTCTTTTACTGATCGGGAAAAAATTAGGGTAACACCCAACGGTCGGTATTCTACAAACTGGCTGTGAAAAAATTAGGGGGTGAGCCGCTAGATTGAAAACCCCAAAAAAGATGATCTAGGCAAAGATTACGGTAAGCGAGCAAAGAGAGAGTGCCTTCTAGGAAACCTGTTTAGGCTAATTGGCACTGGGAGTTAAATCACTAGGAATGCTTACCAAACATCATGTATGTTTTTTTACTTCACTTAATGAAAGTATCTCTTTCGTTGAAATCTGAATGCTTATCCTTATGTGAATTTTTTATCCATTCGGTTAAAACAGCTCAAGTAAACCCAATGTCGAGTTCACATTATTCTAAATCAAATGTGCAATTAATAAAAATAATTCTGATAGACTAAAAAGAGCAAGGTCTATACAAAAGACAAAATAAGTCTGCTGGATTGAAATCTCGAAAAGGGCGGTCCATGCAAAAATTAAGACAAGGTTTGATAGATTGAAAACCCCAAGGGGCAGTTTTTGCAAAATTTAGAACCAAAAGAAAGACGTATAATAAAATAAAGTTTGATAGGTCTGTCACATTGACTAGCCTATGCAAAAGATATAACTAAAAAGAAGCGCATCTTAAGCCAAACTCCCCGCATCATCATAATACCTAGAAATCCTCCGTAAGGTGGTAGTGGAAAAGGGCTTGTGTCCCTGTGCAACTCGCTCTCCCGCAAGATGAGCCCATGATCACTCGAATTAAGTCATCAGGGGTCTAATCTCAGCAACCCATCCTTTATAATGTATATCAGTTTCAATGGTCTCCACGTGATCATAGTCTAGAGTCTTGAATATGGCCTCCCTATCCTACTTCTCCTAGATATGGTTCACCCATCTGGCTTTGTAAACCCTGATTTGGTTATGCGGTAGCTTCATCAGGACTCTCTATCGCTTGCCGTACTGATGGCACAACCGGTAAAGGGTATAGAATGAGGACCTCTCCAGACCTATCAACTGAACACAAGATCCCCAAGACTCTACAACCACATCTCGAATCCTTCACCATGGGCTAACCTACTATATTCACAAATTTGTATACCCCCTCAGAATAGGCACCCAGTTGTCAAATGGCAGCTGATCAAAATTTGCTCGCATGAGCCCCCTCTCCCTCAGATGAAAGGGTAAGTACTTCTTGAGGTTCCCCCGTGGTGCCTCCTTCAGCTTTAGCTTCTCCATCAACCATACCTGTGATTCAGTTTCAGATGAGAGTAGAAAGAAGTTGATAATTTATAAAGTGGGAGAATGAATACCTGTAGCAATATAAGATGGTCACCAATAAGAGTCCGGTCGGTGGAAGCAATATTGGTATTGAGCAGGATCTCGGGTAATCCCACTAATATGGGAGAAGCCCTTGTCGATATAGGACTAATAAGTTAGACCAGCCTGAATGAGGTGACTGGGCCTACTCTACACATAAACTCCACTATGAGTAATAGTACCACCATGGAAGGGCAAGCAAGGTGAGATCTAGGGGCCTCTCGGTACCACTCTAGCAAGGTACTAAGCTAAAATCCAGTTTGTCAGATAATCGAGACTGAAACGGGCCTACATAATTCAAATTCCACAACCCTTGGGGCATGCCATCCGCACCAAAATGAAACTCTGATAGTGCCAGGGGCACGGGCTTGGGGCACGGAACCCCTAATATAGTGTGGAACTCTTCAAGCAAGGGGCATAGCTCAAATGAGGATCCGAACACATGGTCCATCCAATCCCAAAAATTTATCATCACTTGAAGGAATTCGGAACTTACGGGCCATGTCGTGACATATCGAAAGCCCCATAGCCTAAATTTCTCTAGCTTCTTTTAGTCGGCATTTCCTAGGCTCTCCAGGAAGCCCCATAGTTGTTGATTGTGGTTTGCCATGGTTAAATTTGAGAAAATGGACGAATTTGGATTTCTGGCAAGGTGATGCCGTCGGCGGTATGAGTCAGCTTGCTGGAGGTATGGCCCAGGTCGCTGGCGGTATGGTTTTGCGGGCAGTTTTGTCTATATTGTTTAGCAAGTTAGAATTTCATGCATGGGGCAATATCGGTGATGCCACCGGCGGCATGGCCATATTTTTTACAAATTTTAGGCCCGTTTTAACCAGTTCAGACCTATAAATAACCTGTAAAAAATCTACAATCTATTTCTAGAATGCATCTAAGCATAAAGTTCAAATCTTATTCAAATCCAAAGCTCAAAGGTGCAAACCATCAAAATATCCAAACACTAAGCCTAAATAAAACCGAAATCATCCGAAATCCAAAGTCAATAATTCAAGCCCAATGTATCAAGCGCATACAAAACCAAGACCAATAAAAAGAAATTAGATCAACATATGGATCTAGCACTAGTTGCCACCGCCGGGCGGGTGAGACAAAACATCCTCCTCGCCGAGAAGATAAGTGCCGACAACATCTTCTTCGGTCCCCTAGATGCTCCAAGAACTCTCGAGAACACCTCTATAGAGGAGCCCGACTATCACCTTTCTTCCCCTTCGGACTGGCTCTCTCAAGGCGCCACCATCCATGTTGTGTTTGCTCTGCCTCTCATGTAATGTGGCATCCAACTGGTTCTCCAGCTCGCTCACTCAGTGTTAGAGTGCCCTCATCTCCTCCTTGTACCTCCACTGGGCCACACTAGCATCTGACAAAGTGAGGGCTAGAAAGTCCTACAACTAAAGGAACAGCAACAATAGCAATCTATATCATTCATATCATCGATTCACGCATTTTATCTTAATATCATATCATAACAAGGGATATACCTGAGCAAGCAGAGCCTGTGAAACAAGTGAGTATCTCAGAGTAAAAGCATTCCCAGCCAACCAATCAGCCTCGGCTCGGGGAACCTAAAAAGTCCAAAAAGGCAATCAAAGGAATTCATAAAGGGCCTATCATACGAATTTGTTTGCACGGGAGTTACATAGGTGGTTTTTTTGGCATGAAGTTCAGCGAGTGGCTGCTGGGAGGAATCTCCCAAGTCTGGAAATCACCTCTTGAGTTCATCATTAGGAATTGAGTCTCCAAGAAGGTCAAGAGGCATCCCTCGATGAAGTCAACACCCTCGGGCATGCCATGATATCATATCCCTCTATCCTCAGCCTGGCCTCTCTTCCTGAAGGGTAACTGAAAAATCCGAAAGACAAGCATGAGAAACCTTTTTTAACCCAAAGCATATGGCATAAATATAATCATAAAAGAGGAAAGAGCGCGATCTCACATCAGAGGAATGATGCCCCTCGTGAGCCATCGAGGCATTCTGGCCGACCTCACCCTGCCCCTCAGGATGGCCCTCACCACCACCACTCCCTTCCTCATTATCATCATCATTAAAAATGCCATGCCTCTGTCTTTTCAGCTCCTCCTCCTTCTTCTTCCTATGGGAATCAATGGAGTGATTGTCATAGATGCATGGGCACATGGGGAGCAAGAGAGACATGTGGCCATTATAAGGGCCAAGGACACTCCGCATCACTCGGCAGTTCCCCTCTAAATAATTGGCCTTATTGACCTCCCTAGTGATAGTCAAATAAGGCCACTAGAGGCCTATAGAAGGATCTGTAGGTACAGGCCTGATAGTAGGCATAAGCTATCTCCAGCCTCGAACTCTCTCCCCCAGGTACCAGGGAAAGGGTAGGGGGAACTCCATGATAAATTAGTGGTCATCCACCTCCTCTAGGACAGTGAGAACATCAGCTCGGTTGGACACCTCCTTAAAAGGGTCCCGAATAACCTGGCCAATCAATCAAGAAGGAAATCAGTGTAAGAAATTTAAATTCATAAATATATTTTGGTTGACTAATGGTTTGTTGAATGTAAGATAGGGCAAAAAGTCAAAGTAGTATACTGAGCTGATCTGTAGGCACCGTAGCGCCTCCCTATATGCGGTGGGGTACTTGCCAAGCCCCCCAATACTCCCGCACCACCGGCCAAGGAAATGAGAAACCGATAGTACTATAGTATCAAATTGGAAAGGGGGGAGAATTTGATGTTCGAAAGCCTACACCTACACAATTAACAAACAATCAGTCCGATAGAACAACATAGCAAAAGAACGAGAAAACAGCTAGCCATGATAATAAAGCAATATTCAAAAAGTGTGTACCTGAAATAAAAAGTGACACAATCGAAAGACCTTCTCCTTCTTTCGGGCTCCCACATCTAGCCTATAGTACATCTATGCCAGAATGGCCTTAGGCCAATTCTTCTCTTTGATGGTCTTAACATCCTCAATAGCTGAAATCAACCCATAGTTGACCTTGCTACCAGAGACTGGGAAGAATAGCACATTCAACAAAGAAATAACAAAGGAGCAGACACAAGCATCCCTATCAGTCTTGGGGACCACTCCGACCCCCTTCTTGTACTCATATAGCTCCCCAAAACAAAATCGCCCCGCCTTGGGCCTTAACCTAAACAGCTCAGTCACTCTCTTCACCACCGGCCCCCTGAGGTGGTTCTTCTTCATGTACACATCAAAGTGTATCACATTCTTCATCCATGGTAGGCCCGTCATCGCTACCATGTCGGATGGGGTAATAGTAACCTTTCCAATCTAGAAATGGAAGGTGTGAGTGGTCTCGGACCACTTCTCAACCAAGGTAGTTAGGGATGAGTGAGACAGCTTGGGCATCAGTAAAGGCATGGTCCGGGCCAAATCTGTAAATCCTGTCCTCAATCACAACCGCAAGCACCGGGTCTTTCTCATGAATATGTTTCCACCACTCTCTGATGGTTCCCATTCCTCTAGTGCATGTGTGGATATGTGGCTGCAAAATCAAAAAAGAGCGGATTAATTAAGTTATTCAAATTCTATCTCATTTTGCTTTTAGAAAGCTGCGGATGCCGCCGCTGGGGGTAGTGATGCCGCCGGTGACATCAGCCATGCCGCCAGTGGTATGGATGATGTCACCGATGACATCGATAAAATTGGTGGTGACATGGCATATTTCTAGCCCCTTTTAAAGGCTTGAAGCCACTGGCAACAACAGTGATGTTGGCGGCAGCATCATTTCAGCTGGCAGAACCTAAAATCGCACAAAATCACACCAAGTCACCAAAAATTGCAATTAATCAAACCCAAAGCATAAAAACAATAAAAATCAGACCTATAGCATGTAATATTAGTTTCTACATAATTAATTTCATGTTTATAACCCCTATTATGATAAATTTCGACCCTAAGGCTGAAATTAAAACTTAACATAAACAAGAAGATTCGAGTTTTGTAGGTTTACCTAGATGCTAGAGATGTGATTCTTCTTGACCGGGAAGAGATCGTCGATTGGAGCCGCTATCCCATACCCAAAAACAACATTGGACTCCTTGAAGTCGTAACCCACGTGAACCGGGCAAAGCTTCAACCCCTCAATAGAAGAAGCGGGCAAGTCCTCAAACTTAGAACTGCTAGATTTCGGCCAAAAATCTTGTTCATGGATGGAAATCGAAAGAAAAGAGAAAGGCTTGAGTTTGTTTAAAAGAGAATAGAGAGAAAAAGAGGAGTTTCGGCTTCTAAAATAGGAGAAATAGGAATAAAATAGAGTTTAATCCCGTATTAAACACCCGCGCGGAATTTGAGGAGTTTGATTTTATCTGAAACTACCCGTCCACGCTGCCACCGGCATCATTCAAATCGCCAGCGGTATCAATCATGCCGCCGGCGGATTCAACTTTGCCAATTTGAATTTTGAATTCCTTTGACCGGTCAAAGATGCCTCGTGGCATCCATATCGCCGGCAGCATCAGCTAGGCCGTCGGCGACATCAATATTTCCCCCTGCATTTTTTAGCAAATTCGATGTATCCCAGCTCCAGCCTCAACATCCTAGGGCTTCTAAAACCCTTATACTTTTAATTATCACGTTTTTACTGTTGATCGAAGGGGCAAAAATATTTTTGTTTCACAAAATCGATCAAGCAGTAAAAATGTCACCTAAAATTAGTCTAATCTTAGGTTTACTTATCATTTATTGAAGGAATGATGCTCCATTATCAAAATCTTAAAAGCCCAAGCCCCTGCTTGGCAAATCTTGAAAGCCCAAGCCCCGCTTGGTAAATCCTAAAAACTAAAACCCCGCTTGGAAAATCCTTAAACCCGAAGCCCCGCTTGGCAAATCCTAAAAGCCGAAGCCCCTCCTGGCAAATCTTGAAAGCCCAAGCCCCGCTTGGCAAATCCTAAAATCCCAAGCACTGCTTGGCAAATAATGAAAGCCCAAGCCCCACTTGGCAAATCCAAAAACCCCAAGCCCTACTTGGCAAATCCTAAAAGCCCAAAGCCCTGCTTGGCAAACCAACAAAGCTCAAGCCCCACCAAGGGCCAAATCAACCAACAAAGCCCAAGCCTGACCAAGGGAATAATCAACCAATAAAGCCTAAGCCCGACCAAAGGGCAAATCAACCGATAAAGCTCAAGCCTGACCAAGGGGCAAACCAGCCACCAAATGGAGTCGCTACCAAAATCAGAACCTTGTCACCCATCAGGTACAATTCCTATCCCTTGCTCTTTTGTGCAATCATACTGACATGTGGCAATAGTGATCCCCCAAGGGGTAGCATGTAAGCACGGGACTTTACAGTCCCTCTAGCGAGATGATGATGACGTTTGGCTGATTTTATTCCTAGTAATAAAAATTCTTTTTTAGAATTTTTAATACTGACTGCGAATTTTATTTTCAAAAAAATTCAGTTCGACATGTCTGGTAAAGCGTCCGGTGGTAGCTCAGACTGATGATTTACAACTTAAAAATAATTTAGTCCAAAATGCCCATTAAAAGTCAAAAATAAACCCCAATATTTCAGTTGTTCCGTCAAAATCACCTTTTGCCGAATTTCCTCTCCTTTTCCTCGATTTCGGGCAGGAATTGTGCTAGCTTCTCAGACCTGTTAGGAAGGTGAGGCCGCCGGCGGCCTCATCGATACCGCCAGCGGCATCATTTCCTCTGCAGAACAGCTGTATGGCTTTTTTGCTCGTTATCCGACGGATAATTGATCAAAGGTAATTTTCAATAGATTTTAGCCTATATAAGCAACATTTTCCAGCCATTTCAAGGGTTTCACTCCCCCCAACTCAAAATTTCAAGTAGATTTTGAGCATTTTAGCTAGCATTAATAGGATAAAGTTTAGAAAAGGTGAGAAAAGAGGATTTAATGCATCTTTTCTTGATTTTTCTCTAATAAACTCTCTGATATTTAGACGCATTTGATGTTTAGAAATCACTAATATTAGAATTTAAAGACTAAATCACCCCTTACTTCCCAAAATAATTATTTGAGCTCCCCGGAGGTGTCATATGAATCACGAAGAGGTGCACTCACTACCCTGAGGTAAAAATTCTGAGTCTCATAGCTCTTCGGCCTTCATTTTACTTATTTGTTGTGTTTTAGTTGCTGTTTGTGCTTAGATTCGGGTTTTTGGTCGCCTTTTGACCAAAAACAACTGCTGCAAGAAACTGAAGCTGCCGGCAGTATCAACCATGCCGCCAGCGGCATCGTTGATACCCCTAGTGGCCCCATTTTCTTACAGTTTATGGTATCTAAAAAGTCATGTAGCTTGCCTGTGTAGCTGAGATCACCAGTGGCATCATCCATGCCGCCGCCGGCCTCAGTTATGCGGCCAGCGGCATGGCCTTCTAGACAGTAGTTTCATTTTCATTTATTTTCCGTCCTAGTTTATATTTCCGAAGCTAGGATGTACAGTGCAATGATGAAGGTCTAGAACCTTTTGAAAACAAACCCCACCCCGTACCATGTGGCATTTACTAATATTCTGGTTAAAATAACAATCGAGTCTAAAATATGGATATAACGGAATTTTCCGCAAATGTCGTTCAAATCTCATTTTTAGCCATCCAACCAGGCTCCATAAATTGCACATAAATATGCCATATTCACGCTAGCTCGGGTCTTGTTTTATTTACTAACTATGCTTGTTGGGGATATACCTCGTACAACGTGCCATACTTATGCTAACCATTTTATGCAGGTAGATTTAGGTTAGATGTATGCTAGGCCTTCGGGTATTTTACTTATTGTATAGAAAAATGTATAGGATTTGGAAAGCCATGTAATTATTACTTTACTTTCCACATTTTATTTGTTGGATGATTGTAATAATCATTTATTTACCGCTTTGAATGCCTGATAAACATGATGACAACATATAAACTGAAAACACAACAAATAGGGTGGATTAAAACCGATGAAGAAGGAATGAAATCTTTTAATTTGGCCTAATGTAAAATAGATAACATCATCCGAACTCAGAATCTCTACTTAAGGTATGATCTACCACCTGGTGGGAAAATCATACCAAAATTTCCCGGTTGAGCTAAACCGGGTGGCGACTCTATTTTAAGTAGGGGATTTTGATCTCGTATCTTTTAGACATTAAAACATGATAAACCATTTTCACAATCACCAGCACGTCCATTATTTTTCATGAAGACCAATCCATCGGCCCACCTTCATAGCCGTCGCATAAAACTTCGTCCGCTCATATCCAAAAAATGGCATGATCAAAGGATCTTAAGGAAGGACTTTGAACCGGGGCAAAAAGTGCTACTTTATGAATCTAGGTTAAGATTATTTCCTAGAAAATTAAAATCAAGGTGGACTAGCCCTTACACACTGTGGAACTATGCAGTCATAAGGGGCAACCGTTTAAGGTCAATGGTCAAAGACTAAAGCCTTATCTATCCAATGACAAAACAATAGTTGTTAAAATTCAGCAACCGCAACCACCCTAGAGCTCCCAAACAAGCACTGGTGTCCGCTCCAAACACTAATTGGAGCAAAACTTTGAGCCAAATAGCTCAAATTCTGAACTTTTGTATATACTTCCTTCTTTTTCTATTTGTGTCTTATTTAATCTTTTCTTTTTGTGATTTGGCAGGATTCAATGAACAAAGTATGGAGATGCAACAATCAAGTGACTCATCTATTTCCTTTTTGTTGTTCCTCATACTTTAGTAGATCTTTTTGCAGCCCCCTCTTTTCAAGTTAATCATTTCTGACTCTAAGGGCAAGCTAGCATTTTAAAGAGGATACAATTTTCAGAATGCTTGCCCCAAAATGCTCGCCCCAATCTATATCCATCCATCCAAAATTGTTTCCCTCTCCAAAAAATTCTTTTATTTAATAGATTTAATTTGCTTTTCAAATTTCATCCCAACATGCACCTATATGGCGTGTCAAGTGGAAGAACTTTGCATTGAGAAGATAAAACCTGCTCATTACTTTTCTACTTTATCCATGAAATTCTATTGGACCTTTAATCTGATTTTGATTAATTAAAATTGTCCAAGTTAATTCCCTTTAAAAGTGTTGGTTTTGAGAAGGATTTTAAAAGTTCAACTCCACACTTTCTCTCACTTTCCGATTTTCACTCTCTCAACCCTTCACTATTGTTCATCTTCTCCAATCTCTCTTTCTACAAAAACTTCACTCAACCAACCATGGTTTTAACCCATAAGCAAAAAGCTTTGGCTTCTAAGCTAGCGAGATCCACTACCCCCATTTCCATGTCAATTTCTGATGAACCAATTAAACTCATTCCAGATCACATCCTTCAAAAGATGGGGGAAGTTGACGCTAAATATGAGGAGAAGCGCTACCTGGCCTTCAAAGATCGAGAAATCATCCCTTCTCGTGCCTTCAATTAGAACTCTCTCAAAACCCTATGACTAGACAAATCAATTTCTGATCTTCTCAAGGGAGGTGGTTTTGAGGAATTTGCAGTGAATGAAGACCCCACTTATAGAGAATTAACCTTGGAATTCTTGGTCACCTTCTTAAAAAACACCTCTATGCAAAAATCTGATGACCCAGAGAGGTATGTATTCAGGCTGTTTGGGTCAAAACAGGGTTTATCAATTGATGATATGAACAAACATCTAGGAATTCCAAAAGATGTGTTGTTGACCCAAGACTACAAGGATGCTCACATATCAAATTCGGATTTTGATAAGGATGCTTTTTGGAAGGAACTCACTTGAAAATCAAACTACAAAGACAACAGTACAACCCACCTCCGTGAGTATAAGTATAAGATTATTCATAAATTTTTGGCAAGTACCATATTTGGAAGGTCCAACCAGTGTAATGTTTCTGAAGATGATTTGTTTGCCCTGTATTGCATGGAAAGAAACGAGTAGCTGAATGTGGGGATCTTTCTAGCAAAATTTCTCCTGGGATTGCTAAAGAAGACTAACAAGTATATCTTGGTAGGTTCTTATATCACCTAGAGTGCAAGGAGCATGGTCACACCATTCTCTCCATATGGCTTGACCTTGGTTTGCTATCCTGAGCCTATGGAATTCAATAATATGAACAAGTTTGACATCTACAAGAAGGTGGGAAATTAGTGGTATTTGTGGCACATTGTACTAGAATTGGAAGCAAAGAAGAATAAGAGAAAGATGAAGAAAGAGGGGACAAGCACTGCTGCTTCAAAGAAGTGAAAGATAACCACCAAAATTTTAGTTTCCAATCTGGGGAACAGACTAGCTGAGGAGGTAAAGGTGGCTTTCTTGGAAAAATATGTTGGTTCATCTATGAAGGAAGTATGGACAACCATTGAGGGATTATTAGAAGAGAGAAATGCTTACCACACTTGGAGAAGTGAAATGGAGAGGAGAGTAAGGAGACTAGAGGATAATGCTCTATGTTCTTTCCCTAACATTATTAAAAGCACTCCCTCTGATGAGCTTCAAGCAAGGCTCAATGTCCCTGTGTTTTCTACTTCTTCAAGCAAGGAAGACCCTAGTGAGACTAAGGAAGTCCCTAGTGAGACTAAGGAAGTTCCAGAAGAGGTGATACAACCAATTGCTCCTAAACCCATTGAGTAAACTTCCTCAACTTTTCTCATTTCAATTTATGTTTATGCTTTGTGAGGTATACCCCTTATACACTTGCCCTTGCTGCTATGTTTTGCTTGTTTTTTTATGCTTTAGGGATAAAGCATTTGGTAAGTGTAGGAAGGGAACTTAGAATTTTGCATGCTTTGCTATGTTACTGTGTTTTCCCTAATTAGATTACTTTTATGACTGCCCTTGCTTTGATTGATTGCCTGGATTTCAAGTGAAAGTTGTTTTGTTTTGTGATCTCTTTTGTGTTCTATTTTTAATCTTTTTGTTTTAAATAGCTCACTTCTCTTTTGATTTTGTAAATATTTTAACTTTTTCAAGTATGTCTTGTGTTTTGGCAATTAGCCATTAGCAAAATAGACTGACCCTTGGAACAAATTAGTCTAGATAAAATACTTAGGATTTGATTAGTCATGATAAAACTACATTAGCATGTTAACAAAAAATTAATAAAGCATGATAGACCACAATTTGGAATTGTTTTTCAATAATTAAGGCTAGATTAACCAATTGAAAGTCAACCCAACTTTTAGTGAGGATTTGAGCCTAAACTTGTTAGAAGACAATCATTAAATCTCACTTCTCTATATCTATGATCTAAAATTCAAATCTCTTTTGATACATTAAGTACTTAACTTCCAAATCATTCTTAATCGGAAATCAGTCTATTCTCTTAAATAAATTGACTAATTTCTTTGTGAGAGGGCTTGCATAGTAGTTTAAGGCTAGAACTTGATTAGGAGATACTTATTAAGACCACATTACTAGTATTGCCTGAAATGATTAAGGCACTAGGATTACACTTCTTTAACCAAAAAGTCACCCTTACTTGAGTATTCCCTAGTTAGCCCCTTTGAGCCTTAACTTGTTTCTTTCATAACACACACAACAATTTAAACCAATAACCTTTTTTGTTTTACTCCTTTCTACCTTTAACTTTACCAAAAACTTATCAAATAGCAAAAACTGAGTTTCAAAATTGGTTACTGACTTGTTCTCTCAAGGAAATCTCATTGAGCTTTCTTCCAAAACGAATTCTAGTCCTTTTACAAAAACAGAAAGAAATATAATAAAGAAGAAAAGAAAAAAGAAAAACAGAAAGAAAAAGAAACTTACTCAGGTTCTGAAACAAAATACCAATCTCTTAAATGCTAAAAAAGCAAGCCATAACTTCTTGATCTACTAAAAGCTTGCTATGAGTAGTTGCTTGAAATCTTCTTGCTTGAATGATCATCCTTACTTTTTTATGATTGCCCCTACTGATAACTATTACTCCTTGAGGTTGCACTTCAATTTCTTTCTATGAAAGCTAGTAACCATACTTTCTGCTGTAAATCATTGCTTAGTTGGTAAAATTAGTTCACACAAAAAAGCCTTTCATTTGACCTACCCAACCCTAAGCCAACATTACAACCCATGAAAAGACTTTTTGATTATGTTAGTGATCATTACTTTAAGTGGTGGAGATAGGATTCTTAATCAAGCCTATGGACTTATGTTTATTGTGTGTAGCTGAGGAGTGATTTCACAAAAACTTACCCCAAACACTTTGAGTGATTGGAGTGGCATCCTTGGTGAGGAAGTTGGTTTCATCTCTGAAATAGTTTTTGGCAAACTTATTCTAAATTATTGTCTTGATATGTTTTTGAGATTTAGTTGCATGCTAAGTGTGGGGGTACTCATCACTAATCTTAGAATTTGTATTTTGAATATACTAATTTGTTTCCTAAGCTAAGGATCAATTGCTGATTACCACTCTTGTTTTCTCATTTTCTTGTTCTCTTTTCTTCTCTTTTTATGTCTGTTTGTTTTTCTTAAAAGTGTTTTGCTTGAGGACAAGCAACGATCTAAGTGTGGGGGAATTTGATAAGAGTAACTTATACCATGAAAACACTAGTAATTTAGCATTAAAAGTACCCATTTGTGTGGGGAAATCATGTGATTAATTGGTATTTTTGTATAAATTCATGGATTCCAAAGAAACACTCTTGCTTGCCTCAAAAGAGCTAGAAACTAGACTGAGCAAGCATGAAATTGAGCAGGGAAAGCATGAAACAGGCCAGAACAAGCACGCGGAGCAGGGGAAGCACAAAGCGATATGGAGTGAGCAAGAGACCGAGTAGAGCAAGAACGAAACTAGATCAGACCTTGAAAAAGAAGCCCAAACCCAAGGAAAAGGGGAAGAAAAGCCAGAAATATAAGAGCCTCCAGAAAGATGCCTTCCTTTAACCGATGGAAGACCTCCAAGTTATTGGGCGGTGCATTTTGTCCTTTGTAATAGTTGTCTAAGCAAGTGGTGCAATCCCTTGCAAGTTAGAACTGCTAAATCTGTTTTGATTGGATAATTTACTGAACTTATCATCATTTTGGGCAAGTGGCATCTCTAGAAAGATCCACTTGCCATTATATATTATGATCAAGTCTCATATGCCAAACATGCTTTTGATTGGTTACTTTTTCACAACATTTCTCTTTAAAAACTCTTTGAATATCTATCTACATCATGTTCATCATTTCCAGAAATTCTTTGAGTTTTATCTTTATTAATATGAGCAACTAAAGTCGATGCAAGCACGGCTAGCAAGCATGATAGGCTAAACATGGTATGATCGCTCCTATTCTTTTATTCTTTACTTTTATAATAATTGATTGTTTTATGTTTGAGCTTTAAGTCTCATAAGTGTGATGAACTTGTGCTTAGTGTAACAAGAAGAACCAAGATGGAGAACTATTAACATGGATTAAGAACATAAAACACACTTATTCTAACGAACCGAGAGGTGCCTGGATAGTGCTAGGGGTTTCTAATTAATTAGAATGCTTGTCTATTCTTAACTCTTAAGGGGGACACTTGCGAAGGGAAACCTATAAGTTAACGCTTAAGGGGGACACTTTCGAAGGGAAGCCTATAAGTTAACCTTTAAAGAAACTAAACACGAGGCGAGGGCCACGTTTAGTACATGTAGAACAAGAAACCTAGATCAAAATGCTGAAAACATGTTAAGAAGAAAGAAGGGAGTGATTAACCATACTTGACTGCTTGTTGGCTATGCTTGCCCCATTATTTATCATTAGGAGCAACCATTCAGAGCAATCACTATATTTCCTGCAATCATTTTACTTTACAGCACTTTAATCAAATTAACCTGTTTAATATTGAACTCACTAGTCTACATATTAGTTTAAATTATTTCCCTTGCTCACTAAGGAATACGTTGCCCCGTACTACAAACTATGACCTAGTGCACTTGTTAGATCATTAGGCAACCAACACTCCCAAATCCTTACAGAAGATTACTTAAAGTGAAAAATATTCGCAGAAATGAATACTAAAACTGTGAGTGAAATTATTAAAGAATGCTTGTATTGTACAAACAAATTTTCAAGCCGATTTAAATATAAACCACGAGTTTACCAATTTAAATACAGCTTAATTTGACTCATAATACATCAACTATCCCCATTTTCTTAATTTAATATATAAATGTATCACTATTATACATGAACTTACATTCACCTTTCAAATTAGTCATTTTTACCTTTGTTTCCCGGTTACAAGAATTATATGGGCCCCATTCCAAGTGTTTTACCCATTTTACCCTTATCTCTACCATCCTCTCTCACGCGGGCCTCAACTGCATCAATTTTATGGTTTTTTTTCCTATCTAAATACTTCTTCTACCTCTGCCTCTCTAGTCCCTATTTTAGCAATCATTATTTTATCAATCCCCTTTACTAATAAATTGCATTTATTTTATATCTTTTTTTATTCTACCAAATACTTTCTTCAGTTTCGTGTTGCAAGTTTATATATCTGCAAGTTCATGGTCCAACCGAATGGAGCATCTAATGAGCTACTCTTTAAGTTGAATCGTTTTGTTTCTTTTCTCAATTTCGTCATTTTCACTTCCTAGTTGTTTAAACTTCTCTTTGAAGTTCTTCCCCAATTGATTTAGAAACCCTAATTTTAGAGTTGTAGACTTCAAAATCCAGAGTTCATAGCATAAAAAAATGCATATCAACATTAAGGAGAAACCTTACATAGCTCATAACCCATCCCAGCCATTAATTCACTGATTTAAAAGGTAATTGGGACCACTGCAGTTGAAAATTCAATATATTGTATTAGTCTCTGATTCTAATTTCTTTACATAAATATAATCATGACTTTTCTCAAAAAAATTTATTCCATATGCAGTAATAAAGAGAATGAGAGGGCAAACATAAAGGGTGAGAGAGAAGGAGGCGAAGAGAAAGATATTGAAAAACACAAATAAAAATTGATAAAATAGTGAGAGGGAGTGGGAGAAATCAAAACAATAAACTAAAGTAATTGCAAGGTTAAATTATGGTACCAGTAGATTTTCGAACGTTTGCTTTTTGTCTCCTAATGCTTGATTTTCTGTTCAATCTAGGGTTTACTTGAAAGAAAAAGTAAATCGATATAGGGTTAGGAAAAGAGATAAGGTTACAATGGGTAAAACACTTGGGATGGGGCCCACATAATTCTTGTAACCGGGAAATAAAGGTAAAAATGACTAAATTGAAAGGTGAATGTAAGTTGATGTATGATAGTGATACAAAATATAGTTCATGTATTAAATTGGAAAAATGGGGATAGTTGATGTACTATGGGTGAAATTAAGTCATTTAGATACTTATAAAATTTGGCACAATCATGTAGACTATCTTTGTTCGTTATTGATAATGCATATCAACATCTACTAAAGAACCAGAGTTTTCTTCAACGTAATATTGAATTATTTTGTGTTGCTTTTTCTCAACGAAATTTGATAATAGAACCTTTCAGAAGTAAGGTCTGAATTGAATCTCTGACAATTAAAACACATACATTGTGATATATATGGACTAATTCATCCATGATTAAATCATTTAGTTCTTAATGTATCAACTTCCTGAAGAAGTACAAGAACCTGAAGTTGATGTTTTAACTAAATGGTCACATGTATGTTTTTGTATGAAAATTAAGATTAAATTGAATATCATGTAGTATATGTTCATACTCATAATGGTATGGTAAGACCATTTAACAATCTATTTATGATCAATAAGTTATTTTGTTATTTCTCCTATAATTAGCCTTGGTCATGAACCAAATTCTCTCAACAAAGAGTTTATGATTATGTAGTTTACGTGCCTATAGCTTCATTACAAAGGACAAAAACGGATCCTCAAAGGAGATAGTAAATTTATTTTAATATATATTTTCATAAATAATTAAGTATCTTGAGCTTTTAAAAGAGAAGATATGAAAGCATTTGTCCAAATTTAGGGGGAGAAAGCATAAAGCTAATTTGGAAAAGAAAATCACATGAAATGTTTTATCATTATCTCATATTGATCCTAAGAAAATCATATGATAGATCCTCTGAAGGCGGCTAGGGTTCTCTCAGAACCCTAGTCGCCCTGATTTCCTCCTCCGGCGTTTGGCCGGCCTTCGACAAGGCGACGAATTGGTGACTAAGTGGTGCCTGATCTCACTCCACCGGTGTCTGGTCGATTCGATCTTCACAACAGCAGACCTCGGTGATTGCGGCTAGGTTTCTATTGATTTTCTCCACCGGCTTCTGATCGGGTTTCTCACTCTAGCGACGTCTAGTCGGTTAGATCTCCACAGCAGCAGACCTTAGTGATTGCGACTTGGGTTCTATTGGTTTTTCACTGAGTTTCGACAACATGAGTTGGCGACTTGGCGGCCCTGTGCTTTTTCAGGTTGATTTCACTCCTCTGCCATGGTCGGTTTGAGCAACAGACCTTTGACGGGAGATTGTTTAGGCGGATAGGGTTGGTCGGCATTTCGATTGGGGGTCGACGTTATTCTAACCGGTATTTGGCCGACAGTTTTTCAACATAGGGATCGCGTCTCATCCTTTGATGCATTTCGGTGCGAGCGGCTTAGGCTAATCCCTAGCCATATAGGGTGTTGCCTCTCCGGGTAGTAGGGATCGTAAGTTCATTGACTTAGATCTTTAGATTTTGTTTATCGGCTTGGATTTCGGTTTGATCTAAGTCAACGATTAGCGTTGTGTTGGTCGTACACGACCTCGCATCCATTAGGATTAATCATCTCAGCCTTCTCATCGGGATTGACTTTGGTGCATCATGGGGAACTTCTTCCCACCGATCATTTTGTTATTGATCTTTAGATCATTAACTTCACACTCTGTTGTGATTAGGACTATTAGTCCATTATTTTTGCATTAGATTGCAAATCTTTTGTTATATCCTTGTGATATTTTTTTTCTTTTCTTTTTTTATTTTTTGGTTGTTGCTAATAAATGGAGCCGGTTTCTGCCGAGCTCAACCATTACATAAAAAAAGGATTATGAACTAGAAGTTTAAAATGTGTAACACCAGCAGTAAATGCACCAATGTGTATTGAAAGTTCTGAAGAATAAATTAAAATAGCGCTATTACACTTCTAAAGCATGGATGACCAATTGATTTAAAGAATAAAATCCTTGAAAATTGTCGACAATAAAGATAATCTCGTCGAGAGTAAGTGTACTAATATAAACATACTTCCTGTAGAAGTACTAGCACATGAAGTAAGTGCAAACACTTGGAGTGTAGAAAATGAATAAATATAAATAAATTATATTAGTACCTAAAAAGATGAAATATAGATAAAATTATTGTATGCCATATTTTGCCTAGATATGTGGCAAATGAATATTGAGAATTTGAATACGAATTATGAACAATATTATGTTCAAGAAATACCAAACCAAGAGTGATTGACAAAATTGAAATTAAAAAGCATTTCAAATTAGAAGAAATTTCGTATTACTGTCATTCTCATTATCTCTTTATTAAACTTACATTTGTTATGAATTTTTCTTTTTATATTATATGGAGATGTTCTTCTATGGTGGAGGTATGATTTTCTATATCTTCTTTACTTTTCAGTGTAAGGTAGTTTAGCATGCATTTGATGTTTTTTTTTTTTGCTTATGTATATATTGTTCTCTTGATTATGATATTTGCATGAAAATTTTTGAAAGATTAAAATTTCTAGAAAAGTATAGCAAACAAGAACTTTATTCGATAAAGTTCCAAAGATCCTTATATGGATTAAGACAATCTGGGCGCATGTGGTATAATCGTCTAGTGAATATAATTTGAAAGAATACTATAAAAATGACTCAATTTGTCCATATATTTTTATATACAAACCATGATCCAATTTTACTATAATTTCAATATATGATGATGTTTTAAATACAATCGAAACTCCAGAAGAGATTGCAAAAGAAGAAAAATTCTTTAGCAAGAATTAAAGATGAAAGATCTTGGAAAGATAAAATTTTGTCTTGGTCAACAAATCGATCACCTTGATAAAGGAATTTTGATACATCAAACAAATTATACACAAAAGGTCCTGAAATGTTTTAATATGAACAAGCACATCCATTGAGTAATCCAATGGTCCTCGAGAAAATAATAAAGAATTTTTTGGTCCTGAAGTACCATATTTTAGCTCAATAGGTACACTAATGTATCTAGCCAATAATATAAGGCATGATATTGCGTTCTCGGTTAATTTATTATCAAGATACAGTTCTGCACCTACACGTAGTCATTGGAATGAAATCAAATATATTATGCGCCATCTTCGAGGAACTATTGACCTGGGCTTGTTTTATTCATATGATCCAAAGTCTGGGTTAATTGTTATGTGGATGCTAGTTATTTATCTACCCCACACAAAGGTCGATCTCAAATGGGCTATCTGTTCGTATGGAAGCACAACTATATCACGATGACCCACAAAGCCTCTTGTATTGCTCAACTGAAGGAAGACTATATAAAAAGATATGGAACCAATCATATTTCACCCAAATTCTTATATGCTCGTGAACTCATGAAGACTTGTCAAGTTGACATTTGCAAAGTTAGATCAAGTGATAACCAGACAGATCTTTTCACCAAGTCACTACTCGCTTCTACTTTCAAAAGACATGTACATAATATTGGGATGCGTCAACTCAAGGATATGTCATGATCATTGTATTTTTTAGGGGAAGTAAAATTGCATATGAATATTGTACTCTTTTTCCTTCACTAAGTTTTTGTCCCACTGGGTTTTTCTTAGCAAGGTTTTAACGAGGCATATTCATATTGCATAGTCATCCAAAGGGGAAGTGTTAGAAATATCGTTATTTATGTTGGATGACAATTAATGCTCTAATTAATACTATGATTTATATCCTTTTCTTTTCCTCTCATATTCCTATAAATTGATGTAATTTGTTCATTTGTTGATATAAATAAGAACTGCATTTATTTGCTTTCATTCCTTTGAGATTGTTCTTTGTTATTTGTTCTTTATTTACAACAATATATATATATATATATATATATATATATATATATATATATATATATATATATATATATGAACACATTGATATAGACAATAGATTAAATACATTTATTAATTAAACAAATTATTCATACTAATACATAATTAAGATATATCGCCCTAATTGCCTTAAGGGCATACATCATATCTAGCAGTTCCGAGTAATGGGGGATAGTAGGCCCTTGCTAGAGGCGTACTACAGTCGTTCAAGGTCATCGAGTTCTATTCACGGTCTAGAACCTCGTGCTAATAAGTTCTTGATTAAAGAACTAAGATTGGTTAATGTTGGTCCCTGCGAGGGTCTAAATAAGGTCAGAGGGGGGTGAATGACCCTTTTTCATGGAATTAACAAACTTTAAAAAGTCTTTGTGCAGCGTGTTTGATTATGTTCCAGATGTAATGGATCTGGATGATGCAGATATAAAATATGATGCAAATAAGTAAAGAGTTAAAAAAATCAAACATAAGGATTTTATCCTGGTTTGGCCTCGCCTACTCTAGTCCCCAGAGTTTCCTTCCTCCGAGCTTTTCCACTGGTGGATTCCTTTCCAACTAGCAGGAATCAAGCCTTACAATTTGTCTCCGGATGGTACCCCTTTCCGGATGTAGGATATACCACTAAAAGCACCAACTCCTAGCTGAGTCCTTTTGTCTTTAGCAGGATATAGCACTTAGATTTCTACCCAAACCTAAGGTTAGTCCTACAGGGAGATCCCACTCAAAGCACCAACTTCAAGCTATATCTCAATCTCACTACTCACCCAAGTAGGAGATCTTTTACACTTTGGTTTTCTTAAAGGTTTTGGTTTTTGGACTTCCTCAAGTTTATAACTTCACTTGGGAATCCTTACAAACAGATTTTGAATGGTTTGGTTCTTGGAGGGATTAAGTAATTGATTTCTTTCTAGAGAATTCTCTTGTGCATGCTTTCTTGAAATCAACCAGCACCTTCTCAACTTATGAAGCTTCCCTTTTATAGGCTTCTATCATAAATGTAGCCGTTATGGGTTGTTGAACTTGAAATAAATCTTCACCGTTGATAAGGTAATATGTGGCACTTCTAGAACCATTGATTAATCCGTTAGATAGAGATTTTGAACCCTTTGAATCCTTGGGATTGAGTCCAAAAAGTTATCAGTGATCGTTTTCCTTGTATTTTAGTGATTCACCAACTTTTACGCCAGTAGTCCGGAATGTGTGTGTCACGCTCCTTTCTTATTGGTCTAGGCATAAAAGGTGGTTATCTTTTCTCTTTCCTGTGTCAGTCCTTTGTCCTTTTTCTGAAAAGTACAAGCTGTCAATTTTGTCTTGCTTGTGGGGAAAGGATCTTTGACCTGTACACCAAAAAGATGGACGGAAAAGTTATTTTCAAAACTTTTCCCTTTGTCTTTATAACTGTGTCTTCCGGATGTCTTTTTGTCTTGATATCCGGATGCTATTCAATCAGTCTTCCTCCGGATGCAGTTGAACAAGGAGTTAGCAGTTTGTTTCCTTTTCAAACTCTAACCGGATGCTTTCCTTTCATGCTTAGGTGATTTTCTTCGCTTTGATAATTGTCTTGGACTTTGGATGTTTTGGTTATATATCTGGATAAAGTGACTTAGATCTTTTAGGTGTTTTGTTTATTTCAAACTTGATCCGGATTATTTGTTGTTCCAGATCATTGTTTCCAACAGTTAAACTTTGACAGCTCAATACTTATGGATCTTATAATGTCACACACATAGAACCTTCATTGGACTGAGTAAGGAATTAATGGACTGAGTCTATTACGAGAATATACATTAATGGTTGGACCATTATCTAGTTAGCCGAGAGATTTTATTTTGGCCGGTAACTAATTGTATTAGGATCATAAATAAATAAATATTGATAGAAGACCAAAAACGAAATTTTACCAAATAGTTGGACCCGATGCGAATAAGTCCAGAGAAAAACGTTGGATATTTTCAGGACTGCAAGGCAAAATGGGTTGCGAGCCTCGCGATACTCTACAACGGAGCTTCCGCAAAAGCCCGCAATGCAGGCTCGCAAGTGCTGCTAGGCGGCACTCGCGGAAGCTCATGAGTTGGACTTGCCAGCGCAGGCAACACTGCAAGTTGGGCTTGTAGGAAAGCCCACAAGCCCAGCTTGCGGTGGCGCACAACGTGCATCAGCTAGCAGACCTATTGACAAAAGCCTTACATTCCCCAAACTTCACCAAACAAGATACAAGACTTGGAATGATTTCAATTCAATAGAATTATAGAGAAGTCATGATGCTCAGCTTGCGGGGGGTGTTGAGAGTTAGTTGATATAATAGAAAGTTAGTTTATAGTTGCTAGAAGGGTATTATTATAAATTAGCTTAAATAATAACTGCCTAACTAATTCAGTAATTTGAGCTTTCTTTGAATGTTAATGGAAATTATCTCTATTGTTAAATTTGTTAAGTATCTCACCGTGCTAATGAATAAGATAAGGAACCAGGCAGTGACCACTTTGGAGTGTCCCACCTCATTTGAAACTCTAATCCCCACTAATTTTTTTTTTAAAAAAATTTCTTATATTGGGTTTACAATATAATAATAAAGAAAAACCACATCCCTCCCTACTCGTATCTGGACTCGAATATGTGACCTCTAGAATCACAGCTTCAAGGTTCAACCACTAGACTAAGCCTTTGATACTCCAACAGTCACTAATTATAATTGGAGTATTTTGTGAATATGCTCCAAAACATGTCTAGCTACACGACCTCTTTAGGGTATATAACGATTCCTTAAATTGGTTCTGCAACTTTTTTTTGTAAATTAACATCAAATTCTTTATTCATCATCAAAATGCTTCAAAGCCATATGTGCATTCCTTTACTCAACATTTTGCTTGTTAGTGATTCTCCAACGAAGTATATATTTTTTTCTTCAATTTAGTTAGGAAAAGAAAAGATGCAATCAATCAATAATATATAGACAGGTATGTAAAAATGGCGAATTGCGAATTGCTTTAGGAATGGATACAATTACATAAAAAAAAATTGATCTGTTTGAAAAAAGAAAAGACATACCAACCAATCTGTAAACTAATAAGTTAAGATTTTGGGTATGGATTTATGAATAATTGGTGTAATAGTACAGCCTGTCTCCCTCGATTATTGTCAATCAACAACACCTTTTCTTATACATTAAATAAAAGGCTCTCCTACTTTCTATCATTTTCCTACAAATTCAACTTTTCATTAATCAAAAGAAATATTTACCTCTTAATCTAAAAAACTGTACTATGCCATAAAACTCACTAATTGGGAGTTCCACAGTTGATGCAATTTATCCAAATTAAATAGACCATTAAGTGTTAAGTTAAATCTTCCTGAAAATATTATTTTTTTTCTCGATTACAATAAAATACTTTCTAGTTAAGATGATGCATTTTGAAATTAATTTATTTGAAAGAAAACTTTTTAAGATGGTATTTAATCGATTCTTAACTGATTAATTAAGTAAAATAATTTATCTAAAGAATCAAATTTAATATTTTCCTTAAGGGATTTTATATGGTTACTTGAAATAACATTACTTTGCCTCCATCATTATTAAATGGGTGGATAATATTTTGATCCAATAGTAATAAATGGCAAACTGATATTTAGCTTACTTTGTAAAATACAAAATAACTATAGCATAGACATTTCCTAAATACATAATGACAACAATGTGACCATAGCCTACTCTATTAATTTAATGCTTGTATTCCTCTAACTAGATAGAATATATACTAAAATACTTATGTTAGGCTCAATAATAGATTACGAGAAAAATAATAGTAGTAGAATAATAGACACGCAAATTTTTACCTGGAAACCCTAAATGAATTAGGGAAAAACCACAGGACCAACTCCGAATAATTCTTCCACTATGAAAATAATAGTAGGTACACCAAGAGATTACAAAATAGTGGCACTCAAGTATTTCCCAAAACCTCACTATTTTTCTCTCTTGCCCGGCTCTTAGGAACTCTTTTCCTAAGGCTCTCTACACATATTACATTTTTATATGTGTTTCTTCTCTCTTGCTCTCTTCTCTTAAAATGAGCAAAACCTCCTCTATTTATAGGAGATTTAAAACGCGTATGGCCGAATTATGTACAGTAATTTTACTCTACACTTTTTGAAAAAGCCCTTTGCCGACATGCATCTTTTTCTTTTTCTTTTTTTTAAATTAATTTAGTGGATCCCACAATAAGAGGGACACCACTCAATAAATCTCCCCCTCCCGACTACATTGTGGGACTCTCCATCCCGGTTGCTTCAATACACTAGTCGAACTTTTCTTTTGGTACGACCTTCGTTAGCATATCAGCAGCATTGTTGTTAGTATGAATCTTTTGCAACTTGAACTCTTTTTCTTCAATGGCATGTTTGAGCCAATGATACCTAACATCAATATGTTTCGTTCGTGCATGGTACATAGTATTCTTGCTCAAGTCTAATGCACTTTAACTTCACAATAAACTACATATTCTTCCTGTTGCACACCTAATTCTGTAAAGAATAGCTTTAACCAACGCATTTCCTTTCCTACTTCCGCTGCTGCAACGTACTCTACTTTGGTTGTTGATGAAGAAACATATTTTTGTAACCGTAACTGCCATGAAATAGCTCCCCCTGAGAATGTAAATAAGTAACCTGATGTAGATTTTCTTTCATCAAGGTCACCAGCCATATCCGCATCTGTGTAACCAACGAGTGCTGGCTTTCCACCTCCAAAGGTTAAACATAACTTTGAAGTTCCTCTCAGGTATCTAAAGATCCATTTAACTGCTTTCCAATGTGTCTTCTGGGAATTTGACAGGAATCTACTCACAACTTTAACTGCATGAGCAATATCTGGTCTCGTACACACCATTGCATACATCAAACTGCCGACCGCTGAAGAATATGGAACATTTGACATATCTTCTTTAATTTTCTCTATTGAAGGGTAGGATTTCTTACTCAACTTGAAATGAGTGGCAAGTAGAGTGCTAACTGGTTTAGCATTCTTCATATTGAACCTTTCTAGTACTCGTTCAATATATTTTTCTTGTGACAACCATAGCCTGTTGGACCTTCGATCTCGGGTAATCTCCATTCCGAGAATTTGCCTTGTCGGTCCCAAATCCTTCATGTCAAACACCTTAGACAAATCACACTTCAACTCACTAATCATTTTGGCATCTGGTCCAATGATTAGCATATCATCAACATATAAGAGAAGAATGATAAATTTTCCATCAGGGAATTTTTGGACGTATACACATGGATCAACTTCTATCCTCTTGTATCCTTGATTCATCATGAAGGAATCAAACTTTTTATACCATTATCGCGGGGCTTGTTTCAACTTGTACAAACTTTTCTTCAGGCGATAAACCATGTCCCCCTTTCCCTTGACCTTGAAGCCTTCTGGTTGTTCCATATAAATTTCTTCTTCTAAATCCCCATGCAAGAACGCGGTCTTTACATCAAGCTCTTCTAACTCAAGGTTCAAGCTGGCTACAAGACCTAGAATAACTCGAATGGAACTCATTTTCACAACTGGTGAAAAAATCTCGTCAAAGTCGATACCTTTCTTTTGAGTAAAGCCTTTGACAGCCAATCAAGCTTTGAATCTCACTAGGTTTCCATCATCTTTCTTCAGCTTGTACACCCATTTGTTCTTGAGTGTTCTCTTCCTTATAGGAAGTTTCACCAGCTCGTACGTGTCATTCTTCTTCAAAGAATTCATCTCCTCCTGCATAGCCTTCATCCAACAATCTTTATCTTTACAAGATTGTACATCTTGGAAGCTTTCAGGCTCCCCCTCATCAGTGATTAAAATATAATCAGAACTGGAGTATTTTGTAGATGGTTAGCGTTCTCATATCGACCTCCTTAATTGAGTTCTTCTTCTGGTAGAATGGGGTTCTCTGGCTCCCCCTGCTCAATACCCTCTTCATTTATATCTTCATTTACAATCGTATCTTGATCCCTCACAACTGGCTCTTCTTCTCCATCTTGTTCTGATTGATGCATTCTTCTTTCTGTGGAATCATCTGATAGAATGCTCTCTGGTGTAATAATGATAGCACCATCACTTGTAGATCTTTCACTGATGATATCATTCTCATGAAATACAAGAAAGTATCTTCTTCCTCCAATGGATTCTGTATCCATGGGACCACAAACGTTAGAGTGTACCAACTCTAACTTATTATTTCTCCTTTTAGAGCTTTTCTGAAATGAAATTCGATTTTGCTTCCCAAATAAACAGTGATCACACAGGTTAATTTTTCCTTTGGCTAATGGGATGAGGGACTTCTTAGCCAGTATATTCAACCCTTTCTCACTAACATATGCTAGTCACTTATGCCACAAATTTGGTGAAGCATCATTTCCAACTGTATTCAGTTGACCCGCACATATTGTCATGTGCGTTTTGTGTAGCGAGCAACACAATCTTCCTTTCGCCACCACCAACGATCCTTTGGTGAGTTTCCAATTTCCATCGCCTGTATGATTGTGATAACCTTCCTTTTCTAATACACTAACAGATAATAGGTTCAACCGAAGATCTGGAACGTGTCGCACATTTTTAAGTGTTAATGTGCATCCGACACTTGTCTTCAGGCAGATATCGCCGATTCCCACCATTTGCAAGACACTATTATTTCCCAATTTAATAGTACCATAATCGCCCGCTTTATAGGTTGAGAAGTATTCCCTTTTTGGAACACAGTGGTATGAGGCACCATAATCTACAATCCACTCGGTATCTGCATCTCCAACATGACAACAATCTGCATCATGAGATACTAAACCCACCTCTCCATCTTCTGTTGTTACTGTAGGAGATGTGTTTTTGTCATTATCATGACTTTGGTTTGCATTCTCTTGTTTAAAGAAACGGTAGTTCCTTTTGAGATGACTCTGCTTTCCACAGTGGTAGCATGACCTCTTCTCCCGAGACTTGGATCTATCTTTCGATTTTCCATTCCCATGACCTCTACCCTTGCTTTAGCCCCTATTCTCTATGACAAGGGCTTGTGAACTGGTACTGTCAATGTCCCTTCTACGGAGCTCTTCATTAAGTAGACTATTCTTTACCATAGACATTGTTACCACACCATTTGGAGCTGAGTTACTCAATGATACAACAAGAATATCCCAGCTATCTGGTAGAGTTCCCATCAAAAGACATGCTTGCATCTCATCATCCAAGGACATACCGGTGACTGCTAACTCACTTATGAATCCTTCAAAGTCGTTCAGGTGTTGTGTGATTGATCGTCCCTCCGTCAGTTTCAAGTTCATGACTTTGTGAATCATGAACACTTTTCCTTGAGCATTTTTAGCCTCGTACATATCCTCTAGCTTCTTCCAGAGAACTTTGGGATCTGTTTCGTTCCTCACGTGGTTGAACAGGCTAGCTTCTATCCATTGGCGTACTTTACCCAATGTCTACTTCTTCAACTTTATCCACTACTGATCTTTTATATCCTTCGGCTTTGCGTTGTCACCCTCAATTGGATCATACAAATCTTTGCAATTGAGGTAGTCCTCCATTCTAGATTTCCACATTGAATAATTTATATCCGTCAATTTGGTCATTACACCGTCATTTGCCATGTCGAAACTTTAAAAATGGCAAAATTTACTATTCACAAAATTTACTATTCACATAAATAGTGACTGCATATGTGAATAGTACCGTATACCCAAATAATACTTGTATATTGGAATAGTAACAGTATGCCTCTCGTATACTTAAATAATACTATTCATAAGAGGATAGTATTATTCAACTTACTATTTTTCTAAGTTACGATTTTACTATTCACTCAAACTGCATATCTGCGACGTTTTTTTGAACGGATTGCACCACCGGATTTGCCGTAATTTTATCGTCGCCGTGGTATATTTATTTTTGAAAAATATATCCACGGATTTTAGTGATAAAACAACCTGGCTCTGATACCACTTGTTAGGCCTAATAATAGATTACGAGAAAAATAATAGTAGTAGAATAAAAGACACGCATATTTTTACGTGGAAACCCCAAATGAATTAGGGAAAAACCACAGGACCAATTCCGAATAATTCTTCCACTATGAAAATAATAGTAGGTACACCAAGAGATTACAAAATAGTGGCACTCAAGTATTTCCCAAAACCTCACTATTTTTCTCTCTTGTCCAGCTCTTAGGAACCCTTTTCCTAAGGCTCTCTACACAGATTATATTTTTATCTGTTTTTCTTCTCTCTTGCTCTCTTCTGCTCTCTTCTCTTAAAATGAGCAAAACCTCCTCTATTTATAGGAGATTTAAAACGCATATGGCCGAATTGTGTACAGTAATTTTACTGTACACTTTTTAAAAAGCCCTTTACCAACATGCCTCTTTTTCTTTTTCTTTTTTTTAAATTAATTCAATGAGTCCCACAATAAAAGACACCACTCAACAACTTCTATAACCCTCTACCATATTTTTTTAATTGTTTCTAAAATATTCTCACTTTAATTGCTAGTTTTTCTTTATACGTGAATCACCTTCCCTTGCTAACTTCTGTGAAACCACATTCTCTCTTATTTCAATTTGAATTTTCAACTTAAACCTATTGGACACAAGTTAGAATATTTTGTTCATTTTATTACAAGTTCAAATTCAAAATATTTTCAATAAAAGAATTCGCAATAGCCCTTAGTTCTCTTCTTTTCCATAGTATACCAGTATAAGAACTCTTATACAGGTTTTTCTATCATTTTTTCCATGTCAAACTCGCATTAGAGCTCTTATAGTAGCCTTATATTTGGTATGAGAACTTTTTTGCCAGTCTTATACTTGGTTTAAGAGCTCTTAAACCAGTTTTGACATCTTTTTCCATGGTAAAATGGTATAAGTGCTATTTTGCCAGTTCAAGAGTTCTTTTACCACTTTTTCGATGAGAAGAGCTCTTATACTAGTCTTATACCAGATATAAGAGCTATTATATTAGTTTCTTTTGTTGGAGAAATCGGTAGAATAAAGTCTGAATAAATCTGAAGTCATGACGAACACTTTTAGAATAAAACTTATTCGGTGGTACTACCAAATAATTTAATCAGATAAAATCAGAAATCAACAAGAACTTTAGAACGAATTGTGTTGTGATATTATGTACCAAAAATGTATGTAAAAATATGTCTGTATCCATGCCAATGCCATGTTCTCTTTATATAGAGAACCGAAATAACTGCTCGAAGTTAACTATTTTTGTAGCTATTTTTGTCCGGATCCAGCGTGTCGCGACCGTGACTCCTAGTGTCGCAATCTTGAGTTATTATGCCAAAACTTTCCGTTTCTCAAATCAGGAAATCACAAGAGCGAGTTTCTTGTCGCAAGCGCAACATGGTCCAAACACAAAAATTCATGAATTTCTCATGAATTTTTACTAGGGAACTTTATTTGAAAATAAAATTTTTTTGAGCTAACCTTGTAGCTCGACCCCAGTGAGGGGCTACCGCCTCTCGGACCCCGCTACCGTGGGCAATGCCTTCCGAAATTCAAACATCGTGATTAAACTCGAACAAAGCGTGCACTCCGCACTCTCCCGACTTGTTCGATGAAATATCACAATCGCATTGGTCAACTAGTCGATCCAATTTCACTAAAATACTAACAATCCTCACCCATTTTAGAGTAATCCTTGATTAACTAAACAAAATCATAACAAATAACAAACTCATGCGTAAATGAAATATCGAGACGATTGAATTTCATCTTAGTATATTACACATTTCAAATATTCGAATATTAAAGGTGTCACTATGGATTGAACTTTTATTATCCTTCTTGAATACATGAAGATAATATACACATAAGTCAGAGTTCTAAAATGTTCTTACTTGACACTATCTTTTACTAGCCTTGTGTCCCTATCATTCACAAGCATGTTAAAGTCAAGTCCAAAACTTCTTGAAGCGGGTAAACTTCATGCTCATATAGGTAGCTCTTTTACTCTTGCACATGCATATGCAATGTTTCAAAAAAGCTATTAAGTAGTTAAACTTCAACCTCTTTTATCTTGTAGGTCTGAACACACACCTTGGGATGTTATTATTCATGTGTTCCAATCTCTAGATGTTAAGCTTTCCTCATTGAATTCAGCACATAACGTCATATTAGGTGGGCATTGGGTATCTCAACATGAGAGATTTTAGATGGACTTTAACCCCATCCCCATAGCCGACTTGTGCGCAAGATCTCTTCTTAACCATTTGGTTAAATTATCGGCTAAATTATGCTCAGTTTTTACAAACTCTAACGAAATAACACCATGTATGATGCATTCCCGAATCATGCTATGTCTCACACCTAAATGTCTAGACCTGCCCTTGTACACTTGTCTATAAGCATTTGCCAAGGCAACTTCACTATCGCACCTGAAATATATAGGTGAAATTGGTTTAGGCCACAATGGAATTTCATAAATTAGATCTCTCAGCCATTCGGCTTCTTTACTAGTAGTTGCTAATGCTACAAACTTAGATTCATTGTTGAATCAGTGATACAAGTCTGTTTCTTTGACGCCCAAGAAATAGCACCTCCCCCATGAAGAAATACCCATCCACTTGTGAAAGAATTATCCTCCTCATCAGAAATATAACTTGCATTTGAATACCCTTCAAAAACCGAAGGAAAATCTGTATAAGTCAAACCATAATCCTCGACCCCAGCGAGGGGCTGTCGCCCCTCGGACCATGCTACCGGGGGCGATGCCCTCGAAATCTTTAGAGCTTGAAAAAAGCGTGAACTCCTCACTCTCCCGGCTTGTTTGATGAAATATCACGATCACATTGGTCAACTAGTCGATCCAATTACACTAAAATACTAACATCTTTACCACTTTTTCTACGGTAAACTGACATGAGAGCTCTTATACTAGTCTTATACCTAGTATAAGAGCTCTTATACCAAGTTTTTTTACCACTTTTTCAAAGGTAAGATGGTATAAGAGCTATTACCATTTTTTGCCATGATTTTTTCCGTGGTAAACTAGTACAAGAACTCTTATACAATCTTAACTTAGTATAAATGCTTTTATAATGCTTTAATTTATCGTCAATCTCTTTTTTTTCCTTTTGCTATTTTCTTTCTGAATTCTTTTTATAACTTCGATGTACATAACTTTATAGTTTTTGCTTCACATTTAAAAAAAACTGAATAAAAAGGTTAGAATTATATGCAGTGTAAATAATTATAGCCTCCCTCAGGTTTGATATAATACACTACTATCTCCCTGGGTTTTAAAAACCTAATTTATACCTCCCTATGTTTTGCATTTTTTCATTACTACCTCCCTATACTTTACTTTTATTATATTGTTAGGTTCCTTTAAATGTTATTATGTCATTATTTAATGAAAAGTTAACTGAAATATACATTTATAACAAAACTATTATTGTTGTGATATTTTTATATTCAATTTTCCTTTGATTTATCCATTTTATATATGTTTTTTCTGAACCAATTATAAGACTGGAATGTAATAAAATGTCAGAAAATAAGTAAAACAAACATCTTATTTATGAAATATCTTTAAAAACCAGTACATATGATCATAAGTTAAGCAACTATTATAAAAAGGTGTATGGAACATCAATAATTTTAAATGAAAATGCTTAACAATTGTTAGAGGGAGGTAGTAATGAGAAAATGCAAAACATGGGGAGGTATAAATTAGATTTTTAAAACACAGAGAGGTAGTATATTATGTCAAATACGAGGGAGGTTATAATTATTTATCCTCGTGTGCATTCATTTTTACTTAATAGTACAAGGTAAGATGGAGTGCGAATAATGAGAAATTAGGTAAGATAATCAATAAAATCGAAACAAACAAGCTCACTCGAATCAAGTAGTGAAATATAAGCAAGAGATGAAGAGATCTAATAATCATTTAACACACATCTATAAACAGTTGAAGAGCCAGGATTTTATAAAATTGGATAGCAACATACTGTATATGTGCTCGTATGAACTTCGTGATTCTAAAAAATGTTCCGTTAACCCTAGAACTGGTGGCATATTTGAACGTCACATATCAATATACTAGTTATGAAAGTTCCATATTTTGTTCTTAAAAACATTAATAAGCTAAATAAGGGGAAATTGTACAATGTCCAGGATCAAAGGACCATTCTCCATGTATGAATGACATGTGTCCCAAAATATACTTTATGCTATTACTTTTTATTATTCTATTCATTACTGGGATACATGTCATTCATGCTGGGAGAAGGGTCCTTTGGTCCCAGACCATTGTATAATTTCCCATAAATAAGGGTGAATCCTCAAGAAATCATAATCTACGGGGAAAAGGAACTTCCTAATTTTGATTTTGTAACACTATTAGGGAATGTGTGGCAACCAGTCGAGTTAGGACATATGAAGAATAATGAAGACAGTCAGTGTAGAATTTATCTTTTGGTTCGAAAACCATTGCTGTAATCTAGCATTGACTTCAAAATCTAGTTCTACATCCTTAGAGTAGAACGTATTCAGATCGATGGGCCCATAACGTCAATTCAGAGGCTACAACTAGTTCGCTTTTAGCCCTCCTCTAGATAATGCCTTACATTGCTGTGATCGGTGAAAAGGAGAAAAAGAAACAGAAAGCAACAAAATAGAACACTGAAAAGAGGAAATCACGTAAAAGAAAAGTATAAAAGTTGTATTATGAGGTTTTTTTTATGGTATGAGTGATGTATTACCCAACTTTGAGCCTAAAGCTTGTATTTGGCGTAAATGTTTATATATGATGAAAATTAGAGGATAATTAATCTTTCTAATCACAAGTAAAAGATAAGGGCTATTCATGTCTTTGAACTTGACTTCTTTGGAACACGTCACGTGTTGTTCAATTTTACACGTTCATTTTTTTATTTGGATTCTCAGATGAAATGGTAAAGTTGTATATTTCGATCGATTTCAATTATTTATTGAATTTTAACAGTTGGAATTTAACTATATTGCAGACCCCAGCAATCATTAAAACTCAATCTCAACTATTAAAACTCAATGGATGATTAAGATTGACTGAAATGTACAACTTTAACATTTTCTAACTTTAGAGAATATGAATCCCTAATTTTTTTATAGTATTGTAATTGACAAATTTCTAGCGTGGGTTGTGCAATACAATTTTGTAATAAGTGTAAAATGATCCACAATTGGGATTCAAATACATAAGCATTACATTAGTAAATAGAAGTATGATTCCAATTAATTCAATAAACTTTAGAAACTTCGTCTTTTCTCAAAAGTTGGGGCATGTATTGGTATTGGTTAGCAAATATTGTAACTCAAGCATAAATATATTAAAATTAGGGCTAACGATATTAAAACATAAGAATTTGTTTGAAGTAATTGATTATGTAGCCCATTTGTCAAATGTTTGTGATTATATTGCATTATTTAGGCTTTATTTTTCTAATAGAAAGGAGATTTCGAAGGATTCAGATCTTTAATCATCCTTATTTACTCTTTTTAAATGTAACCAAGTTCAAATAGTAAACTTTATTTGAAATATATTCATTTTCATATATAACAATATTACTTAAAAATAAGGAAAATTATCACTTTTGCCCCAATTTTTCAAAATAATTTCCCTCAAAGTTTGACCCAATAACTTAAATCCCACAAAAAGTTTTGTTAATAACTTTTATATGCCCTTACTAACTTTTACATCCAACAGCCATGCGATTAGATTGTTTTTTAAAAAAAAAATTGGCTTATTTTGCATTTATCTCTCAAACCGTTCGTTTTTTCAATATGCCGCTTTAGAGTTTTTTGTTCGTCTCATTTTTATCTTCGAAACGTCATCCATTATGATATACTTTTTCCAAATTTTTTTTCGGCCTATTACAAATCTAATATAATTCTGTTATAAATCTAATATATTTCTGTTAACAGGCTTATAACAGATTTATAATAGATATATCAGTTCAATGGGCATTACAAATGCAAAGAGACTTATATTAGACTTATAAGGGACTTATATTAGACGTATAACATATATATCAGATATATAGTAGACATATAACAATTCAATGAGCATTGCAAATACAAAGAGACTTACATTAGAATTATAACAGAATTATATCAGAAATATATTAGATACGTATCCAATATAATTATGATATATGACAGATTTATAGTAGATGTTCATCTAAGTCCTACTTATAACAGATTAATAATAAATATATACCAGCTCAATGGGCATTGCAAATACAAAGAGACTTATATTAGACTTATAAGGGACTTATATTAGACTTATAACATATATATATCAGATATATAGTAGATATATAACAATTCAATGAGCATTGTAAATACAAAGAGACTTATATTAGAATTATAACAGAATTATATTAGATACGTATCTGATATAATTCTGACATTTTTCTGTTATAATTCTGATATATGACAGATTTGTAGTAGATGTTCATCCAAATCAGACTTATAACATATTAATAATAGATATATATATCAGTTCAATGGGCATTGCAATTACAAAGAGACATATATATATATATATATATATATATATATATATATATATATATATATATATATATATATATATATATATATATATATATATATATATATATATATATATATATATATAACAATTCAATGAGCATTGCAAATATAAAGAGACTTATATTAGAATTATAATAGAATTATATCAGATACGTATCTGATATAATTCTGACATTTTTCTGATATATGACAGATTTATAGTAGATGTTCATCCAAATCAGTGTTGAAACAAAAAAAACGCAGCAGAAATCCTATTAAATTGCTCAAAATCAATTCGAAATTGTTTTAGTGAGAAAAAATTACAGATGGAAAGTAAAAATGATGGAACGAAGAATAACGATTATGTTTGATATGTACTTGAATTATATTAGATACGTATCTAATATAATTCTGATATTTTTCTGATATATGACAGATTTTGTAGTAGATGCCCATCCAAATCAGTGTTGAAACAAAAATTTCAAATCCTGAATCCTAAAATTTCAAAAACAGAGATCAAAATATATTAGACAATAACAGTTATCATCAAAAAGACCTTTTCTGAACCGACATATGAAAGCTTAGCAGGAGGTGCAAACCCAAGCAAGACGGAAACAGTAGCACCAACTTCCAGAGGCGACATTGAGTTTGACTGCAAGTTACAAGATTTATACTTCTAAGAATATTGATGGATATATCTTAAGTACTAAACTAATGCATTCATACTTACTATGTAGCAAAGTAATTCATCATAACTCATATACAATTACACTGACACGGAACCAACAATCATTTTAATTAATTAATGCTATAAAACTAACAAACTAGACAGCCACCAACTGTACCCTGACTCTGAAGCCCAAAGGCATAGCGAGGAAGAAACTAGGCTTTGATAAATCAATGATTCAGCCGCTAAGCCTCTCAAAGATATTGCATCCGAGAACATACATTCTTCATGATATCGAATGGCCTAAGTGAACCTATAGTCCCCCCTCCTCTTCATTTTGCAGTTAATTCCTACTGATTCATTTTTTTTTGAATAATTAATGCAGTGGTTTGCCGGAGACGGTGAAAGTGCGGTGGTTATGGGGAAGGTGGAGGCGGAGATGAAGGTGTTGTGGACAGTAGAGCATATTGTTGGGTGTTGGGTTGTTGAACGATAGCACAGAAGATAGAATGGCAATTAAGAGCGTATTATGGTTAATAAGTTTTCAAAATATTCCAAATAAGTTACAAGCATATTTTTGTGGCATTTTAATTATTATTTTACACAAATTGGTGCATTTTGGTACTTTACCCTAAAAATAAACTGAAAATATTAATTGATAAATTCATTTTATTAATTTCATTAAAGCACTAACTAAATAAAAGGAGATAAGAAAACAAGAAAAATACATTCTATAGTTAGTTTAATTAATAAATTATTTCTACAAATTAAAAAAAAAAACATTAAGACAAAATACATTGAATCATATACAAGTCACATGGGGTATGTTGAAGTGTTAGGTTGTAGTTTGTTAATTTCACCTGCTTTTCTATTCTGCTACGCAAACCCATTTAAGTCAATTACCAACCATTTACTTACGAAACGGAATTACTAATTTGGTAAAAAAATAATCAAGTGAAATTTTTTCATTGAATATTATTATTTTCTTAGTATTTGATTTAATACTTATGACGCCCCTAAATTACTTCTTACCGCTCATATATAACCTTCTTATTTTTTTTTGCCCTTCTTACAACTTGTTTCCCTCCTATTTTCGTTTTCATCATTTTTCAAATTCTCTCAAATTCTCACTTTCAATCTTTTTAAACCTCAACCTTTCAACAAAATCCACGACGAAATCTTGATAAAACAACATAACTAGAACTGAAAAACTACCAATCGTTCTCAGTTTAGGTTTTATTGTTGAATTATTATGAAAAACGAATTGATAACCTTAAAACTTATAAATCTACATTTCAACCAAATCAACCTAAAAAATCATTACAGATGAAAATAATGGAGGAAGAAAGCACAAACGAGACTCAATTCATATTAAATTTTCAAAAAATTACGAGAAAAGAAACGATTTCAAGAACATAAATTAAATGGAATCCCCTTCTGGGTTTGAGATCTTAATTTTCAACTTGCTAAGGAGATTTAAAGGGATGCCCGCTGAATCCCCTTAAACCCCCCTTAAACGAGTTAAAATTAATTCTTAAACTCTTATGATTATGTTGTTTTAACATAATTTTGTGGTCGATTTTTTGGAATCCCCTCAAATCCCCTTCTGGATTTGAGATCATAATTTTCAACCCGCTAAGGGGATTCCCACCGACTCCCCTTAAATCCTCTTAGCGAGTTGAAAATTAATTCTCAAACCCTTATGGTTATGTTGTTTTAACATGATTTTATAGTCGATTTTGTGGAATCCCCTCAAATCCCTTTTGGGTTTGAGATCGTAATTTTCAACTTGTTAAGGGGATTCCAACTGAATCCCCTTAAATCCTCCTAGTGAGTTAAAAATTAACTCTCAAACCCTTATACGTATGTTGTTTTAACATGATTTTGTAGTTGATTTTGTGCAATCCCTTCAGGGTTTGAGATTGTAATGTTCAACTCGCCAAATCCCCTTAAATTCCCTCAACAAGTTAAAAATTAATTCTCAAACCCTTATAGTTATGTTGTTTTAACATGATTTTGTAGTCGATTTTGTTAAAAGATTGAGGTTTAAAAGGATCAAAAATGAAGATTTTAGAGAGAAAAGTTGAGAGCTTGAGAGAATGGGGCAATAGAAAGAGAAAACTCAAAATTATGAGAGGGACAAAATTAGAAATGAGGGGTGTATATTGGGTGCAGTAGGAAGTAAAATGGAGGTGGTATGAAGCACTACTCTTTAATATTGATGAGGTTGTTAGGTTTCACGTGGTACATATATGTAATCGACATCTTTTTATATTTTTTCAAATATTTTGCATTAAATATAAATAAAAATCTACTCTTACCTGAGTCCGACTCGAATTGGAGGTTTCTAAAAGTTATAAATCCAGTCTTAACTATACGTATTCAACGAGTAAATTAAGCCAGATCTCATCATATTTTACACTAAAAATATTGATCCAAATTTTCCACCGTCTACAAATCATTTTCCTCTTGATTTTTTAGATTGAAAATAATTAAAAATACAAGTTAGTACATATATGTCTTATCATACATATAATTTCGTTTTACTTAAATAATTTGATAGAAAATAAGAATTATTATAGTTAAGCTTCATGTTCAATAGAAAATACAAAATAATTAATGTATTAATATAAAAATATAAGTCTGGTCCATAAAATTTCGAGCTCTAGCGCATTCAGGTCGAATTTTTAAAAAAAAAACATGTAAGCCCGATTATTTTAAACAGGCTTGAGCCTACCATGACCTATGAACATGTTTAATCTTAACTATTAGACTAAAATATTACTTAATCAGCATAGTTTTAGTTCAAATGAGTAAAATTATAACTGATTGTGATATACTTTAATATTAAATATTCTTTTCGTTTGTTTGCTAATCTCGTGGTAGAAAAATTCGTTAATAATAAATTACAAAATAGTCAAGCAAATGTCATGTTATTCAAAGTTATTTTTTTTATAAAAAAAAGCGGTAAAGTGTATTTTTTTTAAATGTATTATTTTCTTTTCCAAGTAATAATGGCAGTGATTAACACAAAATGCCAATCAAACCTCTTGGATGAGTCTTCTCATGTTATTATAAACTTCGAAGGGTCCTACATTTTGTTGAAACCGAAGTTGATTTCTGAATTTAATCAAAACCAAATACTAAAGTACCATTTCTTCTGACATTTCTGATTGTAACTCTATTTCTATCTTTCTGACATCAAATCATACATTGCTATTGCCTTTACCAGTTTATTGTACACGTGTCATCCTCCACCATGGATGAATTCTTTTATTTTAATCAAATTTGTCTTACTTTACGTTAGTTTTTTCTATCTTTTAAATAAGTTCTAGTCTAGTCGTATGATGAGGTGCATTTTCAAATTACTTTTTATTCTATTGATTTTGGCACTTTTCCATGGGTTTTAATAATGTCCCTGTCTCGCGAAGCATCTAATGGTTTTCAATTTTAATAATTAACGGAAATTATTTGAGAAAATAAAAAAAATTTAATATAAAACTAGCTCCCAAGTTGTTGTTAATTTATTCTTCAAAATAAATCTCGAACCACACTGTCTGCTTTAACATCTTTGGGGTCAATCTCACGGCTTTAAAATGCGTCGTATGAGTTAAGGCCTTCAGGGCCCTGTTTATATACAAGCTCAGTAGATCCTCGAGAGCGATAAGGCCTTAACTTGTACAACGCGTTTTAAAGCCGTGAGGTTGGCCCTGAAGGCGCCAAAGAGGACAGTATCGTTCGAGCTGTTTATAACACGTTATCTGCACGATCGCTCTCGATGATCCTCTAAGCTTGTATATAAAACAAGGCCCTGAAGGCCTTAACTCATACGACGCGTTTTAAAACCGTAAAATTAACCCTAAAAACAATAAAGCGGACAACATCATTCGAACTGTTTATAAGACTTATTAATTTAGACTACAATTCTAGAAGTGTGATCCATGCAAGCAAGCATAGATTTGTCTTATTCACGCAAAGGACACCACTAACTAATTGATGGTGGCCCTAATTCAATATTAATATTTCTTTTCTAAAATGGCTCATATTGATATTACTAGCTTTATTTCTTCAAAAAAATAAAATTATCTGTAGTTTGCATATCTCCAGTTGAAGTTCAAAGAAAGCTCGAAACACAGAAATCAATGGAATTTACAAGGTTGCATCCTTTATTGAAATTCAACTTTTTTTTCTAACCATGCATCAAACTAAAATTTCTGATTGTATTTAACGAGAGTTATATATGATTTGTTTGACAAGATTATGTCATTTTCACATAATTTTCTATCTCTAAATCAATTGAAATCAACCGTATAATAATTGTAATTGAACACAAGATGGTTGAAATCGCTCTAAGGCTTTGTTATTTTCAATTTATTCAGAGAATATTGAATTGGACTGATAAGTACTTATTTTAGTATAAATTTATATGTATGCAATGTTTATAAGTACTGAACTGAATGAATTATAAGTTGAAAAGAATATAACCAAATACTTAATTTTTCACCTTTTTGTTAGTTTCCAGAGAAAAATGTATTAAAAAAAATGAGGAATCGGCAGAAATTATATCATTATAACACATTGATTAGATCATGAGATTTTCAACATCTACATATTCAAGGGGAAAAAAAGAAACAAGATTTGTATAAATGAAACATTAAAAGACTGTAAATTGTAATTATTGAAGAATTTGAGATATAAAGCAAAAATTAATTACCAAACTAAGTTGATCGCTCCAAAAAGCTTCAATTTTTGGACATAAAAACAAATTCTCTTGTCCAATCTATAGAATCTTGATTTTTTCTGCAACTATATCTCCTTAATTAAAATCCCAAACTTAGTAGAAGGCCTAATAATCCACACCCAATCAAAACCGGCAGCCCTACGGCGGCGGTACGGCCGGCGGCGCTGCCGAAATCATTATCAACAGGGTACAAGTTCCCCGGAGGACCGGTTATGTAGATAAATGAAGGGGGTGGAGGGCAGTAATTAGATGGAGGTTTCTTTGGGGGAGATGGCGGCGGGAGGGCTGGCGGAGGAGGACATGGTACCGGCTTCGGTGGAGGCGGCGGAGCAGGGTTACACGGCTTGCACTTCTCATCAGTGGGTGTAGGGACGGTGCTGGTGGTTTCATCTAGCTTTCCTGACCTGGTGGCCGGAGCAGCCGTAATCAAGAGGAGAAAATATAGCCATCGGAGTTTGATTGACATACTGTGGAATTAAAATTGCGACGGAACTAGAGTTTTTCCGGTATGGGATGGAAGAAATTGGGTCGGTTAATAAATTAAGATGGTAGGCGAGTGATTGTTACACTATTTGCTAGCTAAATAGTGATGGGCTTAATAAATGGATTTACAAATGATATTAGGTATTTTTATAATTAAAATTTGTTGTCTTGAGGACATTTTTTTTATCTATTTTATTGATTGTGGGATTAATTAATAAATTAATAATCTGTCGTTTTTTAATGTTTTTTTAAATATCACACTTTATATGTTCCAATTTTATTGAAAAATAATTTGAAAGTGTAAAAAGAAAAAATTTGAAAAAACGAAAGTATGGAAAAAAATTGGTGAAGCGTACAATGGGGATGGAAAAAACCCAAATTAATATCCGTATTTTTATTTTTCTTCTAGTCTGTACTTTTGTGGGGTAGGACAAGAATAGAAGGACCTAAATTATTTAATATTTAGACTTCTTTATTCTTTCGCTAGGGTGTTAAATTGCCTTCTTTCTTAAGGGAATTCGTTTGCATGTGGATGCTCCAAATATGACTCCCTACTTAATAATACCTTCTTTTTATGAAAACCCATTTTTATCCTTTGATTTCACATTATTTTTTAAATTAATAATTATATTTTGGCTTATTACATTTATAGCCGCTCTAACTTGTTAACTTTATCCCTCATAACTTTCACTTATATCTATTAGCCTCCTCAACTTGATAAAAGTGCACTTAACTGCCTCAATTTGATAAGAGCGTAGGTAGTCTCTTACTTGTGTTGTATTGAGTAAGTCCATTATATATGTTTAAAATCTTGTTTACAATTTATGAAAAATTCAATCATGCAGAACAAAGTTATATATATATATATATATATATATATATATATATATATATATATATATATAGGAGAAGATTATACTTGGGGAATAAATAAAGTGTACATATGATCGGTATAAGGATATTTTGAACAACCAACAGTACGCGTATGAAACGATCTTTACATTTGGTATGCACATGATTATTGCACCAAAAATATTGACACTGTTGGAAATCGACTATATATGCAAGGAGATTATAACAATAAAGAAAGAAAGCAGAGAGAGAATTTGAGAGAAACTTTTATTTCTTATTTCTGAGATATATGAAAATGAAGAAATTGAATTCCTATTTATAGAGAAATCCAACTGTAAGAATGGTAAATAGGTAAGAAACATTTTACAGAAAATAATAATGACAGGTAGAAAAGTAGAAAACATATTACATCAAATTATTAAGGACGTGGACCCTACATCAATAATTTAATGACATGGGTCACATCAAATAATTTAACACTCCCCCTTTTGATGTGTCATCTGCCGCGAATGGGACACTGCCTCATTAAAAACCTTACTAAGGAAAAACCCTGTGGGATAAAAACCTTAGACAAGGGAAAAAGAGTACAGTGTTTACTCCCCCTATTCGTGAGTTATCTGGAGATCCTTAAGACGACGCATTCCAATGTTGTAAGTCAATTTCTTGAAAGTTGAGGAAGGTAAAGCCTTGGTAAACAAATCTGCTAAATTATTACAAGAGCGGATTTGTTGAATATTGATTTCACCATTCTTTTCTAGATCATGAGTGAAGAAAAATTTTGGTAAAATATGCTTTGTTCTGTCTCCTTTAATATAGCCTTCCTTCAATTGAGCAATACAAGCAGCATTATCTTCATATATTGTCGTCGGACCTTCCTTGACCGTAACTTTTGCACATGCTTCTTGGATATGTTTGATTAATGATCTCAACCACACACATTCACGACTTGCTTCGTGAATAGCTATTAACTCCGCATGATTTGAGGAAGTAGCTGTAATTGTTTGTTTTGTCGATCGCCAAGATATAGCTGTTCCTCCATATGTGAATAAATAGCCCGTCTGAGATCGAGCTTTGTGTGGGTCGGATAAATAACCCGCATCCGCACATCCAACTAATTTAAGCTTAGATTCATGTGAATAAAATAAGCCTAAATCAATAGTTCCTCGAAGATAGCGCATTATATGTTTAATTCCATTCCAATGTCGTCTTGTAGGTGCAGCGCTGTATCTTGATAATAAATTAACAGAGAATGCTATATCCGGTCTTGTGTTATTAGCAAGATACATTAAAGCACCTATTGCGCTTAGATACGGTACTTCAGGACCGAGAACTTTTTCATTATTTTCTCTAGGACGAAAAACATCATTTTTTACATCGAGTGATCGTACAACCATTGGGTTACTCAATGGATGTGCTTTGTCCATATTAAATCGTTTCAGGATCTTTTCTGTGTAGTTTGATTGATGCACTAAAACTCCTTTTTCAAGGTGCTCAATTTGCAAACCAAGACACAATTTTGTTTTACCAAGATCTTTCATCTCAAATTCTTTCTTTAAAGAATCAACTGCTTTTGGAATCTCTTCTGGAGTTCCAACAATATTCAAATCATCAACATAAATTGAGATGATAATATAGTTAGATCCTGATTTTCTTATAAAAACACATGGACAAATTGGATCATTTTTATATCCTTCTTTCAATAAATATTCACTGAGACGATTATACCACATGCACCCAGATTGTTTTAATCCATATAAGGATCTTTGTAACTTTACCGAGTAAAGTTCTCGTTTGCCATATTTTTCTGACACCTTTAATCCTTCAGGGATTTTCATATAAATATCATTATCAAGCGAACCATAAAGGTAAGCTGTGACAACATCCATCAAGTGCATCTGTAACTTTTCTTGCACTGCAAAACTAATAAGATATCTAAAATTTGTTGCATCCACCACCGGAGAATATGTCTCCTCATAGTCTATCCCGGGTCTTTGGAAAAAACCTTGTGCAACTAATCTGGCTTTATATCTTATTATTTCATTTTTCTCATTTCTCTTTCTAATAAAAACCCATTTATTACCGACAGGTTTTACATCCTGTGGTGTTCGAACTACTGGTCCGAATACTTTGCGTTTTTCAAGCGAATGCAGCTCTGCTTGAATTGCTTCTTTCCATTGTTGCCAATCATTTCTACTTTGGCATTCTACAATAGATGTTGGCTCATAATCCACGTTTTCATTTTCAATATTGAACGCAACATTATATGAAAAAATATGATCTATAACTATTTTATTGCGATTCCATCTTCTTTCGTTAGTGATATAATTTATTTGAATTTCTTCATTTTCAATAGCTTCAGGTATTTGCACTTCAGGTGCTTGCACTTCTTCCGGAAGTGTATTTATATTTATATCCTCAATGGGAATATCTTCACTATCAATAATTCTCCTCTTTTTAGAATTTTTATTCTTTGAACCAATTGGTCGTCCACGCTTCAGGCGTGTTAGAGTATTATCTGTAGGTTGTTCTTCAGGAATCTCAATACGAATTGGCGCATTTACTGCTGGTATATGCGATTTCGTTACTCTTTTAGGATTAGCGAGTGCATCAGGCAATCGATTTGCTAAATGTTGAAGATGGATTATTCTCTGAACTTCTATTTCAGAATCATTTGATTTAGGATCCATATGAGAAAGTGATGAAGCATTCCATATTATTTTCTTTTCCAAAATTGGGTTCTTATTCTCTCCCCCTAATTTTGGGAAAGTGCTTTCATCAAAATGACAATCTGCAAATCGTGCAGTAAACATATCGCCAGTTAATGGCACAAGATATTTAATTATTGAAGGGGATTCATAGCCAACATAAATTCCTAATCTCCTTTGAGGACCCATTTTAGTCCTTTGTGGTGGAGCAATAGGCACATATACTGCGCAACCAAAAACTCTAAGATGAGAAATACTAGGTTCATGGCCAGAAGTTAATTGTAATGGAGAATAATCATGATAACTTACTGGCCTTAAACGTATAAGAGATGCTGCATGCAATATTGCATAACCCCAAATTGTAGTAGGGAGATTTGTTCGCAAAATTAGCGGTCTCGCAATTAATTGCAGACGTTGAATAAATGATTCTGCTAGACCATTTTGTGTATGAACATATGCTACAGGATGTTCAACTTTTATTCCAATCGACATACAATAATCATTAAATGATTTGGATGTGAATTCCCCAGCATTATCAAGACGGATTGATTTAATAGGATAATCGGGAAACTGTGCCTGTAACCTTATAATTTGAGCAATTAACCTTGCAAATGCCATATTTCGTGAAGATAATAAGCATACATGTGATCACCTAGTTGAGGCGTCAATTAGAACCATAAAATATCTAAATGGTCCACATGGTGGATGAATTGGTCCACAAATATCACATTGTATGCGCTCTAAAAATGCTGGCGATTCGATTGTAACCTTACTTCTGGAAGGCTTTATTATTAATTTTCCTTGCGAACAAGCAGCACAAAATAATTCATTATTTTGAAGAAACTTCTGGTCCTTCAATGGATGCCCATATGATTTTTCAATAATTTTTCTCATCATTATCGTACTAGGATGACCCAGTCGATCATGCCAAATTTTATAAGTATCTGAATCTATAAACTTCTGGTTTATAGTCAAATTGGCCTCAATCATATTAATATATGTGTAGTATAAGCCACATGAAAGAGTATAAAATTTTTCAAGTATACATTTCTTACTTGAAATTATTTTTGTAACATAAAGACATTCTTTATTGTCTTCGCTCACAGTTTCAATATGATATCCATTTCTGCGAATATCTTTAAAACTTAATAAATTTCTGTGAGAATTCGGGGAAAATAATGCATTATTTATAATAAGTTTTGTTCCCCTTTGTAATATAATACTAGCTCTTCCGGAGCCTTCAACCATTTTTGTTTGTCCCGATATTGTTGTAACAACAGTTTCACCCTTTTTAAGAATATTAAAATATCTTACCTCTTTGAGAATAGTATGGGTGGTGGCACTATCTACAATACATAAATTTCCTTGATTTTCCTTCAAGTCATATAATACCGGGAAAGAATTCATTTTCTTCATTGAACAAATGAAAGATGCATTATTATTTATTTATAAATAAACATTGCATAAAAAGTACATTAAGCAGTAATAACAAAAGCAAACCAATAATAAAATAAAAATTACAATATATTAATTAAGCAAAATATATGGACTAATTATTCAAATTTTTCTTTGCCACTGGTGCTGGGTAACAGAAAATCATCCATCTCCATTTTGGGGACATCAATAGGCTCATTATTTGGGGTATTATCATCCAATATAAAATTGGTTTCCGGTTCCGCATATTTCTTGAGAGATGCTTGATATAAGTTTACCAAATGTTTAGCGGTTCTACAAGTTCTTGACCAATGACCAGTCATACCGCATCTATGGCATTTATTTTCATCATCTTGACTGTTTTTTTCTTTTATCAAATCTTTCAATTTGATTATTCCACTTCTGGTGGTTATTTGTATTTTTTCACTTCGGGTGGAAATTATTGCTATTATTATTATTTACATATTTCCACTTCTGGTGGAAATTGTTATTATTATATCCTCTACCACGCCCATTACTACGACCTCTACCTCGACCACGACCACGACAATTTCTGCGGCCGCGTCCATTAAAATTATTATGAATTATCGCATTCGCTTCGGGGAATGGATTTGTTCCGGTAGGTCGTAGTTCATGGTTTTTTAACAGGAGTTGATTTCTTTGTTCTGCTAGGAGAAGAGCAGTAATTAGTTCACTATATTTCTTATAGTCCTTTGCTCTGTATTGTTCCTGTAATACCATATTATTCAAATGAAAAGTAGAATATGTCTTTTCCAGTAAATCCTCATCAGTTATTTCATTTCCACATAATCTTAATGTGGATGTAATTTGAAAAAGTTTAGAATTGTATGCACTGACAGATTCAAAATCTTGTAGCCTTAAGTTTATCCATTCATATTGGGCATTTGGTAGAGATATTCTCTTTAGGTGTTCAAACCTCTCCTTTAATTGTTTCCAAAGATCTGCAGGATCTTTGACAGTCAAATATTCTGATTGAAGTGATTCATCAAGATGCCGGCGGAGAAAAACTAGAGTTGTTGCCTTATACTGAGGTCCAAGATTATTGTTTTCAATAATAGTATTCTTAAGACCCATTGATTCTAGATGCATTTCTGCATCCATCACCCAAGTAAGATAATTTTTCCCCGATACATCAAGAGGAGTAAATTCTAAACTTTTGATTTTAGACATATTAAGAATTATAGGTATAATATATATTTATAGAAAATAAAATAATTATGCCTTACTTTGGATTTATTTGGTGATATCCTCAGTTGATTAGAGCAAGCTCGTGCTGATAACGTGTTGGAAATCGACTATATATGCAAGGAGATTATAACAATAAAGAAAGAAAGCAGAGAGAGAATTTGAGAGAAACTTTTATTTCTTATTTCTGAGATATATGAAAATGAAGAAATTGAATTCCTATTTATAGAGAAATCCAACGGTAAGAATGGTAAATAGGTAAGAAACATTTTACAGAAAATAATAATGACAGATAGAAAAGTAGAAAACATATTACATCAAATTATTAAGGACGTGGACCTTACATCAATAATTTAATAACATAGGTCACATCAAATAATTTAACAAAAACTTCCCTTTTCCTTCTCAGAAATTGTATCTTAATTAGTTGGTTTAGTGCAAGATCCAATGTACATGGTGCAACTACAAACACATAGTGGCCATTTGTACATTAGTGTTTTTTCTACTCTCGTCATCTAAATTACGTTATTTAAGAGACAAAAAAATATCACCATCAGATATTTGCATGGGTCGGGTCTAATCGGGTCTAAATAAAAAATTTTAGTAGTTCAAGTCAAACTATTTACAAATACACATTCCCTTCAGTTTTATTTACAACTATATCATTCATTTGTTTCCCCCCTTTTTTCTTTTAATTTTCTTTCTTATTTTTCATTTATCTTTCAAACCATTTATTTTTCCGACATGCTACTTTAGAATTTTTTGTTCGTCTTATTTTTATCTTTAAAATGACATCCACTGTGATTTTTCAAAATTTTTTACCCAATAGTCGCATGGTAGATATCCAATAGATAAGTGGTAGATCTTAGTTTCGACAATGTTTTTACGGAATCATTTATGTTAGTTTTGTGCTGCTGTTTCTTGACTAGATCTAGTGCTGCTCTGATTTTTGGGTATGGGATATTGCTCTATTTGTTGCTCAAATTGAGAAGTTTTGACTGTCGTTCTTCATCAGATTTTCCAAATTTAGCTCTGAATCTTTTGCTGATGAAGATTATGCAGTAATTCTTGATAATTTGAAGCAAACCATGTGCAGAAGATCATACAATATCGATGTATATTTATTTTGGAATTTAGCAATTCAAGCCATAGGCGATTGGACATCGATTTGGACGTCTACCACATATCTATTCGATATCTACCAGATATCTATTGGACGTCTACCATATAGGTACCAGACTTTTATCGGAAAAATATAATTTGATGTTGATATTACACATCTATACAAATATATTTTAAAGTTTTAATCTATTAAAAATTTATCTAATGTTTTGAATCGAAGTTCTTCTACATTTTACTAATTTGTATTGGACTACTATTGGAAATCTACTGGATAATTGACAGTTCAAAAAAATTTGGAAACAAATATCACAGTAAAAAAGAGACGAACAAAAACTCCACAGCGATGTGTCGAAAAAATGAAAAGTTTGAGAGATAAATGCAAAATAAAGTAAAAAATTAAAAACAAACATATGCACAACGCATGTTGTGTGTGTAGGATGTGAACTTGTAATTAGTTTCAGCTACTTTTAATTAATTTGTACAGAGGGGTGTTTTTTGTAAATATTTTATCTTTTGGTCCAAATTATTTTGTAAAGAGGGGTGCTTTTTGTAAGAGCCCCATAAAATAATCAAAACTCAAACCCGACGCACATGCCTACTAATATATATATATATATATATATAATTTCTAATATAAATCACAAAATTAAATTTATATACTATGTAAATCTGAAATTTTCAACAATTATCAGTATTATAAATAAAAAATATATACTTATTTAATATGTTTGTCATTAGGCCGGACTTTAGTTTTAAGACTAAACTCAAGCTCATCTCATACTTTATTCGGGCCTCTTTAAGTTCTGGCCGAGCCGGACATATTCTCTAATTAATTTGTTCAAATCCGGTCCATAAAACACGGGCATAACGGGTTAGTGCCAAGGTCTAATCAGCTCAAGTAAATAACTATTAACAACAACTAATACCAACTGCGATAATAATTAGTGAGAACTAAATAAAACGAAATTGTAATAAGTAAATTAAAGATAAGATAACAACTTAATTACTTCATCAATTAAAAAAAAAATCTTAATTAGTTATAAGCTTAGTTTTGAAGGTGATTATTGTGTCATCGTCAATTGAATTAACAAACGGCTAACTCACCCAATTTGGGTAGCTAGCAGGTCAATTGTGGGTACCAGGCTAATTGTATGTATACCCGTAATAAGACCAATAATTTGCGGATGGGGCAAGTAACTTCCACCTATTTATTACTTTATTTAATTTTGGTGTTACATTTTTTAAAATAACAAAACTATCAATAGTTTCATAAGCAATAGACGTAATTAAATTGAAATTGATGTGAGGACTTGCACCTTTCAGTTGTCACTTCATGTACTGTTTTATGCCTCCTAACAATTCTTGTATTTGATAATATTATAGTCTAAATTGTTTAAAAATTATATAAGGGGTGTTGGTTTCTACTTTTCTTTTCACTCTGGAAAATATTAAAATAATATTTTATTAGTTTTTAGGATTCAACAATTAAATTTCACTCTGGAAAATATTAAAATAATATTTTATTAGTTTTTGAGGATGCAACATTAAATTTTAAGGAAGAAAAATAAAAAAAAATAGTTTTCCGTGGAAAGCTTTTTACATTTATTAATTTTAACGAAATTAACCGTTTAGAATAATAAATAATACTTCTGTGTAAATATATGAATCTCATTTTTATTATGTTTATTCCTGTAATAAAATAATTATAACAATAGCTTTGGTGAGTAAAATATTTAGATCTCCTAATTATTTGAATTTGTTCACTTATCTTTTACTGTTTATCTATAATAATTATATTTTAATAAAAATATGGGATAATTATATATGCAACTACAAAATAAATAATGAAATTTAATTCAATACCGATATTGAAAAGTAAGTAATAAATAAAGTTATCATAAAATAAAATAGATAAGAATTTTTATGCATTTATAATTAAAAAAATTAAAACAATTTTCTTCAAGTATATGAAAAGTAAAATTATTTATATGGCTTAACTATTCATAAAGTCACTATTTATAAATATATTTTAAAAAGTATTTTACTATATCTAGATTGTTTTTGCCAAGACTTAGTAACTCATCATTATTAAAGTGAAATTATTAATCAATTAACGAAGTACACCAACTTATAGCAACGATTTATAAACAGGTATTATTGTATGGTGAATTTATTTTTTTTATTTTACCATTATCATATTTATTTAATAAAAAAATAAAATCATTATAACTTTCACCTATAAATAATGTCTTTATAAATAATGTTAATAGCAAATAACTCACAACAATAGTTAATACAGCTAAATCGAATGGATGTTTAATATAATTTTGTTATATGACTTGTCAATTAAATATCTTCTTTCTAAAATACAGCAAATAATGTCAATTAAATATCTTCTTTCTAAAATGGCCCGTTATACTTAAAAAGGAAAATCTTTTTCCCTAATCTCTTAGAATCGATGCTTGTATTCCTGTGTGTGCAAAAGGAAGTCCACTTTATCCACAAGATTAAATAACCCATCTCAGTTGTAAAGGATATTGAAATTTACATATATGCTTTTTAAAAGGATGATAATCAGCTAGCTCTTAAATTTACTATAAAGTTCTCAAAATAAACTCAGTAGCTTTCAGTTTTTTTATTTAATAATAGTAGCTTTTAGTAATTTTTAGTGGCTATGGCCTTCTTAATTTTGCATAGGTAAGAAATAAACAGACTACATGTCTTTTATTTCAAAATTAAATACAACCATATTTATAATAATGTCCCTCATTCAATTTTAATGTTTTTCATTCGTGTTCAGTTTATCTCTCTTATTTTTGATTCTATGTCAAAATTCAGAATTGGAAATAAGTAGTCATTTTAATCCCAAGAAAATGTAAGATAAAAGGGAACACGAAGATAAAGAGTAAAGTAGAAGAGGACATTTGTGGCACCGACCCATCTTCTAAAAGCATCTTTTTTCCAAAGCCACGTACCTTATTTTATGCTTAAGATATTCCTTCCTTTTCCTTCTAATAATTTCAACTTTATCTCTCCATTTTTCTCAATCATAAATACGATAGTATCATTTACTTTGAACTGAACATAATAATTTAAAATCAAAGTACAGTTTTAATAAAATTTCTGGTTCTGAGTGACAGGATGGGGACTTACCCCATTTCTTTCTACTTCTAACCACCTTCTCATAAAAAGGTAAATAAAATACAACTTAATTTCATGCTGAATACTACTTTTATATCATTCATAAAGCTCCAGAAGTATACTTTATACTACTCTAAGACACACAAAAAACTTTCATAAGCTTGTATTACAATCCTCACAAATAAAGTATTGGAAGTATAAAACATACTTTAAGCCGCTTTTATATCACATATAAAACGGCCTCACAAAGAAAGCGTACACAAACTTTTTTAACAAATATATTAACATCCTCAAAACTCCACTTCAGACCACCCCTTATTTCGCTTGTGCAGAAGTCTTGTAAGCATTGAGAAGTAATGTTGTTGTTGTATATTAATATCATAAAAAACGGGGTTTTAAGAAAAATTTAGTGTTAAAAATAAATTTTTCTTATAACTTTTTTTAGGAAAGTGTTTCAACAAACGGGGATTATAAATTACAATAGGTTCTTCCTCTGCGAGGGATCAAAGCATTCTTTATGGGCCCACTTGATGGATCACCATTAAACTCACACCAAGTAGGCCCAAGTCTTACATCCATTCAAGATTGAACATCTTCTGTACAAAATTTCATGCCAAAATTTTACAAAATGGCAGAGCAGATTTGAAAAAGGGCAAGAGTTATGCCCATTTCGTGTTTGCAATGGACACCACAATTTAGGGGAAGAACAAATTCGATTTCTTCTCAGTTCTCGAGCTAACTTTTCAATTTCGTTCAAAGATATAGAGAGGCTCAGTTTATTTGCAACATCCCCCAATTTGGAACTCCATGATCCATCATTCCGACATTTGAATCACATTCGCAACGTGCCCTTTTCGAGTCTCTAAAACCCGAATACTCATCAATAGCAGTGGAAGAATCGAAATCGAATGACATTGGGGGAAATTTTTGGAATCCTTGTACCATTTCTGTGAACATTGTCTGCAACTCCTCCATATCATACGTCTTATTCTGCATTATATACTCTACATAGTTAATCAACACCCATTATGGAAAACTACGATAACAGAAAAGTAACAGTCGCTTTTTACAACAGTCTATTTAATTTGTGCCCATTTGGTTCATGACTTATTCAATTGTAATAGGTTAATATCAATGTTGACCATATTTTGCTAACTTGTCAATCTTCATGTGTTTATAAGCTATCGTACCAAAATTGAATAGTTTATACATCAAATAGGCGAAAGTTAAATTCGTCAAATACCATATACACTATTTCGCCTATTTAATTTTTGCCTTTAGCGCCTGCGCCTGTTTTGTACATGACTTATTCAATTGTATTTTTTTACTGCTCATCTAATTCATTAGAGCTTTGCTTTGACTATTGTACAAAATATCAATGTCCAACATATTTTACTAACCACTGATGAACTTGTCAAGCTTCGTGTGTCTATAAGTCGTCATGCTAAAATTGAACATGGATACACTTAATACGCGAAAATTGAATATGTCGATTACGAAATAGACAATTCTAACATATGAAGCTCTAACACAAGAAGGCATTTAAGTCGAAAAGTAACAAAATATAGAACCTACACAGGGCAGATGGCCTATATCAGAAGGTGAAATGAACTTGCAAAGTGTGCACATTATGATTACCTGTCTCCTTTCTTGTGCAATTAGAGATACCATTTCCTGCACAAAGTCCGAATATCCCTGAAATAAACAAGATAGTCAACTTTTAGGAAATTACAATTACAATAGGAAATAACAAAAAAATAAAATTGAAATGTAACTCACTTCATCTTCTTCCTCATCTTCTGCAGGATTATACAGCCCTACATCATATAATGCCCTCTTCTTTTCATCTGATAACACTGTCCCAATTTCCAATTTCCAATAACCAAAAAATCAATCAATTTCAATTACTCAATGAATGAACAAACCAAATTCACTTTTCCAATTAGGGATTTAAAAACCAAACCTGAATAGGCCTCTTGAATTTGCTGGAATTTACGTTTGGCTTCAGACAACAAAGAGGGGGTTCTTGTCCACCTATCAGGATGCCATTGCTGCAACAACAAAATTAAGCCCAATCAACTCAATAATCACAATGTTAAGAACACCAAACCAATCAATCAATGAATCAAACACAAAATTAAACCCAATCAACTCAATAATCACAAATAAACACAAAATTAAGAACAATTAAACAATGAATCAAACAGTCACCATTGCTGCAGCAACAAAATTAAACCCAATCAACTCAATAAACACATAATTAAGAACAACAAACCAATCAATCAATGAACCAAACACAAAACTAAACCCAATCAAGTCAATAATCACAAATAAACACAGAATCAAGAGCAACAATCAATCAATCAATCAAAGAATCAAACAGTTACCATGGCCAGCCTGCGATAAGCTTGCTTAATTTCTTCCATAGATGAATCAGAATTGACACCAAGAACACTATAATAAGAAGTGGATCCATGGGATTCAGTATCCATTTTTGAAATTGAACAGAAGGTTACAAGTCGGATTGAATGTGACTTGCGGGTATTGATGTAATGTAATATAAAGAAGGAAAGGAATGGGGGTTGGGAAGATATTTATGGATTTAAAGAAGTATTAAAAAATGAGTGAATGGATGAAAGAGGGAAGGGCTAAAATATCTGAGAAGGGATAATGTAATATTTGGCCGGGAAAGTTCTGGAAGAAGACGATGAAAATAGATATTTTGAAAAGAGGCTTCCGGAGCTTTGGCGGGCTTTTTAGTTTTTACATGCCGTACACACGTTTCGTGAATATTGTAAGATATTTTTCTCTTGTACGACACTTGGCTACACTAATTTCTAGGTTCTATCTCACTTATTTTTGAATGTTTTGAATACCTTATCCTAAGGCGCACTGTGACACATAACTGACTTATTGCTGCTTTTAGATTTTTTAAAATATCAATATTGACATTTAATTTTGTTATTTATTAAAAGTTAGTAAAACTAATATACATCAGTGTGAGTCACCCATCATAATTGAGTGCGCGACTCAGGTTGGATATAGATGTAGTCGGAGTAAAGTTTCGGTGAACTAAATGAGCAAAAAAAAATGTACATCAGTGTTCTCACAATAGAATTGACGGTTTTTAGTCTAAAACAATAATGTGTTTTACTCTATGCTCTCAATCAAACCTTGTTTGGAGAGTAATTACTTGTCATTGCAGTCAGTTATTTTGTCTTTAGGCTTTTAAGCTAATGGTTGCATGCACAGAGAAGAGGAAGAAGTCGTCACAGTAGGAGTTCAGGGTTCATCCATGATTATGAAGTTCAAGTTTTAACTTTCAAATGAAATGTAGTAACCTTCTAATATGGCATGGATCTCATTGCACTTCCGTGTTTTAGGCTAGTAACTAATCTGAGAGTGCACCAAAACTAGACAAACAACACATGTACACTTGTTAGATTGTTTTAACCTTCTATAGAGCTTATGAGTTACTTGCGCGGTAGTGGATTACTCGTCTAAGTCAAGTGTATGGGGGAAGAGAATAGGTGTGCTGATGAGATTGATTCTTCCTTATCATAAACTATTTAAACAAAGATAAAGAAAATTCAAGCAATCATGATATTCGTGAAGCTCATGTAGTGGTTAATCCACAATTTTTTTTTTTTTTTTGTTATGGGATCTAAATATTAATGACTTAAATTTTTTAATCATGTTTAATAACCCAAATATTTATAGTGTCTCTCCTATTGAAATTGACTTATTGTCTAATTAATTCAATTTTCGCATTTGTTGTTTAATTTGTCTAGTTTTAGTATGTCAACTTAACGGACAAATGATAATAGACAAGTGAATGTTTAGTGAATTGGATAAATGGACACCTAATGTCAGAAAATTTAATAGGTTATGGACTAAATAAATGATAGTTGGATACTGTTAAGTCCTATATGGGCGAAAACTGAATAAATATTTAAGTTAGACATTAATATACAAATATAAAACATATGTAAATCAACATTCATATCAGCAATATTTAGACAAAATATTTTGTAGTTTTGCTCCTTGAGTAAAAGTTAGTACTAGTTAGTAAACAAAAGATGATAAGTGTAAAAATTTAGAAATCAGTTAAAGAAATATTAGAATTTATTGAATCTTGTTGTTAGAAATTCATCATATTCGGAAGTCTTTTAATAGAAGTTAATCACTATAGGGGGTTCATTTAAATATTTTCATAGTGTCCATATATTTAAATACACATAATATAATACTATTTATAAAAAATTTATGGGGTCCATGGACCCCACTTCTACCTTAGTGGAACCACCCCTAAGCTCATGAAAATTTTGTTAAGGCACAGTACACACAAGTCGATGAAGTTGTTCATCGCGATTTGTCCAATATCACGCCTCTTCTTGTATTACCAGTTGTTGGACGTGATTCAATTGGCCGTAACTCGAAGAATAATATCGATTCCAGCGAACAACGTCCACCAACCTTTCCAGTGTCACTTCAAACTACTTCCACTCAAGCAACGCCTTCACCGGGATGATGTCATCTGCAAGAAGAGTGATTTAGATTATTCTCAACCTGAGAAAAGTGTTCTGGACTCTTGGGCGGATTCCTCGGAACGAGAAGAGGCAAGGCTGAAAAACAAAGCTAAGCAGGTAACACCTTCATATGTTAGGCTAGAGCATTCAATTTTTTCTTATGAAAGCTCATGACATGAAGCAGATGAGGGGGACACTATCCCATGGAATCAGAGAAAGAAAAAGTTATTTGTTTCCAGTAGAAAATGAGCTAAACGTGAGCACAAACTTCCACTAAAATACTCTCCTTAGTTGGAAATATTATTTTCTATTACCTAAATGGTTCGTTATTTTTTTTTTGTTCTTTTTAGGTTTTCTTTTCTTCTTTTTGTATTTTCTTTTTTATTTTTTAATAATATCTGCGCTCGATTTTCCGATCCCCGCTTTCAATTGAAAATATTAATCACATTATTAAAATTTTTTTAAACAAGATTATCACTTTTAGTGATAGATTTACCGGAGCGCATCTATTTTATTTAAGTGTCAAAAGTTGAATGTGAAATTCCTCAAAACATACCAAAAAAATGTTGTTTCCAATTTTTTTGTGACTTTTGTATCTCTAATCTCACACATAAAATGGTCTCACTGAAAAAAATTTTCACGTGTGGAATGGCATGCAATGAGATAGGGAAGAGGAAATAAATTTTGGATTTGGATTCTCTATAGGAATGGTAAAGTTGTATATTTCAGTTAATATCAGTCATTCATTCAGTTTTAAGGGTTGAGATTTAGTTTTAGTGGCTGTGGGGTCCACAATGTAGCCAAATCTCAACCATTTAAACTCAATAAATGGCTGAGATTAGCTGAAATATACAACTTTAAAGAATTTAAACTTTAGATAATCCAAATCCATAAATTTTTAACCTTAAAACACTAGTCTCTTAAGAAAAAAATAAAAAAAAGTTCGAGATTATTGGCATAATTCCCCTTATTTCTCAAACACTAGTCTCTTTAGCTTACACCCTTCTATTTATTTCAATTTTCATTTCTATTTTTATTGGACAAACTATCAATAACTGAACGTAACATTGGATATAGAAAATATTCGTGGGACTTTACATTCCACCTTTATATATACATTTTTCTTGTTTAATGTTTTAGTTTTTGGAGAAATTTAACATTCTTGGTAGTGTTAGATTGTACTTCACCAACAACTAAGATCATGTTCTCTTACAACATAAAATTAATTCAATTTAGTTTAATTCAACTCCATATAATTATAAACTTATAAAAAAAATAAGCCATTTCAATTTAATTAAGCTCTAAAAAGCTCGAGGAGACATGACCTAATTTAAAAGGTATAAAAATGCTGTGTAGTATTTATTATATGTTTATTTAATAGTTTATTTTTTAATTTCTCATCATAGTTATTTTTCGGTCATATAGAAATTAAAAATTTAAATTTTCCATTGCTAAGAAATAATTTATGTAATGAAGTTTTTGTCTGGATTTGAACTGGAATGGATTCAATAAAGGACTTAAAGCTTGTGTACAATTCAAAAAGAGATATAGAACTCACAAGCTCAAAAGTTCATAAACTCGGACGATTGTTACTTAGAAGCTTTAGAATGGCATAAGATTGTTACTCAAGGTTTGCGTGTTGAGTTGGCTCAAAAGGGAATTTTCAAAAGAACTAATACTAAAATTAAAACACTGCATTTTTAATAAAATTTTGAATTTCTTTCGGAATTAGACATTACTCTTCGCGGTAAAAGCTAGTTGTTACAAGCTTTAAAAACACCGATGTCTTGCGGATTTGGATTATCTAAAGTTGAGAAATAGTAAAGTTGTATATTTTTGTCAATCTTAGCTATTCATTGAGTTTTAGTGGTTTGTATGGTCCGTAGTGCAATTAAATCTTAATCATTAAAACTCAGTGGGTGGTTGAGTGAACATATATGTACAATTTTATCATTTCTTAACTTTAGAGAATCCAAATCCATGTCTTGATACATATTTAAATATCTGTTAAGAATTAAAAACATAAATAACTATTAAATGAGCTGATGGATTGTATTTCTAACATGTATTTGTGCTTATTTCCATATCATTGAAACCATGCTTTTAGTCTTTTTGGCCGCTACTACTTCCTTTTCAGTCTTTTCAGGTTTTAAAGGCAATTTGGACAAAAAGAGCCCTTCACCGATACCTGATGCACGGAACAGGAGCGATAACTGATCCCAGTGATGCCAGAGCATTCTAGAACGACCGAGACAACATCAATACCAGACCGCGTAAAGACCCAGACCTGGAAGATGACCTAATTCGGGCAAATCCTATTTGGGAAGAGTTCGATCTAAAGGAGTTTTTTATTTCATCCTGATTCCATTTGAAGATAAAGATGAGATTTGAATTCCTTAACGGGATAAAGACTAAGAGGAAACAAATTCAGGGGATAAATGCCAAGAGTCCTAATTAGTCTAAACCCTAGAAGCAAGAGGAGAAGCGACTACTCTATATAAAGCAAGACCGACACATTTCAAGATCATCACTCACCATTTAGATCTTTTTCTAGTCTAGTTTCTCGTTCTTAGTCTTTTGTTCTTTAAATTCTAGCACTTTTAGTTTCAAGCCTTTTTAATTTCTTGTTTTCGAATTTTTTTAAGTTTAATTGCAAGACGTTTCAGTTCTATTACTTTCCAGTTTCATTTCGATTTTATTCTTTACATTCAAGCATGATTTATTTTAAGTGTCTTTACATTTTCGCACATTAAAATTCTGTCATGTCTAGCTAAATTCTTTGTGACTTGGCCAAGTAAGGGTCAAGGTCGGGTTTAAATGGTGTGAGGACCGCAACTGAATACAACAATCTGTAAGGCGACCTTTTTACCAATCTCGGTACTTCAAGGGTTTTATTGGTAAGAGTATCACTTAGTCTTGCTGTTTGGCCTGATCAACCATTTGGTAAGTCTCTGTGACGCCACCTTGGCGCGGGATCTCCTGCTCTCTGGGTTTTTCAAAGTTTTTCTTGCCCTGCAAGTCGGGTTTTGTAATTTTTCTGTCAAATCCAAACATTTGGGGGATTAACAGTGAAATTCACACTCTTTAGGGTCTATAAAAACCCTACAAAATTCAGATTTCAGGACTTTTTTGGGCTGATAAAAAAAATCTGGTTTTAGAATTCTAAGGCTTCTTTAGGAAGAATAAGCTTCATAAGGTGGTGGAAATTCTAATATCCTAGTTTCCTAAGCTTTAATAGGCTTCATTCTTTAGCTTAAAAATTAAAATCCAATATAAATCTTAGGTAAAAACTGATTTAAATAGGATTTAGGGGCTTTCCTCACAAATCACTGTATTCCTTGCTAACTCGGTCTTGGTTCGTTGATTCTCTCGTCACAAAATTGTCAAAAGCTCGCCAAAGGTTGATTCGAGTCTCAAGAGTGGATTCACGACCTTTAAGTAATTTTCTGAGTACCAATCTATTTAATTAAGTTATTTATTGCTTTTTGCTGTGTTTTTGGTTGTTTTCCGGGTGTTTAGCCCTTGTTTTTGAATTTTTCGTGATTTTTTGGCAAAACTCCGGCTGACCGCTTCGGCGACTGGTAGGCCGCTTGAACGACATGGTTGGCCGACTTGGTGAGTCGGCCTACTTGTCGCTCAAGCGGCCAATCGCTTTTTCGCCGGATTTTCTTGGGTTTTCCCCCAAACTAAAAAATCAAAGTTATTTTAGCATTTTAAATCCAAATCTACTGGAATAATGTAGGAAACGACTTGAAATGTCAATAATCTTGGGTTTTTAGGCACAAAAATGTCGTTTCCTGTCTGTCTAGACATTTTTCCCGATAGACCACTTCAGTGGGCAGAAGGCCGACTGAGTGTCATCTAGGTAGACTCACTGAGTCGGCCTACCATCTCACTGAGTCGGCCTACCACCTCACTGAGTCGGCCTACTGGTAAAAAATGTCCAAATGGTCCATGCTTGTTTTATTTTGTGTTTTTGGCCATGTTTTATCGTTTTCTTGCGTTTTTTACCCCGATTTCCACCCGAAAAATTCCTGAAAAATCACCTATAATCCATAATATCATAATATAATTTTTAATCTATTATTTATTGATTATTTAATTGATTAAATCTCTTTTTAATGGCTTAAAAATGGATTTTCTTAGCTAAATAAATTCCAATAAATCTTTTTGCCATAATATAAAATTCCAAAAATATTTTCTGCCATTTTCTTTAATTATTTTAGGTTGTTTAGTTTATTTTGATAATTCTTTATGTTATTTAGATAATTAATAAATGCACAAAAATTGCGTTTTTAGTCCCAAAAAATCTAAAAATATGATTTCTGCAAGCTATGTGTTTATTTTCCATATTTATTTATTTATACTTTATTTATGATTGTTCTCGTATATGTTTTGCCTCATTTAGAGTCGGGTCTGAGTTGGTAAGCTCGGTCAGGAGCCGGTTTTGCCCTTTTATTAATGTATCTGCTTTATTTACTTTCCCGTATTAAAAAAATATATAGGTATTTGTAAAGCCTTGTAATAATTATTTATTTGCTTTATTTACCGCTTTTGTATGATGTCGGACATATAAATCGAAAACTCCAAATAATAATTGGATTTAAATCGCATAAGAACTAAAGTCGCATTTATTAAAATATAAATGGTTTGATTTAAAAATGAAAAGTAAGCAACATCATCTGAACTTGGAATCTCTGTTTTAAGGTACGGTCTAACCACCTGGTGGGAATATCGTACCCAAATTCTCGGTGGAGCTTAATCGGGTGGCGACTCTATCTTAAAATACGAGATTTTAAGTCTTGTATCCCTTAACATGCAATTTGGACTTAAATTCAACATCAACATCAATTTTTCCATTATCGTTTTCATCACGCCTAAAATAAGGATTCTCCATTAGCACGCTTCACAACGCTCGTTATTTTTCCACCCCCCGTGCTACGCATCTCACGCAGTCCTCGCGGGTGGGAAAGAGGTCGCTAGCTCACAGTGGCGACTCTGCTAGGGATTTCCTTTTAACTTAAAACTTGAAAATCGCTTTCATTTTCAAATCTCATTAAAGGATTTTGATGATGTGCCTAAATCATTTTTAAATCAATGCTTAGTTTCTTATGTCTTTTGAATCTGATGCTTAGTTAGATTCTAAGTTTTAAGGTGCCATTTTTATCACCCCCGTGAAGCTCACTTGTATACCTCATGCCCGCCAGGAATTGGGGATATGTATGGGTGGAACACTCGTTTCAACCAATGTGTAATTCCCACGATCGCACTCATTTGAGGAGGGGTTGAGTTACACAGAATCAAGGTAAACGAGACCCTTCTATAGTGTCGTTCCACGATACCAGCAGTTTGAGACTATGAACCGTGATGAATCTAGCCATAGCGACTTCCCCTTAGGCTCACCAAAACAATTTAGAACTAGGTCGCATAATCTCTTATCGTTCCCTGGTGCTAGAGTTAACCTAAGATTTCAAATTGGTGTTGCACAGGAGTCATAAGGTTGGACGAGGTTTATTTGCTTTCGTGTGTTACTTGTGTTGTGCTCATGCATAGGCCGCCTATAGCCGACCTTTCTTTTCGATTTTCGCTTACCTCTATTCTCCCCTCGCTTGAAGGGGGAATATAACAAAATGCCTGAGATCGTTTGAGTCCTAACAACCTGTATGTAGTTCGCTAGGCATAGCGAGGAATTTATATGTCTCACGTATTTTGGGGTTAAGCTTTGCATCATGAGCTCTTCTACTCTCTGCCTATCTAAACCACCCCCGTAAATATGGCATTCATCATTCGAATTATTATATAATCATTTATTTCATCCATGGTTTGATTTGGGATGATCATCTCCCAGTTTCTCAGTTAGACCAAGGTACCGCTACCGTTAGATTCGATCATCTTCTAGTTCGTTATTCTATGGGTCCAAATTCAGTTTCAAGCTCAATTTTGGAATCCATTTCTTTCTGCTATGCCTAATTTACCGATAGTGGATAGGGTTTCGATCGAGGGTTCTTCTTCTCCTCCTCTCCTTCCGCCTGATCAGGGTCGATCTCCATTGAGTTCCGAGATTGCCAATGCTTTTTTAGTGTTTCTCTGATTCGATCAGTTTCGAGATGTAATTCAGGGGCAGATCTAAGATTTAGTCCGTGCAGTTTTAGAAGAGAAAAGATATGACCAAAGGATTTCGATGATTAGTATTCAAACTCAGGGACAGCCAAAGATCGCTCAGAATAGGTCAGTTCAGGTTCCGTCATTTCAGTCTTAGTCTACAGTTCAACCAATTTAACCGATTTAGTGTGTGCAATAGCCCATTCAACCTTCGCCTATCCCATTTCAATTTGGTCAGAATATCATGCAATCTCAGTCGCCCATGTTCGCTTATCCAACCTAGACTCCAAACCACACCTATAAGCCTGACTTTCTCACTAGTATGAGCCAGCTTCCAATGACCTCAATAACCCTAGATCAGTTTTAGCCTGATCGGTTGATTTCACCCGACCAGTCCCGATTCGGTCTATTCCAACTGGTTCAAAATTTAGCTCAACCTCAAATGCCTCCAAAGTCCTTTCCTCCTGCTCCTACTCAGTTTATAGTTGCTCCGAGAGGGGCTACTTACCTGCAAAACCCCTTCGATACTAATCCACGGGTTTGTTCTCAAGTCAATATCTCATCACTTACTTCACCATTATAGTTTGGCACTCCCCATCCCTCTAGCGACCAGGTCATACAATCTCTGGGCATGACACCTAAAATTGAAGCTCTTGCTTATTGATTAGCGACTCTTTCATCTGGCGACCAGGTTATGCAATCTTCGGGCATGACACCCAAAATGGAGGCTCTACTACATAAGTTCCTACTCTTTTGTTCCGAAGGACCGCGTGTTATTACATTGGGGGCTGAGGTGAAGGAAAAGCTTTCTCGAGCTAGTAAGTTGAATCACGGATCATTGCCTCAAGATTCGATGATCGCTCAGGCTCCTATTATAGCTACCGTCACCTAGGAGAGCAATAACCCCAAAGATATTGCAAGTCCATGGAAGTTGCCCCTTAGTGTAATCTTGGCCGCCTTAAGGGAATGCGGCCTCCTCAGAGCCCTTCGTGTGCGTAAACCCCCTAAGGAAGAGGAGAAGCATAACTTTTATGTGTATCATGTCAAAAGAGGCCATCGTACTAACAAATGTCAGAAGTTGATTCAAGACATTGGTTGTTTAATAAGGGAAGGAAAGATAGTTAAGCCTGAAAAAGCATTTAACCATCAGGATTCACCCCGCTTTTTGGCTCACCAAAAGGAGTTAGTGGTCCGCAAGATCTCATTAGAGCCATCTTTTCCAAAGGCAAGAATCTCCTGAGGTCTCTAGTAAATGAGGGAGACAAGTCATCAGCCGAGCAAGTGAAAGTTCTGGATCTCGTCCTGGACGACGCACCAATGAAAGCTACCAAGGATGCCTAATCTACCGGCGCCATAACTCAAGACCCTCCGCCTGTGGAGGACGACCATTTATTTATTTAATTTTCTTTTCTAGTATTTAGATGTGAACAATTCTATCTTTAAGGCACTTTAATTCAATTAAAGACTTTGCTTTTGCTTATATGTTTGATGTTTCGCCTGATGGGTCTATGCATTCATTTTATCATAAGCATAATTTGTTCAGTATTCATGACGTTTCTTTAACTGAAATAAATTTGAGTAAAGATGATAACCTAAAATGGCAACCATTTTCTAATGACCTAACCTCTGAAAGAAAATGAGAGATAATAAGTACTTAAAGATCATGATGACATTTTTGCCTGGTCACACCTAGCCACACTTAGGATTCTTCGCTAGAAAATTGAGCATCACCTTCCAGATACCCTGAATAGAAAAAGAAGCTCAGTCCTTCCTTGGGTAGATCCAAAATGCCAATTGGTTCATAGCCGGCCTCACCGATTTTCAAGCTACTAAAGAAGCATCGACTAATTATAGAGAAAGAGCATCGCCATCATCTTCGATAGATTCAAGGCCTACCTTTTATTCGCCCACCCACTCTCCAAATCCCCACCCCGATAAACCATTTATTCTTACCCCATATCCCAATCCATTCCAAATCCATAACCCTTCCCCATTTCTCTCCTCCTTGACCATTCTCGGTAAGGGGGACACACGTGATCGATAAGATTTGACCCTCATCAACAAATGAATGTTGCTTCTCAAAATAGGGGGAAGTCGAGTCTTTAGCCGACATTACCCCCAAAAAAATGGCCAAGTTCGTCGAGAAGCACATCTTTGCTCAGCATAGCCTACCCCATCGCATCATCTCAGTTAATGGGGGTTTTAGTCCCAGGGGGTAACCCCTGATCGATTAAGAAATTTGGGTCCGAACCCCGTAAATCTTCACCCAACTGACCACGAGCTAGTGGGGCAACCAAAGCCGCAAACTAGCTTATCAAGAAGTTTATTTCCAAGACTACCGTAAGGATTAAGGATTGAGCTAATGAGCACCCTTTGAAAATGTCAAACAAATGTTAGAATTCTTGTAAACCGAACACCTTTTTCCTTTGCCTACGAAATGGAAATCGTGCTACCAACCCAAAACTGGGATGAAGTCCTTAAAAGTCGTAGACAAAGGAACCCTCATGGACTAAAGTGCGGTTCGAATGGCTTAAATAGTCTTTAGGTATACCAACAGAGTGTAGCGAGGCCGAACAACAACCGAGTCAAGCTTCAGAGGTACCGTCGAAGGCCAATAATCTGATTCCAAAGCAAGCAAAGCCTGCTAACGCCGATCCAAGGGGGAAGTTCCAACCAGATTGAGTAAGACTTCGCGTATTCAAAAAAGCACTCGATCCAAGGGGCATGATTATCAATGGTAATGAGTTCATAAACCCTGTCAATCAAAATCATTTGAAGCGTTATCATACCTAACCAAAAGAATCAAATCTAGAAAAGCGGCACAAAAAATAATAAATACAAAATCAATCACCCGACGAGTGGTCTTCTACTATTCGGGCAAAAATTAGGGTGTATCCCGCTGTTTTGTATTCTACAAACAGGTTAGGAAAAAGTTAGGGTGCAAAAATAGCCCGCTAGACTGAAAACCCGAAAAGGGCAGTCTAGGCAAAATTCAGGGTAAAGTGAGCTACGAGAGCGTGTTGGCTAGAAAGCCTTTTCATGCTAGTTAGCACAAGAGTTTGGGTCAATAGAAATGGTTAGCATCATTCTCTACTCAAACTTACTTCATTTAATAGAAATGTCGTTTTACTGAATCCTTTATGTTTGTGGTTGGATGAATATATTGGGCCCAAAAGGTGAAATGTTGCAAGTAAGTCGAACGTGGGGATTCCATGCAATCAACTCAATTCCTCAAAAGAAAATAAGGATAAAAGGCAAAAATCCTGATAGACTAAAAAGAAGCGAGGTCTATGCAAAAGCCAGGAAAAGTCTGCTGGAATGAAAACCCGAAAAGGGCGGTCCAGGAAAAAATTAGGACATAAAAGCAATAAAATAAACAAGTCTGATGGGCCCAACACAATGTTTGGGTCTATGCAAAAATTAAGATAGCCAAAATAAAGATAAATGACTGTCATCGATCATATTGAGATATCTACATTATCATCATCGTCATCAGAGTGCCTGAATACATTCTCCGGTATAATGGATTCGAAGGGCTCAAGTTCACCCTTTTGTCATGCCACTCCAGTCTCGACCACAACCAAGCATCAGGAAAAGGCTATAATCTCCCCAAACCATCCTTGGTAGAATTTATTGGTAGTGATAGCGTCCAGTCATTCATTATTCAGAATCTTGAACTTTACTTCTCCCTTGTCTTCGTCATGCTCGATCTAGCAATCAATTTGCAATCAACTAGCCGCTTTCCATAGTTTGTAAAGGGCCCTCTGTCACTTGTCATGCTAGCGATGTAAAATTCACGGGTCCTATCTCAGCCATGGTATCCAAACACAAAAAGCCGTGTATGTACCGCAGCTTCCATAGTTCTCCACCAGGGGCATTTCCACCTAATTTGTGCGACATCCTTAATCCTCTGCCAGGGGCATTCTTGTCTTGTCCGTACCGTGAAGCAATTACATATATTCTCTCTCTAAGCAAGCAACCAAGTTAAGTAAAATCGATCAAGTGAGTAGTCATATGGCTCATATATGGAAGATGATCAGTCCAAGCAGCTCATGCATTCATGCATCCATGTATCCATGCATAATATCCGTAAATGTCATATCTTGTCTGTTTTTCTATGCTGAATTCTACAGGAAATAGAGCACAGAAAAGCATCCTCGAGCTATATGCAAATACCCGTATTAAGGGGCATATCAGCTAGACTCGGCGCTTGGCCTAAACAGTTTCTTCGGTCTCCCAAAAATCTCATCTCAATTTATATTTCACTCTTCCATTTTTATTGCTTAATTGAAGGGGCAAATTTTTTTGTTCCAGAAAATCAATTAAGTAATAAAAATGCCACTTATATCATTTACTAATGCTTCGAAACTTTCTTGACATGTATTCCACATGGTGACCCAGATGGATAGCCAACCCGATGGATCCTAAGATAAGAACTCAAAGTCTCTCCGAGGTGCACCTCAACGCAACCTTCCGAATCTCAAAGGGCACCTTGATGCAACCTTTTGAATCTCTTGGGGCACCTTGATACAGCTTACTGATCCTAGAATCCAAAATTTAAAGGCCCAAGCCTATCCTTGGAAACCCTCAAAAGCCCAAGCCCGTGCTTGGCGAACCTCAAAAGCCCAAGCTCGTGCTTGGCGAACCTCAAAAACCCAAGCCAGCACTTGGCAACCCTCAAAAGCCTAAGCCCGTGGTTGGCAAACCTCAAAAGCCCAAGCCCACGCTTGGCAAACCTCAAAAGCCCAAGCCCACACTTGATAACCCTCAAAAGCCCAAGCCCATGCTTGCCAACCCTCAAAAGCCTAAACCCGTGCTTGGCAACCCTCAAAAGCCCAAGCCTATGCTTGGCAAACCTCAAAAGCCTAAGCCCGCACTTGGTAACCCTAAAAAGCCCAAGCCCGGGTTAGGCAACCCTTAAAAGCCTAAGCCCATGCTTTACAACCCTCAAAAGCCCAAGCCCACTCATAGCAACCCTTAAAAGCCAAGCCCATGCTTGGCAAACCTCAAAAGCCCAAGCCTGCACTTGGCAACCCTCAAAAGCCCAAGCCCATGCTTGGAAACAATCAAAAGCCTAAGCCCGTGCTTGGCAACCCTCAACAGCCTAAGCCCGCGCTTGGCAACCCTTAAAAGCCTTAGCTTGCGCTTGTCAACCCTTAAAAGAACAAGCCCATGCTTGGAAACCCTCAAAAGCCCAAGCCCGTGCTTGGCAAACCTGAAGAGCCCAACCCCGCACTTGGCAACCCTTAAAAGCCCAAGCTCATGCTTGGCAACCCTTAAAAGCCCAAGCTCGTGCTTGGTAACCCTTAAAAGCCCAAGCTCGTGCTTGGCAACCCTCAAAAGCCCAAGCCCATGCTTGGCAACCCTCAAAGGCCCAATCCTGCACTTGGAAACCCTCAAAAGCCCTAGCCCATTCTTGGCAAACCTCAAAAGTCTAAGCCCGTGCTTTGACACCCTTAAAACCCCAAGCCCGCGCTTGGCAACCCTTAAAGGCCCAAGCCAGCACTTGGAAACCCTTAAAAGCCCAAACCCATGCTTGGCAACCCTCAAAAGCCCAAGCCCGCGCTTGGCAACCCTCAAAAGCCTAAGCCCGCACTTGGCAAACCTCCAAAGCCTGGGCCCATTCTTGGCAAACCCTTAAGCATAAAACTATGCTTGGTAAGCCTCGCAACCTAACCCGGGTACACCCCATTTACTGCCAACTCCTGGCACGCCTAATGGGACCTAAAATTAGAACTCAGAATTTCTCTAAGGGGCATGTCAGCTAGACCCGATGGATACCTCGACGGTTTCTCTAGACTCCCGAAAATCCTAAGTCAACTTTTATCCCGCTTTTCAATTGCTTAATTGAAGGGGCAAAAATTTTTGTTCCAAAAAATCAATCAACCAATTGAAATGCAATTCATATCGTTTACTAATGCTTCAAAACTACCTTGACAGGTAATCCCGATGGACGATCAATCCAGAGATCTAGAATCCAGAATTTAGAAAATCCTTTTGGGACACCTCCATGCAGCTTTCAGTCCTCCAAGGGCGTCTCGATGCAGCTATCACAAAATCAACCTAATGATGGATTACCCAGACTTCCCGGATATTTCTAAACTCTTTTTTCTCAATATTCCATTTTTATTGCTTAATTGAAGGGGAAAAATTTTGTCTCGATAAAATCAATTAAGCAATTAAAAATGCAATTTACAACAACTACTAACCTCTCAAGTTTCTATATTCGATACGTCTGTTGATAGTGCATCCTTAAACCACCAATAGACAACCGATTCAACCCCTTCTCTGATAAGTTTGTTGATGGTGCATCCTCAAACCACTAGTAGACAACTGATTCACCTTCCTCCGATAGATCCATTGATGATGCATCCCATGACCATCTGTAGATAATCGACTCAAGAAATCCCTACTCCTCTTTTTCCCGAAGCAACCAGCAATCCATCCTAAAACTGTTTGGGGGGAATCGAAGGCAAAACCAAATCAAAATATCCAAGCCAAAATTTCATTCTTGATAAGTCTGTTGTTGGCAACCCAATAGACAATCGGTTCAAGAATCCGCACCTCAGGTATAACCTTCTATCCCTCGCTCTTTCATGAGATCACACTTGGCCCTCCAAGTGGTAATCTCCTGAGGGGCAGCCTGTGAGCACAGTCTTTTTGGTGACCCTTGAAACGATGATGAATTTTTGCTCTAACCTTTTATGGGTCAGTCATTCTACCTGTTAGAGTCGAATCACATTTGGAAATCTTCTTTTGACTAATTTGTGCCTTTGATCGTGGTTAAAAAGTAATTAACATGCATTTAAAATTAACCGTTCCCCTTCCTCTTGTGGGCAGTTATTTGTTTTGCAAGTTTATATAAGATCCAAACATTTTTGGCAAGTCTCGTTTGTGTCGTTGGATTCTTGACTCTTCAAGCTTTTTGGAATGTCAAGAATCGCTTAAATCAGATAACCGTAGTATAAGTTATGAGCGTTTGAAATCTGACCTCACCGGAACTATCCTTTGCTAGCTCTCTACCCGCTGGTACCCCCGCTCCGGCGACGGTAGCCGGAGCTGTCGCCTGATGGGAGGGCTGCGTGGCTCATGCGGCCTTGATCTGGCCGCCTCGCCTGACGCAGCCTACCACATCATGGGACGCGACCTAGGCCCGACGCGGCCTTGGCGCGGGATCTCTTACTCTCTGCATTTTTTCGGGTTTTTCTTGCCTTGCAAGTCTAGTTTTGTGATTTTTCTATCAAATCCAAACATTTGGGGGATTAATTGTGAAGTTTTCACTCTTTAGGGTCTATAATACCGCCCACAAAATTCAGATTTTAGGACTTTTTTTGGGCTGATTAAAAAAAGAAAATTCTAGTTTTAGAATTATAAGGCTTCTTTAGGGAGAATAAGCTTCATAAGGTGGTGGAAATTCTAATATCCTAGTTTCTTAAGCTTTATTAGGCTTCATTCTTTTGCTTACAAATTAAAATTAAGTAGAAATCGTAGGTAAAAATTGATTTAAATAGGATTTAGGGACTTTTCCTCACAAATCACTAAATTCCTTGCTAAATCGGTCTTTGTTCGTCGATTCTCCCGTCACAAAATCGTCAAAAGCTCGCCAAAGGTTGATTCGAGTCTCAAGAGTGGATTCATGGCCTTTAGGTAATTTTCTGAGTTCCAATCTATTTCTTTAAGTTATTTATTTCATTTTGCTATGTTTTTGGTTGTTTTTCCGGGTGTTTAGCCCTTGTTTTCGACTTTTTCGTGATTTTCCGGCAAAACTCCGGTTGACCGCTCAGGTGACCGGTAGGATGCCTGAACGACACGGCTGGTCGACTCGGTGAGTCGGCCTACCATGTCGCTCAGTCGGCCTACGAGTCGCTCAAGCGGCCAATCGCTTTTTCGCTGGATTTTCTTGCGTTTTCCCCCAAACTGAAAAATCAAAGTTATTTTAGCATTTTAAGTCCAAATCTACTTGAATAAAGTAGAAAACGACTTGAAATGTCAATAATCTTGAGTTTTCGGGCACAAATATGTCGATTCCAACCTGTCTAGACATTTTCCCGGTAGGCCACTTCAGTGGGTAGAAGGCTGACTGAGTGTCATCTACCATGTCACTGAGTCGGCCTACTGGTAAAAAATGTCCAAATGGTCACTGCTTGTTTTATTTTGTGTTTTTGGCCATGTTTTATCGTTTTCTTACATTTTTTACCCTGATTTACACCCGAAAAATTCCTGAAAAATCACCTATAATCCATAATATCATAATATAATTTTTAATCTGTTTTTAATTGATTATTTAATTGATTAAATCTCTTTTTAATGACTTAAAAATGAGTTTTTTAACTAAATAAATTCCAATAAATCTTTTTGCCATAATATAAAATTTCAAAAATATTTTCTGTCATTTTTTTTAATTATTTTAGGTTGTTTAGTTTATTTTGATAATTTTTTAGGTTATTTAGATAATTAAATGCCCGAAAATTGCATTTTTAGTCCCGAAAAATTCAAAAACATGCTTCCTCCAAGCTATGTGTTTATTTTTCACATTTATTTATTTATGCTTTATTTGTGATTATTCTCGTATATATTTTGCCTCATTTGGAGCCGGGTCCGAGTTGGTAAGCTCGGTCAGGACCTGGTTTCGCCCTTTTATCTATTTATCTGCTTTATTTACTTTCTCGTATTAGAAAAAATGTATAGGTATTTGTAAAGCCTTGTAATAATTATTTATTTGCTTTATTTCCCGCTTTTGTGTGATATATGGCATATAAACAGAAAACTCCAAACAATAACCGGATTTAAATCGCATAAGAACTAAAGTCGCATTTATTAAAATATAAATGGTTTGATTTAAAAATGAAAAGTAAGCAACATCATCCGAACTTGGCATCTCTGTTTTAAGGTACGGTCTAACCACTTGGTGGGAATATCGTACCCAAATTCCCGATGGAGCTTAACCGGGTGGCAAATCTATCTTAAAATACGGGATTTCAAGTCTTGTATCCCTTAACATGAAAATTGGACTTAAATTCAACATCAACATCAATTTTTCCATTATCGTTTCCATCACGCCTAAAATAAGGATTCTCCCTTAGTACGCTTCACAGCACTCGTTGTTTTTCCACCCCCCATGCTACGCATCTCACACGGTCCTCGTGGGTGGGAAAGAGGTTGCTAGCTCATAGCGATCGCACCGAGACCTCCTCAACAAGTCTAGGTTCAGCATAACCCGCCTCAATAACCACATCGAAATCCTTATAATCTTCTCGCTGAGGGTTCGCATAAGCGGTTTGAACAAGTGGATGAACGAATACTGGGATTACATGGGAACTTCTTAAACATGGAAAAGCAAATGGCCCAGATAGGTAGCTCTCTCTCCAAGATAAAGAATATGGGGAGACTTCCATCTCAAATGGAGGACAATCCAAGGGAGAATGTCAACACGATCACACTGAGAAATGAGAAAGAGGCTAGTCAGCACACACAAGAGCAGAATTGAAAGATGAATTCATTGAGATTCCTGATGACATAGAGGAATGTTTGTCCCCATAAGGGTCTACATAAGGTCAGAGGGGGGTGAATGACCCTTTTTGCAGAATGAGCAGACTTTAAAAAGACTTGTGTAGCGTGTTTGATATGTTTCGGATATATTGGATCCGAATGATGCAAATATGAAATATTATGCAAATAAAGTAAAGAGTTAGAATATCAAACATAGAGTTTTAGCCTGGTTTGACCCCACCTACTCCAGTCCCCGGAGTGTCGTTACTCCGAGCTTTATATACTAGTGGATTCCTTTCTAATTAGCAGGAATCAAGCCTTATAATTTGTCTCCGGATGGTAACCCCTTCTGGATGTAGGATATACCCCTAGAAGCACTAACTCCTAGCTAAGTCCTCTTGTCTTTAGCAGGATATGCCACTTAGATTTCTACCCAAACCTAAGCTGAGTCCTACAGGGAGATCCCACTTAAAGCACCAACTCTAAGTTGTATCCCAATCTCAATACTCACCCAAGTATGAGATTTTTACTATTGATTTTTCTCTTTAAAGGATTTTGAACTCTTCAAGTTTATAATTTCTACTTGAGAGTTCTTACAAACTGATTTTGAATGGTTTGGTTCTTGAAGGGATTATTGCACTGATTGTAATAGCATATTTTCTTGTATTATGCTTTCTTAAATCAACCAACACCTTCTCAACTTGTGAAGCTTCCTTTTTATAGGCTTCTATCATTAATGTAGCCGTTGTGTTGAATTAAATCTTCACCGTTGATCAAGTAATATGTGGCACTTCTGGAATCGTTGATTAGTCCATTAGACTGAATAATTGTCCCGTTTAAATTCTTGGGATTGAGACCAAAAAGTTATCAATGATTGTTTTCCTTGTATTTTAGCGATTCACCAACTTTTATCCCAGTAGTCCGGAGTGTGAGCTCTACGCGTCTTTCTTATTGGTCTTGGTAGAAAAGGTTGTTACCTTTTCTCTTTCCCAAGTCAGTCCTTCTGTCCTTTTTAGAAAAGTGTGCTATCTGATATTTTGTCTTGCATAAGGGAGAATGATCTTTGACTCTAAGATCAAAAGGTGGGGGGAAATATAATTTTCAAATTATTCCCTTTGTCTTATTAACTTTATCTTATGGATGAATTTAGTCTTGATATATATCCGGATGCTATTCAATCAGTTCTTCTTCTGAATGCTAATTTTGAAAGGTTCAAAGTTTTTTTTCTTTCCAAACTTTAACCGGATGCTTCAATTATGTGCTTAGGTATTTATGGTCTTCAATGTATCTCCTGATGACTTGTCTTGGACCTCATACTTCCATTTTGGATTAAGGAGATAACATGTTTTTGTTCTTATGTTTTTGTTTTCTTCAAACTTCTTCAAACTTGACCTGAATATATTCTTGAACTTGTTCTTCCGGATCATTATTTTCCAACAATCTTCCTCATTTTATGGAAACCAAAACTAAACACATATAACCATAAGTAGTCGGAGTTTTATGAGCTAAGTATGATTCTTGATACTTAGTCATTTATAATTTTACTCCCCCATAATCTAAGCATCCTAACTCCCTCAGCATTTTTCATTCTAGCTTCTAAGTTTTTGAAGTACAATTATGGATTATATTTAGAAGCAATTTTTGAGTAGAATATTTTCACAATGTACTTCTGTTGTTAACAATAGTTAACCTCATGAAGTTCCGGATTACAACTATAGAAATATATAAGTGAAAGATTACAGAACTAGCTATTACAAATTTTTATAATGGAAACTAGCTATACTATAAGTGATCTATTCTACTCTTCCATAGCATCACCTTCCCCTTCTTTGCTTGTGCTCTTCTCCCCTTGTTGTTTTCATCAGATTGGAGGTCAATGACGATATATGTTCTTTTATCCCAACTCTTCTACCATGCCTCTAAGTAGATTGAATAATCAATATTTCCTTTCAGTCGCTTTTCCAATATGGTTTCAACAATAGCTGAAAGGAGATAGAGTGGCTTAACTTGTTCTCCGAGGTGCTTGTAAGACTTGACCATGTTAGGAATCATCTTTAAAGCATGTTTTCGGTTTGCTTCCTCAAAGAATGGGAAGAGAGCCTTAAAGAGGGTCAATCTATACTTATACCCAAAGAATCTTGTATCCCCAATTAATTGGACAAGGTTCTGGTAAATGGAGAGGAGAAGGCTGTCCGGATTGGCAGGTGATGATCTGGATGATGTAGAAGGAGCAATGAGAGATAAATTAGCCATACCTGACTTTGTGAGCTCGGTTTCCTCAATGATATCTCTCTAGACATTGTGAAGGCTGGAGTTAAAAGATATCATATCCTTGTGAAATGCCTCCTTTAGATCCTTTATGAGCTTATCTATTCTGGATAGATGACTTGCAAAATCCTCACTAATGTCATCTATATGCTTCTTCAAAAGTTTGGGGAGTCCTTCATTAAGGAAATTACATAACATTTCTTAGGAAGCTTGATGCTCTTTATTCAATGCAATAAGCCCATATCTAATGCCCTTTTTGCTTTAACTACTGCTCCATGGATGAATTTTTCCAAGCTTTCAAACTTGTGATCAAGATGCTCTTTCAGCTCAGTTGCTAGATTAATGGAGGATCAGGTGATCTGACCCATGAGTGTTGTACAATTATTTTCAGCCCTGGAGAGAGCTTGGTCTGTAGAGCGATTTGCCCTTGCAATATTGGAATTTAGTTGTTCCGGCATCGGAGTGATTTTAGAGAGGGAAGCTTCTGCTACGAGTTCTATTATTGGGAAGGCTTCCACCTTCTTTTCAATACTCTAAAAAACTCCCTTAATTTTCCCCAATTCAGACTTCAAATCCAGAGCCAAAGATTTGTTCTTTACCAATCTCTCCATGGATTTCAAATATTTACAAATATTCCGGAGACTATGCTTGATATAGCTCTCTTCACGCTCTTCAACTAAAGCCTCTTGTAGCGTTTTTAGTGTTGTAGTGATGTTTTTAACTTTGCCTTCATTTATCTTGGAAGATGGCTGTTTAGGAATGTCCTTAGATGATAAAGTTTCTGTCCCTGATCTGATTTCGGATTCCTCAAATCCGGAAGATTCAGATTCACTTGACTCATTCTGCCTCTGTTATTCTCTCCCTTCAACCATCCTTACCTCCGAAATGGCCTCTCCCTTAGAGTCCACTTTAGAAGTGTTATCATTGGGCCCCAAACTAGTTCCTTTCTCTAAAGCATTGTGCTCTGGGATAGACTACTTATCCTTAGATGCAGTTTGGATTTTCGCACCTAAGTTATCCTCAATTGTACTACCAGGCAGCATAATAACATCATTTGAGATGGGAATTACTTCATTTGACTGTTGAATTTTAGGATGCTCTATTTCTATCTGATCTTTAACTCTGGTATCTGAAATACTAGAATTATCCCCAGTCTCCCCTTCAACTGCCCTGACGGGACTTTCTGCTCTCTCTTCTTTATTCGAAATAGTGGTATTATCCTCACCATCCTCTCTATTTTCCTCTTCAGGTCTTTCTAACTTAACTACCTCAACCACTAGATTTAGCAAGTTTTCCGGAAGAGGTTCAGTTCTGGCCTTGAAAATAAATAGATCTTCCTCCAGATACTCGCTTTCTCATAGGAGTGCTGTGAGAACTAGATTTTAACGATCCTTCTCTTGAAACAATGATGAGAGCTATATGTTGTAATGTCTTTCAAATGTTGTCCATTAGAGGTGTTCCTACTGCTGCAAAGTTGAGTTTTGCCGAAGTCTAAAGACCTAGTCTGCCCTTAGGTACCTGTACGGGTTCTGTTTAGTGGTACGGATCCACTTATAGACCCGTATGGGTGATTCCTTCCATACGTATGGAGGGGACCCATATGGGTGGGACCCCACCCATACGGGGTCCTCTGATTGCCTAATTAGCCTCGTTCGGAAGTAGTCTCTTACCATTTTTGGGAAAAGGCAGGTCTTGAATGCGGTTTATTGCATTCAGACCTGACTTTCACCCAATAAATAGGGCCTTTTCCCCTTTATGACACACATTCATATTAGAAGAAAACTATAGATAAATTATAGTAAAAGTTCGAGCAATTTTTATAGGTATAGAAAAGGTATAGTGGAGGTATATGGGGTATAAAATAGGGAGAAAACCCATTCCGCGAGGTTTTGTCCACATTTTATTCATTCCTAACTTCGTTTATTAGGATTTAGGGGGGTTCTGTCCACACAAATACTCACCTAAATAATTTTATTTCACCATCTACTTCGGCTGGACTCTCTCAATGATAAAGGGATCACCTCAAAGTGGATTCACGCCGCAAAGGTAACGCTCCTGAGTTTCAAAGAGACTCACATTTTAGTTTTATTATTATTGTTATTTTTTGCCTCATCTATTATATCCGTTCTTTCAATTTCTTGTTTTGGGTCTGGTCCTTACCGGTATTAGCCTTGTTAGCACCCTATATTGTCGAGATATTAGATCAGTATGCCATACTCATACGGAGGGAAATCCCTTTTTATTTTATTTTTCTGCCACCAATCCATTAATCTATTAATCTTTAAACTAAATTGAACAAAGTTTCTGTCTAGACCAGACAGGACCCATACGGGTACACCACACCTGTACCGGCCCTCCCTAGTAGCCATACGGGTCTCACCCACCCGTATGGGTACCAGCCCCAAGCAGAATCCAGAACTCATTTTAATTCGGTTAAAAATCAATCCAACTCACCATTTGCCATGCGATCACTTTCACTAATAATTTGTAAATCAACCCACAAAAGTTAAAATGTGTTTTCATAACAAAATATGTTGAAGACCCGTTATTTTTCTCCGATCTTAGAAGCCGCCCGGATACTATCGATCGTAAAACCGCCACGCTAATATAATCAGATTTTTCCCAAAAAATGCTAGCTTATAATGTGCTGTAAACTATGCTAATCTTTGGGGATGCATGAGAATTTACTTTTGTTTTATTTTATAACTTAGAACAAATATATAGGTTCTCTTGCAATTCCTCAATTTTCCCCCTATGGTAATTTTTATTCCCCCATTTATTGCTTGTGCTTGATTGTAATCTGTAAATGCATGTAACGAGTGTGAAAGAGTGTATAAATAGGATTTCTGTGATAATTCTCTAAATGATGAAAACAAAAATGGTTATACGCGGTGAATGCAATTTTGAATCAACTAATTGAGAAATAAGTGACTTATCCGATACCCAAATCTTTGATCCAATAGGTATGAGTCTCCATCCCAGAAGGAGCCGTGCCAAAACTCTTTCCCAAGTAGACAACTTGGGTGGTGACTCTATCATTTATATCAAGATTTGGGTCTCGATTCTTTTATTCATTAAAATTGGCTTATTGTGCAAACTTGAACTAAAAATGTTTTGTCACACCTAAATCCAACCAACCCCCAGTGGGCCCCAACTCTCACACAGGCGCCAAGGGACACCCACATGTCATTGACACCTCATAGTGGCGACTCTGCTAGGGATATAATCTTTTAACTTGCAAAATTTTTGTTTGTTTTAAAAGCTTAAAAGATTAAGATGAGTACCAAAAATCATTTAATTGATTTAACCAATTTTCTTTTTCATCACTTGGGAAAATTATCACACTCTATCTTCTCATCTCCTTCTCTCTTTAGTTAGATGCGCTCTTCTTATAGAGCTATGTTAAGGTGCCCTATTATTTCTGCAACACTCACAAAAGTGTTACCCATGCCCGCCAGGAATTGGGGACACTCTAGTGGGTGGAACACTCATTACTATCTCCCTCCAAAAGAGACTTCATACGATGGGAACCTTCTACATCAAACTTTCGATATGTCCCTATCCCATTCTTATCGAAAGCCTTAGAATTTTATCTTCTAGGTACCCTGATTTCTGTGTGAGATTAGACTGAGGAAGAATACCCTTAGACTTGGCGAAAGAAATAAGTATGGAATCGATCACTTCATATATGTTGTGTTACATTCCCCTGTAATTAACCCAGCCATGCATTGTTGTAATTTGTGCATGCATAACGCATCCCATGCGTGTACTAATCTTTTGGTTATCACCTCAGCCAAAGCTCAAAGGGTTAAAACTTGGGGACATTTGTAGGTTCATTTGATTCGAATTCCAGCTCCTCCTCCTCTTTCAGCTGAGTTAAGAGTTGCTCTACCTCCATCTGCGGGTATTTCATCTAGCAGTCAGTTTAGTTTGGTTGATATTTCTGTCTACCATCCTGAGGAAATGTCTCGTATCCTGACTCTAGAGGGCCAGATTGATGTTGAGGTTGAGAATGTTGCTATTGGTGAGGAGGCAAATGCATCAAGGGCTAAGGTTAGGTCGGAGATCACAAATGCCATCTCATAGTACCTGGAAAGTGATCAGTTCTTAGACCGAATGAATGATAAGATGTTGGTCTCCATTAGAGCGATCATAGCCGAAGAGAGAATGGTCAGTGCTCCTTATAGTACACCTATCGGTGCTTTAGCAGTGAATGCAATGATTAGTGAGCAAGTACCGGGGGTTACTCATAATCTATTCACTCATTTTCAGTTGCCACTTGTACGAACTCAAGGGGGTTCTTCTAATCAATTTAGTTAGTTGGGTTTTGTGGGTCCATTTAGCTTAGTTAGCTAGTCATTCCAATCAATGGGTACAGTGGTTCTACCAGCTTCAGTCAGTTCGCTTAGTCTAGTTAGGGGTTTGTGCCACCTCTATTTTAGTTTGGGGCATCTGGTCCAACCCCCAATTTTGTGGTGACACCTAAGGGGACAACCTTTCCTCAATCAATAGGTTTACCCTTGGGTGCAGTTACTCAATCAGAGGGGTCATCCTTGTCCACGAAATTGTGTGATCTTCTTTAGAAATTGCTAGCTGCTCACCCCAACTCTCAGCCATCATCACTATCTGTTCAAACCACTAGATTGGAGGACTGAGTCCCTGAAAACTATAGTATGCCTAGTATAGCCAAGTATAAGGGAACTGGTCCGTCTCAATCCCACATCACCACCTATCAGAGGGTTATAAGAATCAGAAAGTTAAGTGATAATGTCCTAGCTGAAATGTTCCCTTGCACCTTGGAAGGTCCTGCTATTGAATGGTACAATACTCTTTCAGATGAGGTGACCGAAAATTGGAAAGCTTTATCTGAAGCTTTCATTGAGCAATATGGTTTCAATGCCACCATTAAGACTACCATATAGAATTTGGAGGCCATCAAGCAAGCCCCCAATGAGAAATTTATGCCTTATTCTAAAAGATGGATGGCCACTCAGGTTCTACTGAAAGATAGGCTAAGTCTCCCCGAGATGATCGTAAAATTGATGGATGGTGCCCTGCCCGCTTATTATAAGGTTCTGGGTATGGATAAGTTCTCTGGCTATGTTGAGGTATTTAAAAAAGCTGAGAAATGGGAAAGAATTGAGGAATTAGAAAAGGCGAGCATACTGGGCAAACCTTGGTTAAAAAAGAATGACCCTTCGAAGTGGTTGCAGTCCATACCATCGAAGACGGCATCTTCCCTTAGAAAGCCTCTCTGCCCACCATCTTCACTAAGTTGAGGACACTTGGCCTTCTTTAGAGTATCAAAACTTATGTATCGCCCAAGCCTGAGGGCATAGATTAATTTTGTGCTTATCATGTCAGTGAGGGGCATCGCACTAGTGCCTGTAGAGACCTACTTGAGGCTATTTATGGTTTGATTAGGGACAAGAAGATACAAGAACTTGAGCTTAAGCCTAGCACCATGAATATTCCCCTGCTAAATTTTAAGAAATATGTTACAGCTGTCAAGCCAGGGTTACCCTCCTACCATGTCTTTAATATAATCTCGCAGGCTAATCCTATTGTTCACTCAGTAATGGTTTTACCTGATCAACCGGTCCTCATTAACATCGATGCATTCGAGTTAGAAGGAATTTGTGATGAGGAACCTATGTTAGTTCAACTACAGCCAATTGATAGCGATGCTTATGCATTGGAAAGTGATGAGCTCGAAGGACCCGTCTTATTGGTGGAAACTTTCAAAGGGAGAAGTTATATGAAAAATGGGGTGTTGCATGTTACCCGAAGTGGGAGGATTCATCCTGATCCTCTTCCAAAAAGAAGAAAGGGCAGAGATGTGGATATCTAGGTTATTTCAAATATCAATTAGGGTCCAATCTTCACACCTAGTATTGGGACTCAAACTCCATTTGGTACTAAAAAGAAAGTCACCCCTCTCATCCAGCTGTTGCAAGTTACCCCTACTAAGTACAACATTTGGCAGCTTCTCATTGACTCTGAAGATCATCGCAAGGGTCTAATAGAAAAGTTACTAAGCATGGAGGCTACACCTTCTACCACTCTGGTTGAAGTATTTTTAGTTATTGGGGAATCTTCTCTCGATCAAGTTGAACCCGTTAAGCTGTCAGAGCTTCCGGCCGAAGGGAATAAGCATAATAAGGCACTTTTTATTAAGGTGCAGATCTTTGATTGTTCTATCCCATGTGTTATAGTGGATGATGGTTCCACCCTCAATCTCTGCCCTGCTAAGATCCTTCCTCACCTAGGGCTAGATGAATCCATGTTAGAAAAGTCCAATACTGTTAGTAGGGCATATGATGATACCAAGAGAAGTGTCATTGGGGTCTTTGAAGCTGAAGTCATAGTTGGGGAAGTGAAGTCTAAAGTCTTATTCACTATCCTCGATATTCCCATCACCTACTCATTATTGTTGGGTCGACCTTGGCTCCATGCATTAGGGGCTATCCCTTCCATAGTCCATCAAAAAGTCAAACTCATCCACAATGCAAGCTAGTGACCACTGATGCCGATGAACCATTTGTTATAGCGGCTATGGAAGCCAAGGAAGAGGAATCTATGGTGGCTGTAGCTCACCAAGGTTTGAGGTTTTCAATTAAGGGATACATATCTCTTAAAATAGAGAAAATTATGATGATGCAGGGTTATGTGAACGGTAAAGGGCTTGGAAAGAATCTGTAGGGAATGCTGGAACCCATTTTGCCTCTTCCATGGCCATTTAAGCTCAGTTTGGGGAATTGCCTAGGTGTAAAGAAATCTAAACCCCAATCCTGGCTCATGATAGGGGCTAAGGTTGAGCAAAAGATATTCATGGGTGAGGAAGAACCTTTTAAAGTATGGCAAAACCTGGTTTTGAGATCTTCAATGATGTATATGATTTCAAGAAAGGCTGTATGATTGAAACCTCAGTTTCTATGGAAGTATGCAGGAATGCTGAAGAAGATGAAATGAAGGAAGTAATCGAGTCTATCACTAAGGCACTACCAGTGCTTATAAGGAAGAATTGGAAGGGAAGTGAAAAAGGAAATCCTATCAGCAAGGCTGTCAAAAACTTAGCAAGGGCAGTGGCCGAAGAAGCACATGCAAACCTGCACACTAGGGCTACCAGTTCAGATACCAGCATTGCTCAGATTGATCAACAAGGCCCTCCGCCTGTGGAGGATGATTCAAATGATGTAATCTTTAATGTAGCAAATATTTTTTTATACAAACAATGCCGCTTATAAGGCATATCATGGATAAGTTGTAACATCAATACTTTTAAGCATGTCATGAATAAATTGATGCATCTCCCATTCACATTTCACTCGAGTATTTCATTCTAATTACACCATGCACTCATAACAATAACATTCTTAAGATGTCATCATATTCAATAATGAAATTGACTTTGAGTATATTGCAATGGTATAAATATCCAATGGTTAAAAACCTGCCAAGTAAAGGAGAGATAATTAATGTACTTAGCAAACATGATAATAATAAGTCTTAGCTCATCTTTCTTCACGAAAAGGGGAAAAGTCACAAAAGTACACGTCGCTAAGAAAGAAGATAAAAAAGACTCATGAGAACACCAACAACAGGCTGGCCCTAGTTACTAAAATATAGAAAGCACATATTTGGTCACAAAAGATGCACAAAATCCCTCAAAAGCTCTAAAAGGAAGCTGATCATTGATAAATCAAAAAGATTCTGTCCAAAATAGTGGCTACCTACAGGGACTGGGCTGCTAAACTCCCATTCATAGTTTGGGGGTATAGATATAGTATAGGAACTCCCATCGATCAGATGCCATTCTCCTTGGTATATGAATGGAAGCTATGCTACCATTCGAGACAGAAGTAAGATCTCTAAGAGTGGCACTTGAAGCTAAGTTAAAAGAATCAGATTGGGCAAGAGCTAGGTAAGAACAGTCAAATGCAATTGATGAAAAGTGGCTTAAAGCACTTGACCACCTACAAATGTATCAGTAGTGTATGGCTCGAGCTTACAATAATAGGGTTAGACACCCGAAACAACCTCTCAAAGTGGGTGATCTAGTTCTCAAGCAGCTACGCCATGTCAACACTGACGCTAGGGGCAAGTTCAGACCTAATTGGGAAGGACCATTCATGATAAAGAAAGCTCTTTTGGCAAAGAGGAATCAAGCTTATGGATATGGATAAAAATGAGTTCATGGATCCAGCAAATCAGGATAGGCTTAAGCGTTATCTTGTCGAGGTGAAAAGAATTAAATCATAAAAAAGCAGGACAAAGGATGAAAGAAATAAAGAATAAATCACCTAGCAAGCAGTCCTCTAGTGCTCGGGCAAAAATTAGGGTACAGCCTACTGATCGATATTCCGTAAATCGGTCAAAAAAAATTAGCGCACTCCAACGCAAGAAAGCCCGCTAAGATAAAAACCCGAAAAGGGCGGCTTAGGCAAAAGTTAGGGCATCAAGTGAAAAATGTCAGTTGCTTTTTAGAAAATTTGTAAGAGACCAGTAGGCAGTAGGGTTGACCATTGGAAATTGTTACCATTGCCTATGTACTTAAATTAATCTCATCAATGAACATGATATGATTTTGCTAAGAATATTGGTCTTATGAATGCATGCATGTCTTTAGGTGAAATAATCGCTGGTATGTGAACATCAATTTTTCTCTACATGTTATGCATCATTGTTATTTATTCCTTTCACATGTAATCCAACAGAAATAAAAATCAGGCATATGTAAATTCAGAAAAACTCTACTGGATTGAGCCAACAAGGATAATTCAGGCAAAAATTAAGACCGTCTACTGGATTGAAAACCCACAAGGGCGAGCCAGGCAATAGTTAAGACAGAACAAAAAAATAAAAAAGGAAAGATAGTGGTCCCTGTGAAGGTCTTTACAAGGTCAAAGGGGGGTGAATGGCCCTTTTTCGTGGAATATAAAGGCTTTAAAAAGTCTTAGTGTAGCGTGTTTGATTATGAATCGGATGACGGATCCAGATGATGCAGATATGACAATGTAATGCAAATAATAAACAGTTAGAGAAATCAAACACAAAAGGTTTTATCCTGGTTTGGCCCTGCCTACTCCAGTCCCCGAAGTTTCCTTCCTCCGAGCTTTTCCACTAGTGGGTTCCTTTCCAACTGGCAGGAATCAAGCCTTACAATTTGTCTTCGGATGGTAACCCCTTCTGGATGTAGGATATACCACTAGAAGCATCAACTCCCAGCTAAGTCCTTTAGTCTTAAGTAGAATATACCACTTAGACTTCTACCCCGAATCTAAGCTGAGTACTACAGGGAGTTCCCACTTAAAGCACCAACTTTAAGTTGTATCCCGATCTCACAACTCACCCAAGTTGGAGATCCTTACACTCTTGTTTTAACAAAGGTTTTGGTTTTTGGACTTCCTTAAGTTTATAACTCACTTAGGAATCCTTACAATAGATTTGGAATTAATTGATTCTTGGAGGGATTGGAAGCTAAATGCTTGTTCTTTGTTACTTATTTTTGTCAATCAAACAACCAACCTTCTCATTTGGTAAAGCTTCCCTTTTATAGGCTTCCATCATAAATGTAGCTGTTGTGGGTTGTTGAACTTGTAATAAATCTTCACCCTTGATCAGGTTAGGTGGTGCTTTCGAAACCATTGATCAATCCATTACACTATAATTTAACCCATTTGAATTCTAGGGGATTGATACTGAAAAGTTATCAGTGATCGTTTTTCTTGGCTTTTTGTGATGCACCAACTTTTACACCATAAGCTTTTTGGTGTGAGCTCCATGCACCTCCTTATTGGTCTAGGTTAAAAAGGTTGTTAGCTTTTTCAGTCCGGTGTTAGTCCTTTTGTCCTTTCTCTGAAAAATGCAAGCTGTCATTTTGTCTTTATCTTGGGGAAAGGATCTTTGACTTCATATACCAAAAGGTGGAGGGAAAAATTATCTTTGAAACTTTTCCCACTGTCTTCAAACATGAGTCTTCTGGATGTCTTTAGACTCATATTCTCTAGATCTACCTTCTTTCAGAGATATGGCAATCAGTTCTTTCGGATGCTATTCTTGAGGGATTAAAGCTTGTTTCCTTTCCAAGCTTTAGTCTGATGATTCCATGTACTTAGGTATTTGATATCTTTAATGGATAGCCTTGTAGCTAGATCTTTGTCCGAATACTTCCATTTGGATTTGGGATTTACATAGTTTAAGTTTTTGTTTCTTTCAAACCTGATCCAGATAGATTAGTTTAATTTTGTGATCCGGATCATTATTTCCCAACAATCTACCCCATTTGATGGAAACAAAAACTAAGTACAAGGGAATGGAGTATATATGAACTAAGTATGATTCTTGATACTTAGACATTTACATATTTTACTCCCTCATAAGTCTAGCATCCTAACTCCCCCAATATTTTTCAGTTCTAGCTTCTAAGTTTGTTTTAGTACAACTGCAGATTGTAGAAGCAATATTTTGAGAATTAGATATTTTCACTATATATACTTCTACTGTTAATAATAGTTAACATCAATGAAGTTTAGATTACAAATTACAAAAATATATAATAGTGAATCTAGCTATTACAAGATATTACAAAAATTATAGCTAGTCTAATTCCCTCCGGATGGACCTTCTTCCTTTTCTTTCCCTTTGCATGCTCCTTCCCCTTGTAGACTTATCTCCTCATTTTTATTGCTAGGGTGGGGATCAATTACCATAAATGTCTTGTTATCCCAGGCTTCTTGCTAAGCATTTGAGTAGATAGAGTAATTAGGATTACCTTTGGATCTTTTGACAATGATACGGTCAACGGTAGGAGGAGTAAGACAGTAAGGCCAGATGGTCTTCTTCAAATTGTCATAGGATTTCTTGATGGACGGATGAATGTGCAAGATAAACTCTTGGTCCTTTGGGTCATAGTAAGGGAAAAGGACTTTGAGAATAGTTGTCATCCCTTTCTGATCAAAGAAATCGGAATCTCCAATTGCTTGTATAAGGTTATGGAAGACCAAAAGGAGCTGGCTTTCCGGAATGGCAGCGGAGGAAGAGAATCCAGAGATTGAAAGATTATTGATTTTGGTCTGGAGTAAGGAGATTTCTTCACTAAGCCCCTTCCGGATATTATGCAAGGATTCAGTTTGGAGGGAGATTTCCTTGGTGATGGATGCCTTCTAGTCCATTATTATTTTCTACAATCCGGATAGGTGACTTCCCAGTTCATCACCCATGTCATCCAAAATCTTCTCTTGAATTTTGGGGAGAGTTTTCCCAATGAAGTACACCAACATTTCTTGAGTGACTTGTTGGTCTACTCCCAGATCTTTTATGGCGGATGTGGGGTCTTTTTCAGCCATGAATTTTATCAAGTTTTTAAACTTGGAATCCAGATATGCCTTAATTTCTTCTGTTTGCTCGGAGGAGGATGATGTGATCTTGTCAAGCATAGTTCTATAGTTATTTGAAGCCAATGTGTTGGCTTGATCAGCAGTCCGGTTAGCCGTGCAACCATTCTCCTTAAGCACATTTAGAATTGGTGTGATCTGGGAGAGAGAGGCTTCTGTAATTACTCCGGGAGTGGGGAAATCTAAGACCTTTTCTTTGATTATCTTGACATATTGCTTGATTTCACCCAGCTCCTTCTTTATTTCTAGATTATTGGCTTGTCTGATCAGTTCCTTTTCAACCCCTCTAAGATGTGTGCATATGGTCCGGAGGCTTTATTTGACATACCCTTCCTCATTTTCTTCTTGGGCAGCTTCTTTAAGAAGATGGAGTGCTGTAGAAACTTTGCCTTTAACTATGTTATTGGCTGGCACTCTCATTGGGCTTACTTTTGGAGGAAATTCTTCTTTAGAGGAGCTGGACGATACATCTCTAGAGCTGGAGCTGCTTCCGGAGGGTTCATTATCAGCTTCATTATTGGTCTCCTCTAATTTGGACTTATCTTGCTCTTCCCTCCTCTCTTCTAGCCTTTCCCCCGGACTAGCCTTGCCCTTGGAGTCCTCTTTAGAAGTGTTCTCCTCGGATCTTAGTCCTTGTCCCACCTCCGGAATGAAATTATCCGGGTTGGGCTCATCTTCCTTGAATACATTTGGGACATGTGTATCCAAATTGTCCCTTGTTTCAACTACTGTGTCATCAACAACAGTAATATCAGCGTTAATATTTAAAGTAGCTATGAAAGGAAGTACCTCATTTAATGGAGATGGAATTTGGATACTTGAGGCTTCCTTTTCTTCATTTCTTGCAACCTCAACCCTCAGATGACTGGAAGTGTCCTCAGTCATTCCTCCAAGTGCCTTTTTAGGACTTATTATACATCCTCAGGCCCATTGATAACGTCCTCAATGCCCTCTACTGTTGCCTTTATAGGACTTATTTCTACTTGATTTGTAGCTTTCGGACTTAGCAGGTTCTCTGAAAGAGGCTCTGTAATGGGTAGGAAGTTGAATGATCCGAAGTCTGGAATTTTGGATAGTTCAACCATGGCATTGGAGTCAATTAGAATTTGTTGAGTAGAAGATACCCTGAGTCCTTCAATGGTTAAATTGTTCAGCTGGTAGTTTTTTACCACGGAGGCCATCATCTCTCCATACTGAGGATCCTCTGAAAGGATATCCTCATTGGATTCGGGCACATTCTTGCCCTTTGAGCTTTTGGCGTTGGCTAGTTCCTCTACAACTACCCTTTTTGCTGCCTCCTCATCAATGACTATAGTAGTTGGCCTCTTTCCTTGCTTCTTCTGGTGCTTTTGAGGTTCTACAGCCTCATCAAATGTACAACCCTTCTAGGTAAATTTCTTCTTTAGCAAAGGCATTTCATACCCCTTTCAGTAATTCTAATGCTTTTCTTTTCTGGCCTTTCTAATAGGCCTTTCTTATTGTAGTAGTGGCTACTACAATGGTTTCCCTTACTTCCGGATTACATACCGGTCTTTTCAATAGATCAACCATTTTAATTAGCCTACCCCTTGGTTTTGGCTTTTCAGGGGATTTTTCAAGCAGCTGAGTGATGGTATGGGTAACCTCATTCACTTCTTAACCCGGATTTACAACTGGCTGTTTTACTACTTTGGACTTAGCAGTCAGGGCCTTCTTGGGAATTGGAGCTTTTGTTCGATCGGTTGTTTTTCTGGCTTTGCTCTTCCTTTCATCTCTTTGCCTTTTAGCCTTTTCTTTGTTCCACTTCTCCCCGTAGTTCAATTTCGTAAAGTTTTTCTTTAAGATTTCCTTACTAGTGAAGGATTCAAATTCGGTAAGGTTAATTTTATTGGCGAGGAGGATCCGGGTGATGAGCGCGCCATGAGAATTTACATGTTGCTTGAGCAAATGAATGATTAATACAGGTATATCGACTACCCTGCTTTCCACCCAGTGTTGGAGCACGCAATGTTGAAATGAAGACACTGTGGTGAGAGATCCTTTTCTTATGAGTACTAATTTGGCCATGATACGCTGGAGATATCTAGGAATTTGAGGAAAATAGGTGTTAAATTTGTCTCCAAAGTAGTTTGGATGTAACCATTATTTAGCTTCATACTTAACTCTCTTTTCATCACCTTCACTCCTCTGCAGAACACCCTCATTTTTCATACCCAGATGCTGTTCGAAGAAATCTGGGGTAATAGTGATTTCTTTGCCCTGGACATTAGTTCGAAGAGCATCAAATATGGAGCGAACACTGAGATTCTTATAGAACTCCTTAACCAAGGCAGGATATGTGGGGTAGAAAGTCCGTGAGATTTTGATCTTCTATGAGTTTGGGGTAAGGATCCGTCTCAAATAAGAAGTTATCCCCCAAGTAGGTGGTAGGGAGTATGGAGTCGGAGGGTTTGAAAATTGCGGGAATGAATTCTCCATTTTAAAGATTAGACTCTTAAAAAATGTTCTGGGTTGGAAGCATTACGGGTCCATTTTTAGTCATAATTGCAGCCATTTTAGAAAAGAGTTGAAGAATTTAGGGTTTGGGTTTTGATTTTTGCAGAGTAATAGTATAGTAGTTGCTCGCGTGAAGAAGAAGGGTGATTTTGAGGGGTTTATATAGAATTTTCAAAGTGAGGGTAGTTTGGTAATCTAGACGCCGGTTATTTTAGCTGAATTGATGACATGGCAGTCAGATTTTTAGGAGAGAGGTAAATTCAGTTTACCGAAGAATATGAACATTTTATTTTTAAAATAACTGTTGAATTTACTGCTCGTGTAACAGCCAATGGACTTTTGAAATTCAAAAAGTAATTGTTACCTTTATGAGCTTTTACTACCATTTTTCGTTCTTGTCTGCTGACGTGGCATGCTTCTGAAATAGATTTCCCTCCAATGCTTCTTCTTTTCTGGATTAAGTTTTCAGCCTTGCATCCGGCTTGATTTCAAGCTATCTTCCGAATTGATCCTAAATTGGATTGGACATTCTAATAGACTCCTTTAGCTTCCCAAATTGATCTTTACTTAGGGGCTTAGTAAAGATATCTGCTCTTTGCTCATTGGTTGGAATGTATACTAATGCAACATCCTTCTTCATCACATGATCCCGGATGAAATGTTGTCTTATATTGACACGCTTCATCCTGTTATGAAGTACTAGATTCTTTGACACATCAATAGCACTTTTGTTGTCACACATCACATTCACACATCCAAATTGAACTCCATAATCTTCAAGTTATTGTTTGATCTATAGGAGTTAAGGAACATAACTTTCGGCTGCCATATATTGAACTTCTATAGTAGACAAGGCAACTGAAGTTTGCTTCTTGCTATACCATGAGACTAAACAATCTCCAAGGAAATGGCAACATCCGGATGTACTCTTTCTCTCAAGAGTGTCTCTGCCATAGTCTGCATCAGTGAACCCTTAGAGTGTGAAATCTCCATTATTAGGATACCATAACCCAACTTCAGTGGTTTATAGGAGGTATCTTAGAATCCTCTTTACTGCCTTAAGATGAGAATCCTTAGGATTAGCTTGATACCTTGCACATTAGCAAACTGCATAGTGTATGTCTCGTCTGCTAGCTGTTAAGTATAGAAGTGAGCCAATCATCCCTCTAAAGAGATTTTGATCAACATCCTCTCCTTCACAATCCTTGGATAGGACTGTATCTGATCCCATTGGAGTGGACATAGGCATGCTCTTGTCCGCTTCAAACTTCTTCAAGATTTCCTTAGTGTACTTTGACTGGTTAATGAAAATCTCATCCGGACTTTGCTTGATTTGTAGACCAGGGAAGAAATTTAATTCTCCCATCATGGACATCTCAAATTCCCTCTGCATTTAAGAGCTGAATTCTTTACACATCTTTTCATCAGTTGCTCCAAATATGATATCATCCACATAAATTTGGACTAGAATGATATCATTTTTCTTCTTTTTGATGAATAAGGTAGTTACTGCTCTGCCTCTGATATAACCCTTAGATATAAGGAATGAGGTTAACCTCTCATACCAGGCTCTGGGTGCCTGCTTTAATCCATAGAGAGCCTTCTTTAACTTATAGACATGATCCGGATGCTTTGGGTCTTCAAATCTGGGTGGTTGGTTAACATAGACTTCTTCTTGGATAACACCATTTAGAAATGCACTTTTGACATCCATTTGGTATAATGTGAACCCCATGAATGATAAAGCACATAAAATCCGGATTGCTTCCAGCCTTGCTACAGGAGCAAAGGTTTCTTCAAAATCAATTCCTTCTTGCTGGTTGTAGCCTTGGGCAACTAATATTGCCTTGTTTCTCACCACCACTCCAGATTCATCAAGCTTGTTTTGAAACACCCATTTGGTCCCAATGATTAATTTTCCTTTAGGAGGTGGTACCAGATCCCAGACATCATTTCTGGTGAATTAATCTGGCTCTTCCTGTATTTCCATCATCCAACTTTTATCTCCTTCTGCATCTTGAAATTTCTTTGGCTCTATGAGAGAGACAAAAGTGGTATGACTCATCATCCTATTGAGATGACCTTTGGTTCTTATTGGATTCTGAGCATCATCTAGAATATTCTCAATGGAATGATCTCTGTATGTCCGGATCTCCCTTTGTAGGCCTTCATGTTGAACTGGGACTTGCTCCACTTCAGCTTCAACCACTCCTTCTTGGCCTTCATTAAAGTCAATCTCATATGGGTTAAGATTAACTTGTTATACTTCTGGATCAAAGGATATTCCTTCATCTTCCTCTTTATACTTCTTGATTTGAAATGAATCAGGAATTCTTGCTTCCTTCTTTTCTCCATATTTTTCAGCTTCCGGAACTGGATCTTCTAGAGTGTAGCTTTTCTTTCCTACAGTGTTAGTCTCATTGTGTATTAACTATGCCATAGTTTGGGTTCATTTATTAAAGACTCTGTAAGCCTTACTATGTGTTGAGTAGCCAAGGAAAACTGCTTAATCAGATTTAGGATCAAATTTTCCTAGTTGCTCTCTATCATTAAGGATGTAGCATTTATATCCGAATGCTTTGAAATACCCAATTTTGGGTTTTCTTCCCTTCCAGATTTCATATGGGGTCTTTTCTATGGTCTTTCTAATGAGAGCTCTATTTAGAATATAACTTGTTATGTTCACGGCTTCTCCCCAGAAGTATTTTGGCAAACAATTTTCATTGAGCATTATTCTAGATCCTGTTCTTTCTCTCAACAACTCCATTCTGTTCAGGAGTGTGAGGGGCAGTGAAGTTATGTTCAATGCCCTTGGAGTCACAAAAATTAGCAAAATGCTTATTTTTGAATTCTCCACCATTATCACTCCGAATGCGTGCAATACTTATGCCCAGTTCTACTTCTATCTGGATGAATGTTTTGGAGAATTGGTCAAAGGCTCATCCTTGCTTGCTAGCTAGCAAGAGAACCCAGGTATATCGAGAATAATCATCTATAATGACCATGGTGTATTCTCTTCTACCTAAACTTAATGGTTTGATTGGACCAAAGAGATCAATATACAAGAGCTCAAGTACTCTTTTAGTAGGAATGTATGAGATGGAAGGGAAACTTTTGTTATGCTTTTTACCTAATTGACATGTAGTACATGGATGATCCTTATAAAAAACCAACCTTAGGCAAACCCACTTCTAATTCCTTTTTAGCTAGTTTGGATAGGAGGTTCATGCTGACATGTCCTAACCTCCCGTGCCATAGCCACGATTCTTCTTCTTTAGACACCAAGCCGATATTCTTTTTTATCATTTTTAATGCTTACAGAATAGACATTATTTACTCTAGGTGCATAGAGAATGAGTTGGTTGGACTTACTATCATAGATTGAGCAACCTTCGGAATCAATTGTGACTTTTCTTCCTTTGTCACAAAGTTGAGCCACAATTAGCAAGTTGAATTTTAGTCCATCAACTAGTGAGATATCTTCTATCTTTAATTTAGATCCAATGGTTCCATGACCAATGATCTATCCCTTTTGATTGTCTCCAAAGCTTACTTTGCCTCCCTTCTTTCGGGTCAATGTGATGAAGGATTTCTCAGCACCTGTCATGTGCCTTAAGCATCCACTATCAATATACCAAGTGTGTTGATCTACTGTAAATCTAAGGCATACCTATAAAATAGATCAAGTAGGTTTGGGTACCCAATCAGATTTGGGTCCTCTCAGGTTAATAACCATCTCAGGCCAGGGGTAAACATCATAATAACCATTTTTTAATCTACATGATTTAGTAATATGATTATTTTTCCCACAAAAATTGCACCCTGAAATAGGTATGTTTTGCTTTTGCTTTTCATTAATCTTCTTTAGATCTTTCTTTGCATAGTTGCCTTTTGCACACTAGTAGATGGTACAGTGTTAATTCGGAAGCTGGTTGGGGGTGCAACTTCTGCTCCACAATTTCTACTTTGTTTGATAGGCTGTTGGTTGTAAGCCATCTTAGCCTTTCCCTTTAGAGCAGCAGTATATCTTTGGGCTTATGGTTGCCTGCTAACTTCCTTCATCCTTTGGTTAGGGGTCTTTTGGAATCTGTTCTGAGTAGGAGGATGCTTATCTCTTCTTGGAGCTTTTGTCTCTAGCCTCTTCCTAGATACTTCCTTTAATAGATTGATTTCTCTATCTAGTCCCATTACATTTGCATTTAGGATCTGGACTTGATTCCTTAGGAAGTTTTCCTCCACAACATCGATATGCTTGGTTGCTCCAACCAGATTGATGTCTTGTGCCATTACTTCAGCATCTTCTGCTAACTCCATTACTGCTCTTTTAAGGGACTTGCTTACTTTTGTATTCTTCTTTACACCCTTGATTACAATAGATAGAGCTCTAGCAAGATCAAGATTAGAAGCAGAATTAGAACAAGAATTTACTTCAATGTTTGCTATATCCGATTCTGATTCTTCAATTTTCATAGTTTCTTGCTTGGAGGCATTTCTTTCGGATTGCTCTGCTTCAGGATTAGTCAGAGCCATGAATGCACAGTTAGCAATCTCGTCCTCTTCTATTGAAGATGAGCTGCTACTTTCTTCACTGTTGCTCCAGGTAGCTACCATTGCCTTCTTTTTGAACTTCTTGGTTCTCTCAAGGTTGGGGCATTTTGTTTTAAAGTGGCCTTTCTCACCATATTCAAAACATGCAGCTTCTTTCTCCGAATCCTTCTTTTCTTCCCGATTTCTTCTAGGCCTGTCTCTTCTGGAAGTGCCTTCTCTTGGTTTTCGAGATTCGTACTCTCTTGACTTCCTTCTATCTTTCTTTTATATGAATCAGTGGAGCCTTCTAGTTAGTAGAGCAAGTTGATCTTTGGTGCTCATTGATTCATTGATTTGCTCTTCTTCTCTGGATGAAGCTGATCTAGTGGATTCTGCCTTAAGAACAATGGGCTTCTTCTTCTCCTCAGGCTTCTTTTCTTGTTGGCTATATCTCTCCAAGGGCAATTCTTGGGTTAGAAGATTACCAATGAGTTCATCATAACTGTAAAAGTTTAAGTCATGAGCTCCCTCAATGGCAGTCATTTTGTTGTCCCATTCCTTGGTGAGACTCCGGAGCACTTTCTTGACCATTTCTACTTCTGAGATCTCGTTTCCCAGCCTCTTCATCTCATTCACTAGATTGGTGTATATAGTGTTCATGCTATTGATTGATTCTTTAGGCTCTATCTTGAAGGATTCAAATTTTTGCTGGAGTAGATCAAGCTTAGCTTCTCTTACTTTTGTGGTTCCTTTATAGGTTACCTCCAACTTCTCCTAAATCTCTTTTGCAGTCTCACATCTGGATATTCTGTTAAATTCAGCTGTACTAAGAGCATAATGAAGCATGTTAATAGCATTTGTGTTTTCATGTAATTTTTTAAAAGTCATTTTCATCCCACATACTTAATGGCTTTATGGTAGTCATACCCTCAACTTCAAAGTAGGCTCATATAGACCATCTTTAATAACTAACCATGCTTGCATACTTTGTGACTGGATGAATTTCTTCATCCGGTTTTTCCAGAATGTGTAGTTTTCCTCAGTGAAGAGTGGAGGATGGGTAACAGACATACCCTCAGGAAGGAGTTGTGACTTTTGGAAACTCATTTTGATATGTGAATCAAAATATATGAACCTTTAGCTCGAGATTGTTAGATCTCTAGTTTGAGCACTTGCTCTGATACCACTTATTGGTCCCTGCAAGGTCAGAGGGGGGTGAATGACCCTTTTTTGGGGAATATAAAGACTTTAAAAAGTCTTAGTGTAGCGTGTTTGATTATGAACCAGATGATGGATCCGGATGATGCAGATATGAAAATGTAATGCAAATAATAAATAGTTAGAGAAATCAAACACATAAGGTTTTATCTTAGTTTGTCCCTGCCTACTCCAATCCCCGGAGTTTCTTCCTCCGAGCTTTTCCACTAGTGGAATCCTTTCCAACTGTCAGGAATCAAGCCTTATAATTTGTCTCCAGATGGTAACCCCTTCCGGATGTAGAATATACCATTAGAAGCACCAACTCCCAGCTGAGTCCTTTAGTCTTTAGTAGGATATATCACTTAGACTTCTACCCCGATCTCATAACTCACCCAAGTTGGAGATCCTCACACTCTTATTTTAACAAAGGTTTTGGTTTTTGGACTTCCTTAAGTATATAAGTCACTTAGGAATCCTTACAACAGATTTAGAATTAATTGGTTCTTAGAGGGATTTGAAGCTGAATGGTTGTTCTTTGTTACTTGTTTTTATCAATCAAACAACCAACCTTCTCAATTGGTGAAGCTTCCCTTTTATAGGCTTCCATCATAAATGTAGGAGTTGTGGGTTGTTGAACTTGTAATAAATCTTCACCCTTGATCAGGTTATAGGTGACACTTCTAGAATCGTTGATCAATCCGTTAGACTATAATTTAACCCATTTGAATTCTAGGGATTGATGCTGAAAAGTTATCAGTGATCATTTTTCTTGACTTTTTGTGATGTACTAACTTTTACACTATAAGCTTTTTGGTGTGAGCTCCACGCGCCTCCTTATTGGTCTAGGTTAAAAAGGTTGTTAGCTTTTTCAGTCCGGTGTTAGTCCTTTTGTCCTTTCTCTGAAAAATGCAAGCTATCATTCTGTCTTTGTCTTGGGAAAAAGATCTTTGACTTCATAGACTAAAAGGTAGAGGGAGAAGCTATCTTTGAAACTTTTCCCATTGTCTTTAAGCATGAGTCTTCTGAATGTCTTTAGACTTATATTCTCTGGATCTGCCTTCTTCCGGAGATATGGCAATTAGTTCTTCCGGATGCTATTCTTGAGGGATCAAAGCTTGTTTCCTTTCCAAGCTTTATTCTAATGATTCCTTGTGCTTTGGTATTTGTTATCTTTAATGGATAGCCTTATAGCTGGATCTTTGTCCGGATGTTTCCATTTGGATTTGGGATTTACATAGTTTAAGTTTTTGTTTCTTTCAAACCTGATCCAGATATAGTTTAATTTTGTGATCTAGATCATTGTTTCCCAACACAAGAAGCCTGCAGGATTGAAAACCTAAATGGGCAGTCTCGGTAAAAATGAAGGCAAAAAAGTAAAGAAAAGGCTTGCTAGGTTGAAAATTAAAAGGGTGGTCAAGGTAAAAGTTAAAGCTAAAAAGGAAAAAAGTCCGCTGGACTGAGCCATTAAGGACAATTTAGGCAAAAATTAGCACAAAAAGAAAGAAAAATAAATGTTCGATAGGTCACCTCGCATCAAATGGCCTATACAAAAGTTAGAACATCTCTCGGTCCCCTCACTATGAAATCATTAGATAAAATATGGGCTCACAAAGCAGCAACACTAAATAATCCCAGTTCAAGAAAGATCCGCATGCATATAAGTCAAATGTCAAAAGTACCAATCCAAAGTTTGGCATAAAAACAAGCCACACAGGGCCCAAAAGTACCAACAGTTCAGAAAGTGATCATAACCTAAGCTAACGGGGGATCCTGTCCCTAGCGACCCTCCTGAGTCTGGTCCTGAGTATTTGCCAGAAGATAATCCACGTCTATGGTCATATGATCCTCGACATCATCAGTATCTATAGCTAGCTGAGCGGGGTCCTAGTCTTCAAAGTCCCTACAACAGCCCCAATAGCATCCGCACCCTCAACAGACTGATCTCCGCCCCTCTTACTCACCCGGTATGCAGAAAGATCATCCTCGGACTCATCATTAGAAGGAGCCGGCATCTACCTATCCTTAATCATCCTAGACAGTTAGCCCCTTAGCATCTCAATCTTAGCAGCGGTCTCGGCCCTATCCTAGTCAGCCTCAATGGTAGCTGCCTGCAGCTGTACCTCCAAGAATCTAGCTCTCTCCTCTGAATCATCCAAGTCCCGAGCGAACTTGCTATTCTCCATGGCCAGCAGGGTCTACAATAGAAGTGATAAGGTCAGTACACATATATAAATGTTATAGCATGCATGCATAGTTTGTTAAATTTTGCAGGAAAAAAAAAACTTACCGAAGCTAGGGCATCCTAGGTCAATAGTAAATCCCACACAGAAAAGTAACCCCTGGCAATCCTCTTAGTCTAAGAGATGGTCACCTGAAAGGGAAAGGTCACATCAGGATAGGACATTATAGGCAGTCATAATAATGGATAAAGATTAAGGCCAGAAATTCCTTACATGAGTACAGCTGGAAGGAGTGAAGCCAATAGGCCGGACCGACTCCTCGAGCTCCTTGACAGCTCGCTTCCCTGAATGGTCGAGGAGCCAAAAGAAAGTATCTAGCTCAGCTTGGAGGATACCCTCTCTCACAGATCTAGAAGCTCAAGACCGCTTTGGCGGTGGCTCAAGGTAGCAGCAGCAACAATAGGCCTCTTCCGTGTGGAAGTGGAGGGCTATAGTAATAAAGAATCAGACTCGAGATCACAATCAATTTCAAGAAATAGTAAGACATTCACAAAGGTTAAGTTAAGAAAATACCTGAGAAGAAGGGGTAGCAGACCTAGCAGAGCCTCTAACATCCTAAACTATGGCCCCCCACGGTCCCCCCTCAGTCCACCCTCCTCATCGTCCTCATTATCATCATCCTTACTATCTCTCCAATGAAACTCAAGAGGGACATCCTTATGGTGGATCCTCTCACAGGGAAGAAGAAGTGAGGAATCAATGAACTCAGCATAAGAGTCCTCTACAGATAGCACGCGAGCCCCCTCGCCTAACAAATATAACCCTTGGTCGGTCCCCGGCATAAGAGCCCTCTACAGATAGCATGCAAGCCCCCTCCACTATAGCACTGGTCCACCACCCTCAGACCCGCTCACCAAAATACCACTCGAAGGAGAGTGGTAACTCCAAGAAAAAGCGGCGGTCATCCACGCTAACCCGCATATGCTCGATGGCCCCGTACATATCTAGCCTCTCTTGTGGGTCTCAGATGACCTGCATAAAATAAATGTAATGTGAGTATCATAACCTCGTAAATACAGTTTTGACTAATGGTTTGTTGAAATGTAAAATGCAGGTTTAGAAGGGAAGAAGTTTATCAGATCTGAGCGCAGCTGGGATAGGAACTCTCGGTACTACACTGTAGTCAAGGGTTGGCCCTGCCAGAGCCCCATCCACCTGGAAATGATATTCGGTGGGAAAACTTGGCCTAGGGATGAACGGATGCTCAAAAGCCCAGATATGTAAAACAAAATAAGGATCAGTCACAACACAATCTAAGTGAAAGGTTAAAGCACAAGAGATCAGTTTGGGATTTATTAATAGTATCAGGTGGCAAATCTTGAGCTTAGACTGCTTACCCCAGACTCCGACATCCAGCCCATAATATAGCTGTGCTAGAATGGCTCGGCATCAGTTCTTACCTGGCACAACGGCAAGGTTCTCCACAACAGAGATCAACCCATATTTGAGGTTGCTCGAGTAGACAAGAAAGAAGATAGTGGTAAGAAATGTCAGCAGAAAAGATACTGATCTCTCCTATCAGCCACAACAGGATCTAGTTATCTGATCTAATAAGCATGCAGGTCCCCATACTTGAGCTTGTTTGTCCCACCCTTCACATCAGGCTAGGAATGCCAACGGTCGGCACAAACATCAAAATGGACTATATCCCCGCTCCACTCCAAGCCCGTGTAGCACATACATGGAAGGGAGTAATGGTAACCTCCTTAATCGGTAGATGGAAGGAATAGGTTGCCTCCAAACATCTCTTTATTAATGCTGAAATGGCCCCCGGGGCCAAAGTCTTTGGATCCTGAGGAATAGCCCCAATAATGTCACTAAATCCGAAAGAATCGACATGGGTCAGCAACTCCATATCCCCTATGGCACGAGTCTCCTCTTACCATTTCCTGTAGAAGCTTAGGCCCCCCCACAGTCTTATATTGCATCTATAAAGAACAGAATTATAGCTTAACAGGGTTAAAATACAGCAGACAAGTCAAACATTAGAAAAAGAATGGCAGAAATCAAAGTAACAAGGATTCTATCCCTGAGGACAGGATCTATATGGGTAAGCCCCACCCATACGGGTTTGTAGCCACTCCCGTATAAAAAAAAGGGACCCGTACGGGTCCCCCTTCACCTGTACGGGTCCCCTACAAGCAGTCCCTCCGCGGGCAAATGTCCCAAAAATCCAAATTCATCCAAAGCTCACCTAAAACTATCCTAAAAGCATCCTAGGCTAAAGTTACATGCATCGGGCTCTATTCCTAGGTTTAAAACACCCTATTTCATGCTAAAATTCGAGAAATTTTCAAAAGGTTTGAAAATGGAAAATCGAAAATCAACCAAAATTACCTGGAGTTTTGAAGCATGGGTCTCAAGAGAAGGGATTAGGGGCACTTCGGAGGCAGTAGTGACCCCCAGAAATGAGTCTCCCTTGCAAAAGGCATACCCGACAGAAACAGGGCATTCTCGAAGTTCTAAATCGCCCACCGGGGGCAAGTCCTCAAGTCTAAGGGAAAAGCGGCCGGTCTGTGGGATCTTCTTATACATCTTTAGTTGATTTTGGGAAGAGAATAGTCGGAGTTGTAAATAGGGAAGTTTTGGTATATGGCGGGATATGAAGGGACTGATCAGACTTTTGAACCCCCCATCGGGGACCCGTACGGGGTCCCACCCCACCAGTATAGGTCCCAATGTTCGAGGATCCCTCCTGTATGGGTCCCGGCCCACCTGTACGAGCCCGCTCTTGCCATCCAAGGGCAGATTTTTTAACCAGTGTTTCACAAAGCACCAGAAATTCATCCAGTCCAAGCTCGGGGCCAACCCCACTGCTCCTCAAGCCTATGTTTTAGTTATATTCGGGGCAAGCTCCCATGCTCACCTTGATCCTTGATTAAAGGGGCAAAAATATTTTATTTTTCATAAAAGTCAATCGAGAATCAAGGTAAGCCATTTTTGAGTTAATCACTAACCAGGAAATTTTTGTGTGTAGGTCCATCCTAGTACAGGAATCTTTCCCCAATAAAAGAATATTACAAGGGAGGGCCTCCCCAATAGAAGAGGCCTTACTCAAAGAATATTAATTCCCTCCCCAGCTGAGGAATCACACAAGGGGCATACCCCTATCATTACAAAACCTAGGGGCACCCCATCCTAGGGTCATTCCCTAGCAAAGGAATCAGTCAAGGGTCATCAAAAGCCCTAAGGGAACCAACCCTAGGGGCATTCCCCAGCAGTGGAATCAGTCAAGGGGTATACCCCCATCATAAAAAACCCTAGGGGCACCCACCCTAGAGGCATTCCCCAACAGTGGAACCAGCAGTAATTGGGCCAAACCTGACATTCCTTGTATATAGTTTTTCGTTTATTTCATCCACACATCTTTATTTTTAATTGAAGGGGCAAACATATTTTTGTTTTTCATAAAAGTCAATTAAAAATAAAGATGTGTCTTCTTAGACAATGACTTAGAATTCTCGAGCAGGAAAGTCATCCGCCTTAGGAAAGTGATATATCACCAGCTAGGAAAGTTGATCCACCTTAGGAAAAGGATACATCATCAGTCAAGAAAGTCGATCTGCCTTAGGAAAGGGATACCCTAATAGCTAGGAAAGTTGATCCACCTCAGGAAAGGGATACACCATCTGTTAGGACAGTCGATCCGCCTTAAGAAAGGGATCCAAGGAGAGTTATCCACCTTAGGAAAAGGATACACACACATTCCCAGTTGAATCACTAGGGATGCGCATTAGCAAGGAAAGTCATCCGCCTCAGGAAAGGGATATGCATTGGTAAGGAAAGTCGTCTGCCTCAGGAAAGGGATATGCATTGACGAAGAAAGTCATCCACCTCAAGAAAGGGATACACATCAGCAAAGGAAAGTTGTCCCCCTCAAGAAAGGGACCCTTAGGAAAGTAGTTTACCTTAAGAAAGGAACTCGTCCATGTCATCACCTCAGGTATAATTTCTAAACCCTCGCTCATATTGTAAGATCATACAGATCTGTATCTTCAGTGATCCCACTAGGGGCAGTCTGTGAGCATTGGATTTTAACGATCGTTCTCATAAAACGATGATGAGAGCTATACGATGTAATATCTTTCAAGTGTTCTGTATTAAAGGTGTTCCTACTGCTGCAGAGTTGAGTTTAGCCGAAGTTTGGAGACCTAGTCTGCCCTTAGGTACCCATATGAGTTCTATTTAGTCTTACGGTTCCACATATAGACCCGTATGGGTGATTCCTTTGATATGTGGGTCCTCGGATTGCCTAATCAGCCTCTTTTAGAAGTAATCTCTTACCATTTTCGGGAAAAGACATTGCATTCACTTTCACGCTATAAATAGGGCCTTTTCCCCTCATTTCGTAACACACATATTCATATTAGAAGAAAACTATAAATAAATTATAGTAAAAGTTCTAGCAATTTCGATAGGTATAGAAAAGGTATAATGGAGATATAGTAGGTATAAAATAGGGAGAAAACCCATTCCTTGAGGTTTTATCCACATTTTATAAATTTCTAACTTCATTTATTACGATTTAGGGGGGGGGGGGTTTAGTCCACACAAATACTCACCTAGATAGTCCTATTTCACCATCTACTTCGACTAGACTCTCTCAACGGTAAAGGGATCACCTCAAAGTGGATTCACGCCGCAAAGGTAACGCTCCTGAGTTTCAAATAGACTCACATTTTAGTTTTATTATTATTGTTATTTTTTGCCTCTTCTCTTATATCTATTCTTTCAATTTCTTGTTTTGGGTCTGGTCCTAACCCGTATGAGCCTTGTTGGCACTATGTATCATCGAGATATTAGATTAGAGCGCCATAATAATACGGAGGGAAATCCCTTTCTATTTTATTTTTCTGCCACCAATCCATTAATCTATAAACTAAATTGAACAAAGTTTCTACCTGGACCAGACAGGACCCATAAGGGTACACCATACCTATACCGGTCCTCCCTGGTAGCCATACGGGTCCTACCGACCCGTACGGGTACCAGCCCCAGGCGATATCTAGAACTAATTTTAATTCGGTTAAAAATCAATCGAACTCACCATTTTCATGCGATCACTTTCACTAATAATTTGGTAAATCAACCCATAAAAGTTAAAATGTGTTTTCACAATGAAAGATGTTGAAGACCCATTATTTCTCTCCGATCCTAGAAGCCGCCCGGGTACTATCGATCGTAAAACCACCACATTAACATAATCACATTTTTCCCAATAAAATGTTGGCTTATGATGTGCTGTAAACTACGCTAATCTTTATGGATGCATGGGAATTAACTCTTATTTTGTTTTATAACTTAGAACAAATGTATAGGTTCTCTTGCAATTCCCTCATTTTCCCTCGGTTATAATTTTTATTCCCCCATTTATTACTTGTGCTTGATTATAATCTATAAACGCATGTAACGAGTGTGAATGAGTGTAGAAACAGGATTTCTATGATAATTCCCCAAATGATGAAAACAAAAATGGTTTTACGCGGTAAATGTTATTTTGAAACAACTAAATGAGAAATAAGTGACTCATCCGATACCTGAATCTCTGATCCAATAGGTATGAGCCTCCCGCCTAGAGGGAACTATACCAAAACTCTTTCCCAAGTAGATAACTTGGGTGGTGACTCTATCATTTGTATCAAGATTTGGTTCTCGATTCTGTTATTCATTAAAATTAGTTTATTGTGCAAACTTGAACTAAAAATGTTTTGTCATGCCTAAATCCAACCAACCCCCAATGGGCCCCGCCTCTTACACAGGCACCAAGGGAGACTGAAACGTTATCAACACCTCACAAGTGTAAGATCTGTTGAGTCAATAAAGATGGTTATGCTGAGATCAGCGGATGTTTCAGAAAAGCCTCCGGGTTTCTATTTGGTTAGCTGATTAGCTTTCATATTGTCTTTAATTACAGCCATCATCTCGTTGAATTGGGGATCCTCTGGATTCATATTGTCCGGAATGACTGGCTTTTCAGCAACAACAACAACCTCCTTTCCTTTGCCCATATCTGCTACTTCTATGCCTTTGTGACTTGGCTCCCTAATATTGATGCCAGCGGCAATTCTGCCCTTTTGGCCTTCACTGCCTCATCAAAGGTTGATCCTTTCTGGATGAACTACATCTTGGGTAAAGGCTCCTCATCTCTACTTTCCTCACTATCTGAACCATCATCCTCTACTAGGATATTTTCAATAGTTCTTTTCCTCCCCTTCTTCCACCCCTTCCTGATAGTAGCAGCATCCACTACTATTTTCTCAATTGCTTCCAATTGGCATACATGCTTCTTTGCAACAGCTTTGATCAGCCTGCCTCTTTTTTTAGGCTTATCCGGTGTAGTCTTTAATAGCTGAGTGATGGTCATTTCATCTTCATCCTTTTCCTCAATTACAGGTTTGAGGTTGATTTTTCTCTGAGCCTTAGGCCTAGTTGTTCTTACCTTCTTTCCCTCTGAAGCAATTTCCACTCAGGCCTTTCTAGCCCTGCTCTTTTCCTTCTTATCTTCCCTATGCTTTATTGCCTTTTCCTTATCCCATGATTCTCCAAAGGACAAGTTTTTAAAGTTTTTCTTCAATATTTCTTTTCCATCCACTACTTCCTACTTTGGTGACATCGATTCCATCTTTAGTCAGGATTTTGGTGATTAGACCTATGTGAGAGTGCTTATACTGCTTGATGAAATGGATCAGGAGCATGGGCATATTGACTACTATGCTTTCAGCCCAGTGCTAGAGTATACAGTGTTAGAATGCAGAGACTGTTGTGAGAGAGCCCTTCCGAATTAGCACAAATTTTGCTATAACGAACTGCACCATCCTTGGAGTCTCTGGCCAGTAAGTGGAGAATTTATCCCCAAAGTAACTGGTTGGAATCCATTTTATAGGTTCATATATAACAGATTGTTCATCTCCATCTATCCTCAATATCACTCCATTGTTCTTCATATTGAAATGAGTTACAAAGAACTCTGGAGTTAAGGTAATCTCCTTGCCATCAACTGTGGTTCGGAGGGCGTCATAATATTTATGGGCTTTGAGATTATCATAAAATTATTTTTCGAAGACATGATAGGTTGAATTATGCATTTTTAGGATGGTCTTGAGCTGTTAATCTTGGAGGAGTTGATTTATAGGGTCTGTTGAGAACAGATAATCATCACTCAGAAAATCAGATAGGATAACTGTGTCTGATACAACTTTCTTCACTGGAATAAAATTAGAATCCTTAAGATCTTCCACCTTAAAGATGTTCTTTGAGGGAAGGGTGAATGGGGCTTTTGAATTTTTAGTTTCCATATGAGGATTTTGTGAGAGAATTTGGGAATTTAGGGTTCTAGATTAAAAATTGCAGAGTAATAGTAAGATTGTTGCTCACGTAAGGATTAAGAGGGATTTTGGGGGGTTTTATAGTGTTTTCGAGAGCAAGGGTAGAATGGTAATCCGGACATAGTTAAACTTAACTGGATTGATGAGGTGGCAGTTAAGTTTGAGGAAAGAGGTAAATGACATTTAAATCGGAGAAGTGGAACAGTTTAATTTTTAAGACAGTTGTAAATTTTACCACGCGTGTAATGCCCAATAAACAATTCGTAATTCAAAACATGTACAGTTACCTTTTCACGCTTTTACTGTCATCTGTCACTTCTATCTGCTGAGTTGGCAATATTCCCTCTAGATCTAGACATAATTTGACTTCCTCTTTCTTGCAGATTCCTTGACTTATAGAATACCAAACTATCTTCAAAATGTCTTTCGGATTCACCTTCAAATTGGATTAGACATTCCAATTGAATCTCTTAGCTTGTTAAATTAATCTTTACTTAATGGCTTAGTAATGATATCTGCCCTTTGCTCATTTATTAGAATGTAAACCAGTACAACATGCTTCTTCATCACATGATCCCGAATGAAATGGTGTCTGATGTTGACATGCTTCATCCTGCTATGCAACACTAGAATATTTGACACATCAATTGTACTTTTGTTGTTACACATAATATCCACACAGCTAGATTAAACTCCATAGTCTACCAATTGTTGCTTGATCTGTAAGAGTTAAGCCACATAACTTCCAGTTGCCATATACTCTGCTTCTATAGTTGATAAGGCAACTGAAGTTTTTCTTCTTACTATACCATGACACTAAGCAATCTCCAAGAAATTTGTAGCCTCCAGATGTACTCTTTCTCTCAAGAGTATCTCTGCCATAGTTTGCATCAGTGAATCCCTATAATGTGAAGTCTCCATTACTAGGATACCGTAACCTAACTTCAGTGGTTCCTAGAAGATATCTGAGAATTCTCTTTGCTGCCTTGAGATATGAATCCTTTGGAATGGATTGATATCTTGCACAATAGCAGATTGCATAGTGTATGTCAAGTCTACTAGCTGTCAAGTATAGAAGTCAACCAATCATTCCTCTGTAAAGCTTTTGATCTACATCTTCTCCTTTAGAATCCTTTGAAATGACTGTATCTGATCCCATTGGAGTGGATATATGCTTGATCTTGTCCATTTCAAACTTCTTCTGAATCTCCTTGGTATACTTAGACTGGTTGATGAAAATCCTAACCGGACTTTACTTGATTTGTAGACCAAGGAAGAAATTCAGTTCTCCCATCATGGACATCCCAAATTCCTTTTGCATTTGAGTGCTAAATTCTTTACACATCTTCTCATCTGTTGCTCCAAAGATGATGTCATCCACATAGATCTAGACTAGAATGGCATCACCCTTTTTCTCCTTGATGAAGAGAGTTGTGTCTGCTTTACCTTGGATGTAACCTTTGGATATGGGGAATGGAGTGAGTCTTTCATTTTAAGCTCTTGGTGCTTGCTTCAATTCATAGAGGGCCTTCTTCAGTTTGTATATATGATCCAGATATTTTGAGTCTTCAAATCCAGGTGGTTTCTTAACATAGACTTCTTCCAGGATTACTCCATTTAGAAATGCACTTTTGATATCCATATGGAATAATGTAAATCCCATGAATGATGCAAAAGCACATGGAATCCAGATTGCCTCTAATCTTGCTACTGGTTCAAAGTTTTCTTCAAATTCAATGCCTTCTTGTTGATTGTAGCCTTGGGCAACTAATCTTGCCTCATTTCTCACCATAACTCTAGATTCAGCTAGCTTATTTCGGAGTACCCATTTAGTGCCAATAATTGACTATCCTTTCGAAAGTGACACTAGATCCCAGACATCATTTCTGGTGAACTGATCTAGTTCTTCTTGCATTGCCATCATCTAACTTTCATCTCGTTCTGCATCTTAAAATTTCTTTGGATCAATGAGAGAGATAAAAGCAGCATGGCTCATCATTTGATTGAGTTATCCTCTGGTTCTGGCTGGGTTTTGGACATTGTCCAAAATGGCTTCAACTGGATGATCCATATGAGTCTGGATCTCTCTTTACAGATCTTCATGTTGCACTGGAGCTTGTTCCTCTATTGCCTAAACTGTTTCTTCTTGATTATCCATGAAGTTTATCTCATGATGATTGAGATTAGCTCGTGGTTCTCCTGAGTTGAGAATGATTCCTTCATCCTCTCCTTTGTAACTCTTGATTTTGAAGGAATCCGGGATCTACAATTCTTCTTTTTCTCCAGCATTTTCATCTTCTAGAGTTAAATCTTCTGGATTGGAACTTTCTTATCCTACATGGTTAGTCTCATCGAAATCTACATGTATACACTCTACCACTGTTTGGGTTCGTTTGTCATAGACTATGTAAGCTTTGCTATGTGGTGAGTAGGCAAGGAAAATTGCTTCATCAGATTTAGGATCAAATATTCGTAATTACTCTCTATCATTTAGGATGTAGCATTTACATCCAAAGACTTTGAAGTACCTGTGAGCCCGGGGTTTTGCAGTCCCTCTCGCGAGACGATGATGACGTATACCCGATTTTATTCCTCATGATAAAAATTCTTTTTTGGAATTTTTATTACCGATATAAAATTTTCTACAAATTTTATTTTCAGAAAAATTCAGTTCGACATGTCCGGTAACGCGTTCATTGGTAGCTCAGACCGATGATTTGCACCCAAAAATAAATTTAGTCCAAAATACCCATAAAAAGTCAAAAAAAACCCTCAATTATTCAAATATTCCTGCTGATATTGGTTTTGGCTGAATTTTATTGCATTTCCCAGATTTCAGGCTTAAATCATGCTTTTAAGATCTGTCAGGAGAGTGAGGCCACCGTCGGCCTTGTCGATACCGCCGACGGTATTATCCATGCCGCCAGCGGCATGGATTTCTACAGCAGAATAGCTGTGTGCCTTTTTGCTCGATATTTGTCGGACAATTAATCAAAGATAATTTCCACCAGATTTTAGCATGTATAAGGAGGCATTTCTAGAAATTTTAAGGGTTCAACACTTCTACCGCTCAAAATCTTAAGGAGATTTTGAGCTTTTTAGCTAGTTCTAGTGGGATAAAGTTTAGAATTGTAAGAAAAGAGGATTCGTTTCATCTTTTCTTGGTTTTTCTCCACTTAACTCTCTGACACTTAAGGATATTTAGGTTTAGAATTCATAAAAATAGGATTTAGAGCCTTAAATTCCCCACTCACTAACCAAATCATCAATTGAGCTCCCTGGAGGTGTCATTCGGATCACGAAGAGGTGGATTCACGGCCCCGAGCTAAAAATTCTAAGTCTCATAGCTGTTTGGCTTTCATTTTACTTTTTTGTTGCGTTTATTTATTGTTTTGTGCTTAGTTTTGGATTTTTGGTCACTTTCCAACCAAAAACAGCTGCTTCAAGAAACTGAAGCCGCCAGAAGTATCAACCATGCCACCAGCGGCATCGTTGATATTGCCAGTGGCCTCATTTGCCCCCAACGGCCTCATTTTACTGCAGGACCCTTTCTTTATGGTATCCAGAATGTCATACATTCTGCCTGTGTAAATGAGATCACCAGCAGCATCAGTGATGCCGCTGGTAGCCTCATTCATACCACCGCCGGTATGGCCTTTTGGACAGTAGTTTTATTTTCATTTTTATTTCCGACCTAGTTTAATTTCTGAAGCTAGGGTGTACAATGCAGCCACGAAGGTCCAGAACCTTCTGAAAACAAACCTCACCCCATAACATGTTGCATTTTCACTAATAATCTGGTTAAAATAATTATCGAGTCTAAAATATGGATATAACAGAACTTTCCCGCAAACGCCGTTTAAGCCCCATTTTTAGCCATCCAATGGGGCTCCATAAATTGTAAAATAAATATGCCTTGTTCAAGCTAACTTGGGTCTTGTTTTGTTTACTAACTATGCATGTTACGTGATATATCTCATACAACGTGCAGTATTTGTGCTAACCGTTTTTTTGCAGGTAAATTTAGGGTAAAGGAATGTTAGGCCTTCACGTATTTTATTTGTTGCATAGAAAAATTTATAGGACTTCAAAAGCCATGTAATTATTATTTTACTTTCTTAATTTCATTTGTTGGATAACTATAATAATTTATTTATTTACCGCTTTGAATGCTTGGTTAATGCGAAAACAATATATAAACCGAAAATGCAATAAAGAGGGTGGATTAAAACCGATTAAGAAAGAATGAAATCGTTTAACTTAGCCAATGTAAAATAGAAAACATCATCTAAACTCAAAACCTCTACTTAAGGTATGGTCTACCAATCGGTGAGAAAAACGTACCAAATTTTCCCAGTTGAGTTGAACCGGGTGTCGATTATATTTTAAGTACGGGATTTCAATCTCGTATCTTTTGGACATTAAAATATGCAAAACCATTTTTTACAATCACCATCATGCTCATTATTTTCATGGAGACCGCTCCTCTAGCCCAGCTTCACAGCGCATCCAAAAAGTTGTCGCTCACAGTGGCGACTCCGTTGGGGACTTATCTCTTTAAACTTGAACTTAAAATTTTCAATTAGTTTAAAAAGGTTTTGATGATGTATTGAAATCATTGGCCAAATTAAAACTTCATTTTTTTCATGACATTTTATCCTTATGCGTGTAGATAGTTTAGTAATATTAGGTGCCCTATTTTACCCGAGAAACTCGCGAAAGTATCACTCATGCCCTATTTGGAATTGAGGATACCTAGTGAGTGGATCGCTCGTTTTAACCAACACGTAAACTCCTACGATAGGACCTATTTGGGGCGTGGTTGAGCAACATGGAATCAAGGTAAACAAGAACCTTCTGCATCAATAACCCTATACCAAAGCCGCGCTAGAAAAAGCCTTAACACTTTATTCCCTTAGGAGCACTGAAAAAAACAAAATAATTGGGATGCGCTTCTTTCGCCATTTCCGGTGAAGAAGCTAAACCTCCATCCTTTCGAAAGAGGCATTACGCGGGAGTCATAAGGTTGGAAGAGGGATGCTTCATATGCTATATGCTACGTGCTACGTGCTACGTGCTCATGAATCACCCATGTATCGGCTTCAAGAGCCAAAAATCAACCATCTTACCCTTACCGATCTCTATTAATAGAAGAGGTTTACCAACATCCGTAGGACTACTTTTGTACCCCATCGAGTCACGATATATCACTATGCGTGATGATGGGTATGAATGTCCCATATATGTTCAAGGGATAAGCCGTCGCATCATCGCTAACCACGTCTACGTGTAGCCATACATACCATGCATCGATTATTAGACAAAGGTCATTCACCCCATCCATGGCATCACACAATCCATCCATGATCTGATCCACTGCCTACCATTTCAGCTAGGAGGAGATGAAGTTATCATTACACCCCGGTTAGGAGAAGGCATGAACACTGTCTGATTCATCATTCTCTCACCCCAGTTGTCACCATGGAAGTTGAAGGGGTTCCGTATACTAATTCTAGTACGGAGTTAGATTCAGATCAGATTCAGTTGGATTAGAATTGCTCTTAGCCAGCCATGTCTTTCCCAAGCAATGATGGAAACCCTCCTCTACCTGAGGAACAAGTTGACCCTACTCCTACCTCGGGAGCAGCGTCTTAGCCCCCTCCTGATTTTGACTTTCCAAGTGCTATGGCTCAATTCCTGAACTTAGATGCATTCCAAGCCTCTATCCAAACCACTATCCAGGCAGTCGTTAAGCAAGCCCTTGAGGATAGGAATTCCGACAGGGTCTCTGAGTCAGATATGTAAGCCCAGAATGGTTTTGCACAGATGTTATCTATCCGATAGGGACAAGATCCATTGCACCTATTTTTCACCCAACACCCTCGACTTAGCCTATGGCAAGCCCGTTTCAGTTTTGACAATCCTCCGCTTTCCTGCAAGCCTCAACAACTTTTGATTATTCCTTACAATCTAAGACCTTTTACTCAAAGCTCGGTTCCTCCAGCATTCACTCATCAGTTTTTAGCTTCTTCCAGTGGACTAAACTAACCTCTACCGTCCTTTACTCCTCTTTAGTTTGTTGTAACTCCTAAGGGCACTACTTATCCCCAAAATCCTTTCAGTAGCCAGATAATTGCTCGTCCTCACCTTGACATTCCTCCACCATCTCTACTAATCAATGACCAGGTCATGCAGCCTTCGAGCGTGACACCTGAAGTAGCTGCGTTTATTCGCCAAATGATGGCCTCTCAGACCAATCACGACCATGTCACATAATCACTGGGCATGACACCTAAGGACACAGCTCTCTCTCACTATTGATCAATGACCAGGTCATACAACTTCTAGGCATGACACCAGGGATTCAAGCCTACATCAACCACCTCATAGCTACCAAGGAACCCGAGCGAGGAGAGGATTGGGTCCCCGATAATTTCACTATACCGAATATGGCGTGTTATGATGGTTCTAGTGCCCATGCTTCCTACATTATTATATATGAAAGAGTTATGCGTCTAAAAAAATTAATTTATAAAGTACGTGCTGAAATGTTTCCTTGTTCCTTACGGGGCCCTACTCTTGAATGGTATCATACTTCGCCTCAGCACATTGTCACTAATTGGAAACTTCTTTCTGAAGCTTTGAAAGTGCACCATGGTTTCAACACTATGATGGAAACAACCCTCCAACACCTTGAAGGAGTCCTCCAGATGCCCACCGAAAGCTTCAACCAATATTTTAATCGGTGGATGTCAACGCATGTTCTAATGAAATCTAAGCTAAGCCTTGAGGAGATGATTGTTAAACTCCTAGAAGGCTCCCTTCGTCTTTTCCGCAAAGAAATAGTTACTAATTCATTCCTTTCTTATAAGGATGTGTTTGAAAAAGCCAAAAAAATTGACCGTGAGGCAGAGCGCGAGTAGGCAGAAAAGGCAGGAAAGCCCTAGTTCAGAAAGAATAATGATGCTCAGCCCTCAGCTCTGGAAACTGCTAAACCCAAAGCCCTGGCTGCAGTTCAGGTAGTTTCTCAAGCCCCTGCTGCACCCCTAGCAATAACTCAAGCTCTACCGGTAGTTGCCGCTATCCAGCCTCCTCGTCCTCCTTTCTTTTTGGCCAATCCATACAAACATCCCCTTTGGGTTATTTTTAAGCGTTTGAGGGAAGTAGGTAATATCCTGTCCCTCCAAGAGTATAAACCGCCTAACCCTGATCATAAGAACAATTTTTATAACTACCACATTCAAGTGGGTCACCAAACCAACAACTATAAGGCCTTGCTCTTAGCTATCCAGCGTCTTGTTAGTGAGGGAAAGATCGTTGAACCTGATAAAGCCCCAAGCACCATGAGCAACCCTTTTCCAAATTTTGGAAACAAGGTGGGCATGATCCATTTCGGCTTACCCGAAGCCATAGTTTTTGATCTCCTTACCCGTGGGCCAAAGAGTGGCGATTTTGTTCTGGTTATTGGTTCTAGTCTTCCATCCAATTCAGTTTTTGATCTGATCAGCCAAGCTAATTTGGGTGTTAATTTGGTTTAGGGTATGGATGTTGTCCTGAATCCGCCTAAGATAGAAAGCAGCAGAACTCAGCCATTGTGGCTAAGAGAATGAAAGTTGAGAAAAAGCCACTCTTTAGCGTAGATTCCTTTATTTTGAAGGACGACTATTCCGATAAAGATGAGGGAGTAGTCAAAGTGGCCAAGGTCGTAAGCACTGAACTATTTAAGGTTGATTTGCCTACCAATGAGAAGCCGAATGAACTATTTAGGGTTGACCAGAATGAGCTCTGAGTTACAAGACCCAGATTTAGACCGTGATAAACCACAATATCTGTTTGAAACACAAGCCACTCGAAGTGTCTTGCTCGATAATGTTCTCAACATTACCCGGAATGGCCGAGTGTATAAGCCCAAGTATCATCACCTCCATCTGGATAAAGACCCGATCTCTAAGAGGATAGCCACCACTGCAAGGCCTCCTTCTCCATCGCTGCCTGTTCTGGCCAGCCTCGAGGTTGATCCTCTCATTACTCAACTCAAGAACACCCAAGCTCGTTATAGTATCTCGTAGTTGGTTTTCGATTCTGATGGGAATTCTAATGGGCATCATAAGGGATTAACTAAGCAACTCCTTAATTTGGAAGCTACTCCGACCACTTCTATTATCAAGATGTGCGCTAGGTTTCAAGAAGGCATTCCTCTAAGGAAGGGACCAGAGATTGTATTTGATTATTTTGATCTGCTGCTTAAGGGTAGGGATCACAACAGGGCCTTGTTCATCTGAATTCAGATCCACGATAAGACCATACCCTATGTCATGGTAGATGATGGCTCTACCCTAAATCTCTATCCCCTGAAAGTCCTTCCTCACTTAGGCCTATCAAAGGAAATGCTTGAAAAATCTAGCACTATTATCTGGGCTTATGATGATTCGAAGCGCAATATGATTGGGACCTTTGAGGCAGAAGTCACTATTGGAGGTGTTAAGAGCAATGTGTGATTCACTGTACTCGAAATTCCTATTACTTACTCTTTATTGCTTGGCTGGCCTTGGCTCCATGCCTTGGCTATGGTTCCCTCCACTCTCCATCAGAAAATCAAGCTCATTCATAAGGACATATTGAAAACTATCAAGGTCGACCCTGGTTCCGTTGTGGCTATTATGGAAGTCAAAGCTAAATTGGAGGAAGGTCTTCAGGTTGCTGTGATTAGTAAGAATGACAAATAAACTCCCTTTTGGCACAATTATCTCCTCTCCAATATAGGAAAACTGATGAAGAGATCTGGGTATAAGCCTGGTAGAGGCTACGAAATGTATGAGCAGGGAATTATCGAGGCTTTAGAACTAAAGGTGTTGGTCCGCCAGGCTGGGTTAGGGGTATAAGCCTAGAAAGATCTACCATTGTGTTCCATCTTGCTACTATCGCATGGTGACTATTTGCAAAATTCAAGGCAAGAGGCCTTATAAGGGAGAGCCTGAACCCTTCGAGCATAATGGGAAAATGTGGCCCGATTTTGAGATCTTTAAGGATGTTTATAACTTTAAAGCTGGCTACATGGTTATTTCTGCTGAACCTGAATCCGCCGAGCATATTGCGCCTGTCAAGGTCATTTCTGATAAGCTTAAGGGAAAAGGTAAGATGTATCCTAAGGATGAATCTGGGGGAAGTAATGAAGAATCCGCCAATCCAAAGGTCGAAGATGCTGTGGGTACTATAACCAAGGCTACTACATTTTTTTATCAAGAAGGATTGGAAGGGTGAGAGAACCAGGGAAGAGGATGCCATGATTAAGATCGTGAGGAAGCTTGCTAGGGCCCAAGTCGAGAAAGCTAACCTGTCCAGGGAACCACCACTCACTGCCGCCCAGAAGAGAGCTCTAGATAATGACCTGGATGTTATCCCGATGAAAACTATAGAGGATGCTCCTCCTGTTGCTCCCGCCGCCGCTGAAGCCCCTTCGCCTGTGGAGGATGATAATATAGATGATGTAATTTCAATATTTCTGTTGTTTTTTATGAAAAAAATGTTGCCTAGAAGGCTTTTAATTCAATCAATGACTCTAGTTTTGCTTACTTGTTTGATGTTTTTCCTAATGGATTCATGCATTCACATAATAATACGCATAACGTTTTTAGCATTAGCGATACTTCTTTAAGTGAAATAAACCTAAGTATTGATGACAGTCCTAAAATGGTAACCATTTCCAACGATTTAACCCCCAACGAAAAAAGTGAGATAATAAAAGTGCTTAAAGATCATGTTAACGCTTTTGCCTGGTCGTACGAAGATATGCGTGGAGTTGATCGTCAAATTACCGAGCACAGAATTCCAACTGATCCTAAGTTCAAACCTGTCAAGAAGAAGCTCCATCAGTTAAGACCAGAATGGGCAGATCGGGTCAAGGCAGAGGTTTTAAGATTGATTAAAGCTCAATTCATCAAATTTGTGGAATATCCGACTTGGTTGTCCAATATGGCTCCCATTCCAAACAAAGATGGTAAGGTCCCAGTTTGTGTTTACTTCCGAGATCTCAATAAGGCTTTCCCTAAGGACGATTTCCTGCTTCCTCACATTAATGTTCTGATTGATAGTGTCGCCAGGGCAGCCATGTACTTGTTCATGGATGGATTCTTAGGTTATAATTAGATTCTAGTGGATATCGTTGATAAGGTTAAAACGACGATCATTACCAAATGGGGGGTTTGTTACTACAAAGTAATGCCATTTAGGTTGAAGAATGTCGGGGACACTTATCAGCGTGACATAACTTCCCTCTTACATGACATGATCCATAAAGAAGTGGAGGTATATGTGGATGATATGATTGTGAAGTCTGCTACCCGAGAAGAGCACCATGCTATTCTCGACAGGTTCATGACTCATATTGAGAAGTATAATCTCCACCTAAATCCGAAGCAGTGTGTGTTGGGGTTACTTTAGGAAAATTATTAAGGCATGTGGTTAGTTAGAAAGGGATTGAAATGGATCCTGATAAAGCTAAAGCCATCAGGGATATGCCTCCGCCTAAAACAGAGAAAGAAGTCCGATCAATTTGGGGTCCTTACAGTAAGCTAGTCAGTTTATTTCTTACCTCACTACTATATGCAAACACATCTTCAAACTATTGAGAAAGTAGGAACCATTGGTATGGCATGATGAGTGCCAAGTGGCATTTGACAGAATCAAGGCTTATCTTATTGACCCACCCGTTTTGAAACCCCCCATCCCCAGGAAACCTTTGATCCTATACCTGGCTATCGAAGAGTTTTCTATAAGGGAAATGCTTGTCCAATAGCACGATGATAAATGGGAGCACGCGATCTATTACTTGAGCAAGAAGTTGTTGGATTATGAAACCCGTTACTCGATTATGGATAAAACTTGCACCACCATGGCTTAGCTCACTAAGAAGCTGCGCCATTACTTTCAATCTTACCAAGTCCAAGTCGTGGCTAAGATTGGCCCCATTAAGTACCTTTGTTAGTCCCTCATCCTAGCCGATAAATTTTCTCGATGGTTGCTACTTATATCCGAGTTCGATATTGAGTATGTAATGAAGAAGGTTATTAAAGGGCGGGCAGTGGTAGAATTCTTGGCTAATTAACCGCTTGATTCCAATTATGTTGAGAACTTGGAGTTCCTTGATGAGTAGCTTGCCTCCATTAAAATCCTCAACCATGTGTGGACTATGTACTTTGATGGTGCCGTGAACCAACGGGGAGCATTCCTTGGAGTCATCATAGTCACACCTCACAACAAAATCATCCTGTTGTCCAAACTCTTGGAATTTGCGGTCATCAATGGTGTTGAGTATTAAGCATGTCTATTTGGTCTTGAGGCCCTCCTCTGTTGGGAAATAATGATCCGGATCATAAAATTAAACTAAAATATCCGAATCAAGTTTGAAAGAAACAATAACTTAAACTCCCAAATCCAAATGGAAACATTCAGACAAGATCCAGCTACAAGGTCACCCATTGAAGACATCAAGTACCTGAGCATACACTGGAATCATCAGGATAAAGTTTGGAAAGGAAAAAAACTTTAATCCTTCAAGATTAGCATCCGGAAGAACTAATTGCACTAGGGAGACAACTAGTCTAAAGACATCCGGAAGGCTCATGCTTAAAGACAATAGGAAAAGTTTCAAAGATAACTATTCCCTCCACCTTTCTGGTCTACATAGTTAAAGATCATTTCCGTATATGCAAGACAAAAGAGATAGCTTGCACTGACATCTATTAAACGTAGACCAATAGGAGGCACATGGAGCTCAAACCAAAAGGTTACTTATATAAAAGTTGGTGTGTCACTAACATACAAGGAAAATGATCACTAACATCTTTTCAGTCTCAATCCCAAGGATTCAAACGGGTCAAATTACTATCTAATGGATTGATCAATGGCTCCGAAAGCACTACATACAACCTGATCAAGGGTGAAGATTAAACTCAAGCTCAACAACCCATAACGGGTAAATTTATGATAGAAACCTATAAAAGGGAAGCTTCACACATTGAGAAGGCTGGCTGGTTGATTTGAAAAAGTATTTAACAAGAACATTCACTTAAACAATCAGTAATCACATCCCTCTAAGAATTAGACATTTCCAAAATTTGTTGTAAGGATTCCTAAATGAGTTATAAACTTAAGGAAATCCAAAATCAAAACCTTTGTGAAAACAAGAGTGTTAGAATCTCCCACTTGGGTAAGTTGTGAGATTGGGATACAACTTAACGTTGGTACTTTGAGTAGGATCTCCCTGTAGGACTCAGCTTAGATTTGGAGTAGAAGTCTAAGTGGTATATACTGCTGAAGACAAAAGGACTCAGCTAGGAGTTAGTACTTCTAGTGGTATATCCTACATCCAGAAGGGGATACCATCCAGAGATAAATTGTAAGGCTTGATTCCTCCCAGTTGGAAAGGAATCTACTAGTGGAAAAGTTCAGAGGAAGGAAACTACGGGGACTGGAGTAGGCAGGGCTGAACCAGGATAAACTCCTTTGTGTTTGATCTCTTTAACTCTTTATTTATTGCATTATATTGTCATATCCATATCATCCGGATCCATCATCCGGATTATAATCAACCACGCTACATTAAGACTTTTCAAAGTCTGTTTATTCCGCAACAAATGGTCATTCACCCCCCTCCACCCTTATAAAGACCCTCACAGGGTCTAACAAGTGGTATTAGAGCAAGTACTCAAAACTAGAGGTCTAACAATCTCAAGCTAAAAGGTCCAAAATTTTGATTCAAATATCAAAATGAGTTTCCAAAACTTACAACTCCTTCCCGAGGGTATGTCCATTACCCGTCCTCCACTCTTCACCGCTGAACACTAAATATTCTGGAAAAACTGGATGAAGAACTTCATTCAATCATAAAGCATGCAAGCATGGTTGGTTATCCAGAATGGCCCATATGAGCCTACTTATAAAGTAGAGGGTATGATCACCCGAAAGCCATTAAGCTTATGGGATGAGAATGATTTTAAAAAGTTGCGTGAAAACATAAATGGTATTAACATGCTTCATTGTTCTCTTAGTGCAACATAATTTAACAGGATATCCGGATGTAAGACTGCAAAGGAGATCTGGGAGAAGCTGGAGGTAACCTATGAAGGAACAAGTAAAGTAAAAGAAGCAAAGATTGATCTACTCTAGCAAAAAGTCGAATACTTCAAGATGGAGCCAAAAGAATCCATCAGTAGCATGAACACTAGATATACCAATCTAGTGAATGAGATGAAGAGGCTTGGAAAGGAAGTCTCTAAAGTAGAAATGGTGAAAAAGGTGCTCCGGAGTCTCACCAAGGAGTGGGATAACAAAAAGACTGCTATTGAGAAAGCTCATGACTTAAATGTTTACAATTATGATGAGCTCATTGGCAATCTCTTTACTCAAGAGCTATCCTTGGAGAGATATAGCCAACAGGAGAAGAAGCCTGAAGAAAAGAAGAAAGCTATTATACTAATGGTAGAATCCACCGGATCAGCTTCATCCAGAGAAGAAGAGCAAGTCACTGAATCACTAAGCACCAAAGAACAACTTGCCTTATTAACAAGAAAGCTCAACAGATTCGTACAAAAGAAAGATAAAAGAAAATCAAGAAAGTATGAATCCTGTAAACCAAGGGAAGGCACATCCAGAAGAGACAGGCCTAAAAAGAATCTGAAAGAAAAGAAGGATCCGGAAAAACAAGTTGCCTGCTTTCAATGTGGAGAAAAAGGTCATTCCAGAACAAAATGCCCCAAGCTTAAAAGAGCCAAGAAGTATAAAAAGAAGGCAATGGTGGCTACCTAGAGCAACAGTGAGAAAAGTGGCAGTTCATCTACAACAGAAGAAGAAGAGACTGCCAACTGTGCATTCATGGCACTGACTGATCCGGAAGGAGAGCAATTTGGGAAGAATGCCTCTAAGCAAGATAAAATACAAATTGAGGAATGAGAATTAGAGACATCAAGCACTGGGGTAAACTCTTCTTCTAACTCTGCTTCTAATTTTAACCTTGCTAGAGCTCTATCTATTGTGATCAAGAGTGTGAAGAAGAATGCAAAAACAATCAAGTCTTTAAGAAGACAAGTGTTAGAAATTCCTAAGGATAGTGAAGCCTTGGCACAAGATGTCAACCTGATAAGGACAGCAAAGAACATTGATGAAGTTAAGGAGAACTACCTAAAAAATCAAGTGCAAATGCTAAGTGCCAATCTGATTGGGCTGGATAGAGAAATAGCACTGGTAAAGGAGGCATTCGGATGGAAATCAAATTCCCCACAAAGAAGGATAAATCCAGGGAAGGCTACATAAAAAATTCCACATCATGCTCCCAAAGGAAATCTAAAACCCTCTAACTAAAAGGTAAAAGAGGTCAGCAGGCAACCAAAGATATACTACTGCTCAAATGGGAAAGGCTAAGGTGGTTTACAACCAACAACCTTTCAAATAAAGAAGAAATTGTGCAACAGAAGTTACACCCCCAACCAGCTTTCGGATACACACTGGACCATCTACAAGTATACAAGGAGTTGGATATAGAGGAAACTATAGGAAGGAAGATCTTGAAAGGATAAAAAAAGGAACAGAACAGATCCATTGCTGGGTGTAGGTTTTGTTGGAAAAACAATCATATTACTAAATTATATAGATTAAAAAAAGGTTATTATGATGTTAATCCTTAGCCTAAGATGGTTATTAACCCGAGAGGACCCAAATCTGATTGGGTACCCAAACCCACTTGATCTGTTTTACAGGTATGCCTTAGATCTATAGTAGATCAACACACTTGGTGCATTAATAGTGGATGCTCAAGGCACATGACAGGTGATGAGAAGGCCTTCATCACATTAACCCAGTAGAAGGGAGGCAAAGTAAGCTTTGGAGACAATAAAAAAGGATAGATCATTGGACATGGAACCACTGGATCCAAATTAAAAATTGAAGATGTCTCACTGGTTGATGGATTGAAGTTAAACTTACTAAGTGTAGCCCAACTCTGTAACAAAGGAAGAAAAGTCACATTTGATTTCAGAGGCTGCTCAATTCATAATAGTAAGTCTAATCAATGTATACTTTATGCACCTAGAGTAAATAATGTCTATTCTGTTAACATTATAAATTAGAAAAAGAATATCTGCTTGGTGTCAAAAGAAGAAGAATCGTGGCCATGGCACCATAGTGTGGTACATGTTAGCATGAACCTCCTATCCAAAGTAGCCAAAAAGGAATTAGTAGTGGGTTTGCCTAAGGTTGCTTTTGATAAGGATCATCTATAAACTACATGCCAATTAGGTAAACAATATAAGAAAAGTTTCCCTTCCATTTCCTATATTCCTTCAAAAAGAGTACTTGAACTCTTACATATAGATCTCTTTGGTCCAATTAAACCCTTGAGTTTAGGTAGAAGAGAATACACCATGGTAATTTTGGTTGATTATTCTCGATATACCTGGGTTCTCTTGGTAGCAAGTAAAGATGAGGCCTTTGGCCAATTCTCAAAAACATTCATCCAGATAGAAGTAGAACAGGGCATAAGCATTGCACGCATCCGGAGTGATAATGGTGGTGAGTTCAAAAATAGACATTTTACTAAATTTTGTAAATCTAAGGGCATTGAATATAACTTCTTTGCCCCTCACACCCCTCAAAAAAATGGATTTGTTAAGAGAAAGAATAGGACCATAGTTGAGATGGCTAGAACAATGCTAAGTGATAATTGTTTGCCAAGATATTTCTAGGGTGAGGCCGTAAACATAGCATGTTACATATTAATAGAGCTCTCATTAGAAAGACCATAGAAAAGACCCTATATGAAATCTGGAAGGGAAGAAAACCTAAAATTGGGTACTTTAAGGCATTTGGATGTAAATGCTACATCCTAAATATTAGAGAGCAACTATGAAAATTTGATCCTAAATTTGATGAAGCAATTTTCCTTGGCTACTCAATACATAGTAAGGCTTATAGAGTCTTTAATAAATGAACCCAAACTGTGGTAGAGTCTATACTTGCAGATTTTGATGAGACTAACCACGCAGGTAAAAGAAGTTCAACTCCAGAAGATCCAATTCCTGAAGCTGAAGAATCTGCAGAAAAGAAGGAGGCAAAAATTCCTGATTCATTCCAAATCAAGAAGTATAAAGAAGAAGATGATAGAATACCCATTGATCCAGAAGTACAACAAGTTAATCTCAGCCAACAAGAGATTAACTTTAATGAATGTCAAGAAGAAGTAGCTGAGGCAGAATTGGAACAAGCTCCAATCCAATAAGAAGGACTACAAAGGGAAATTCGGACTCACATAGATCATTCAATGGATAATATTCTAGATGATGTTGAAATCCAGAAAGAACCAGAGCTCAACTCAACAGGATGATGAGTCATGCTACCTTTGTCTCATTAATTGAGCCAAAGAAATTCCACGATGCAGAAGGTGATGAAAGTTGGATGATGGCCATGCAAGAAGAACTAGATTAGTTCTCCAGAAATGATGTTTGGGATCTAGTACCACCTCCCAAAGGAAAATCAATCATTGGCACTAAGTGGGTGTTCCAGAATAAGCTTGATGAATATGGAGTTGTAGTAAGAAACAAGGCAAGATTGGTTGCCCAAGGATACAACCAGCAAGAAGGTATTGATTTTGAAGAAACCTTTGCACCAATAGCAATGTTGGAGGCAATTCGGATCCGATGCTCTTTTGCTTCATTCATGGGGTTTACACTATACCAAATGGATGTCAAAAGTGCATTTCTAAATGGTGTTATCCAATAAGAGGTCTATGTTAAGCAACCTCCCGGATTTGAAGACCCAAATCATCCAGATCATGTGTACAAACTGAAGAAGGCTCTCTATGGATTAAAGCAGGCACCTAGAGCTTGGTATGAAAGATTAACCTTATTCCTTATATCTAAGGGATACATCAGAGGAAGGCAGGCACCACACTCTTCATCAAGAGGAAGAAGGATGATCCTATCCTAGTCCAAATTTATATGGATTATATCATCTTTAGAGCTCCTAATGACAAGATGTGCAAGGAGTTTAGCTCTCAAATGCAGAAGGAATTTGAGATGTCCATGATGGGAGAACTCAATTTCTTCCTTGGTTTACAAATCAAGCAAAGTCCGGATGGGATCTTCATTAATCAATCAAAATATACCAAGGAGATCTTGAAGAAGTTTGAAATGGACAAGAGCAAGCCTATGTCCACTCCAATGGGATCAGATACAGTCCTATCCAAGGATTGTGAAAGAGAAGATGTTAATTAGAAGCTCTATAAAGGGATGATTGGTTCTCTCCTATACTTGTCAGCTAGCAGGCCTGACATACACTATGCAGTTTACTACTATGCTAGGTATCAAACCAATCCTAAGGATTCTCATCTCAAGGTAGTAAAGAGGATTCTTAGATACCTCCTAGGAACCACTGAAGTTGGGTTATGGTATCCTAGTAATGGAGATTTCACACTCCAAGGATTTACTTATGCAGATTATGGAAGAGATACTCTTGAGAGAAAGAGTACATCTGGAGGCTACCATTTCCTTAGAGATTGCTTAGTATCACGGTACAGCAAGAAGCAAACTTCAGTTGCTCTATCTACTACACAAGCAGAAGATATGGCAGCTGAAAGTTGTGTGGCTCAACTCCTTTGGATCAAGCAACAACTAGAAGACTACGTAGTTCAATCCAGATTTGTGGATGTTATGTGAGAAAATAAAAGTGCTATTGATGCGTCAACAAATCCGGTGCTCCATAGCAGGATGAAGCATGTCAATATAAGGCATCATTTCATCCCAGATAATGTAATAAAGAAGGATGTTGCATTGGTGTACATCCTAACAAATGAGCAAAGAGCAGACATCTTTACTAAGCCACTGAGTAAAGATCAATTTGGGAAGCTAAGGGAGTCAATTGGTATGTCCAATCCAGTTTGAAGTTAATCCCAAAGAGAATAGGCATAGAAGAAAAATCAATTCTGGAAGAAACTCTACGACGTCAGTAGAAAATAATGACATATGAAAGTAAAAGTGCTTAAAAGTAACTGTCACTTTTTGAATTTCAAACATTTATTGGGGGTTACACGCGCGGTAAATTAGATAGTTTGTTTTTAAAATAAACTGTTCCCATTCTCCGATTAAACTAAATTTATCTCTCTCCTAAATTTTTGATTGTCATGTCATCAATCCAGTCAAGATTAACGGCATCAGGATTACTAAAATACCCTAGCCTTGAAAAATCTATATAAACCCCCCCCCCCCCCCCCCAAAAAAAATAAATTCACTTTCCTTTTCACATGAGCAACTACCTTACTGTTACTCTACAAATTTCAAAAGCTAAACCCTAATTCCTTTAATCTTTCTAAAATGGCTGCTATTATAACTAGCGAAGGACCAAACATGCTCCCACAAAAGAATTACATTGAAGAGTCTGAGCTCAATGACAAAGACTTTATCCTTATTCACTATAAACCTTTCGATTCTGTAATCCCCACTGATTATTTGGAAGACAACTTTCTGTTTAAGACAGACCTTTATTCAAAACTCATTGAAGATCAGCATATGGGAGACCTCCTTAAAATAAATTATCCAACCTATCGGGACCTAGTACGTGAATTCTACTCCAATCTGAAAGAACACAAGTTTCATGATGCTCTAAGAACTACAGTCCAAGGGAAGGTAATCACTGTAACTCCAAGATTCTTTGAAAAGTTTCTCAAAATGAAAAATGATGGGGTCTAGCTAAGAAGTGATGGAGATGAACTGGAGGTCAAATATGAAGCCAAGATGTGGCTGCATCCCAACTATTTTGGTAATAAATGTTCAACATACTTCACAGAAGTACCAAGATACCTACAACATGCACTAGCCAAATTGGTGCTCATCCAGAAGGGATCTTTCACCATAGTGTCTTCCTTCCAGCATTATGACCTACAACATTGCGTGAAGAGTAGAGTGGTTAATATGTCGATACTAATTATTCACTACCTAAAGCAATACAGAAATTCGCATAGCGCGCTTATCACTCGGATCCTAGTTGCCAATGAAGTTAATCTATCTGGATTTTAGTCAATCACTGGAAAAGAAATTCTCGAGAAAAACTTTAGAAAGTTAAGCTTGGGGAAATATGGAATGAGGAGAAGGCTAAAAAGCTCTGTGATGAGAAGAATGCTAGAACAAGGAAAGCTACAAATCTAGATGCAATTGCTCCTGCTCCCAAGAAAGCACGAACCTCCAAACCTAAGGTAAGGAAGGAACTGGCCTTAGTTTCAGCTGGGGAAGTAAATGAGTATGCCTTATCCATAACCTAGATATTGGCCAAATCCACTAAAAAGCCTAAGTCGATAGGCAGATTGATTAAAGTAGCTGATAAAATGAAAAAGCATGTATGCAATCTGGAAGCAAGAGAAACCATCATAGTGGCTGTTGCTGCAATTAGAAAAGGATATCAGAAGGGGCAGAAAAGAAAGATAACAGAGATGTTGATAGAGGAGCATGGGTCTGATGAGGAAGAAACGGAGGATAAGGCTCCTATGCTAAAGAAGTAACTCACCTAGAAGGGGTGTACATTTGATGAGGTAGTACAAGCTCAAAAGCATCAGAAGAAAAAGGCTGAAAAGCCTGCTGGAATTCTAATTGATAAAGAAGCTACAAAAAGGGTAGTGCTAGAAGAATTGGCAAAATCCAGATTATCCAAGGGCAAGCATGTGCCCGGATCAAATGAAGATATCCTTTCGAAGGATCCTCAGTATGATAAAATGATGGTATCAGTTGCAGATAATTACCGGATATACAATCTGACCATCGAGGGACCCGGAGGATCGTCTACTACACCTATTCTAGTAGGCCCAACTACTTTGGAAGTACTATCTAAAATTCTGGAATTAGACTCTTTCAACTTCTAAGCTATCAGAACCTCTACCAGAATTTGCTGAATCTGGAGGTTGAAACAACAAACATCAAAAGTCCTGAAAAGGCATATGTAGAGGGTGTTGAGGACATTTCCAACACGCTTGGGGAGGCTATCAAAAGTCCTAAAAAGGCACATATAGAGGAGATATAGGACATTTCCTAACATCCTGGGGTTGAGGTGGAAGCTAATAAAGTGAGAAGTGAAGATATAAACATTTAGATCCAAACGCCAATCACTGAGGTACTTCCTAACCTAGTTAATCTATATACTAATAATTCTCCTGCTGATGAAATAGCAAAGGACAACCTGAATGTCCAATCTCCAAATACATCTAAGGAAATCAGTCTAACCTAGAACACACCATTCCAGAGGAGGGACCTAGTCTGAGATCCGATGAGACTGCTCCTAAAGTGGACTCGAAGGACGAGGCTAGTCCGAAGGAATGGTTGGAGGAAGAAGAAGAAGATAACAGTGGCTCTTCTGGCTCATCCGGAGATGAATCTTCTGACTCAACCAAAGATGATTCCTTAAGTTCATCCGGTGACAAAATCCCTTCTACTGCCAACCCTATCAAAATACCTGTAGCTAAGACCAAACAACCCAAAGTCACAGCCGTGCTTAAACTCCTATAAGAAGCTGCTCTTGAAGAGAAGGAAAAAGGGTATTTCAAGTAGAGTCTCCAGAATATCTACAGACACTTAAAAGCTATTAAAAAGGTGCTCATGGATGAATTCTAGACTTTATACTTGAAGGCTAAGCTTGGGGAAATAAAAGGGAAAGTGCAGAAGATAGCAGAGAAAGTGGAGGATTTTCCCTCTCCAGGTACTTTGGTAGAAGCATTCTTATCTCAAGTCAAACCGATACTTGATGAACTAAAATAAAGTATAGTAGAAGCAAACCGGATTGCCAGTTAAGCAAACACAAGTGCAACCAATAACTGTGCAATTGCTCTGGATAAAATCACCTCTTCCTCCTCTGAGCTTTTAACTGAAATCAAGGAGTACATTGATACCAAGTTTGAAAAGTTGCCAAAATTCATGGTTGAAAGAGAACTAAAGCCTGCAATCACAGAATTGGGAGTAGACCAACAAGTAGTCCAAGAAATGTTTGTGGACATTTTGGATGAAACTCTCCCTAAGATCCAAGAAAAGATGCTAGATGATATGGGTGAAGAGATGGGAATTTGCCTGGCCGGAATCAAAAAGATAATAAATGACTGGAAAGCCTCCGTTACAAAAGAAGTAAAGCTCCAAACGGAATCTTATCCATACCTTTTGGAGAGGTATTAGTGAAGAGATTACTCTCCTTCAAATTCGACTCAATAAACTATCATTATCTGGATCCTCTTCCGTCCCCTCAATACCAGAGAGCCAACTCCTTCCAGTCTTCCATAATTTAATTCAAACAATTGGGGACTTTGGCTTCTTCGGACAAGAAGGGGTGACAACACTGCTAAAGGCACTCTTCCCTTACTTTGATAAGAAAAATCAAGAGTTTGCACTCCACATCCATCCTGCTATTAAACAAACATATACTCAACTAAAGAAAGCCATCTGACCCTATTACCTCACTCCAGTAACCGTCGATCAAATCATTGATGAGAGGAGTAAAGGTAATGTTGACTTCTCCATTTACTCCAAAGCTTGGCAAGACACCTAGGATAACAGAAACTATATGGTAATCGATCCCTAAGCTGAAAACAAAAAGGGGGAGAAAAGTTAGCAAGGGGAAGGAGCAAGCAAAGGCAAGGAAAAGGAAGGAGGACCACCCAGAGGAAATTAAACTAGCTTATCATTCAATGTAAAATTTTGCAATAGCTAGATTCATTCATATATTTCTGTATTTGTAATATTGCACTTCATTGATCTTAGCTATTGTTAACAGCAGAAGTATATAGTGAATATCTAATTTCTGAAAAGACTGCTTCTAAAGTACAATATGAAATTGTACTATAAAAAGATTAGAAGCTAGAATTAAAAAAACATTTGGGGAGTTGGGATGCTAGAATTATGGGGGAGTAAAACTTGTAAATGTCTAAGTATCAAGAATCATACTTAGCTCATATATACTCCATTCCCTTGTGCTTAGTTTTTGTTTCCATCAAATGGGGGAGATTGTTGGGAAACAATGATCTGGATCATAAAATTGAACTAAAATATCCGGATCAAGTTTGAAACAAACAAAAACTTAAACTCCTAAATCCAAACGGAAAAATCCGAACAAGATCCAGCTATAAGGTCATCCATTAAAGACATCAAGTACCTAAGCATATACTGGAATCATCAAGATAAAGTTTGGAAAGGAAACAAACTTTAATCCTTTAAGATCAGCATCTAGAAGAACTGATTGCACAAGGGAGAAAATGAGTCTGAAGACATGCAGAAGACTCATGCTTAAAGACAATGGGAAAAGTTTCAAAGATAACTTTTCCCTCCACCTTTCTGGTCTCATAGTCAAAGATCCTTTCCCCACATGTGAGATAAAAGAGACAGCTTGCACTTTTTAAAAAAAGACAAAAGTACTAACACCGGACAGAAAAACTTAACAACCTTTTTCACCTAGACAAATAAGGAGGCTCGTGGAGCTCACACCAAAAGGCTACTTATATAAAAGTTGGTGTGTCACTAAAATATAAGGAAAACGATCACTGGCATTTTTTAGCCTCAATCCTAAGGATTCAAACGGATCAAATTACTGTCTAATGGATTGATTAACGGCTCCGGAAGCACCACATTCAACCTGATCAAGGGTGAAGATTAAACTCAAGCTCAACAACCCATAACAGCTACATTGCCTATAAAAGGGAAGCTTCACACATTGAGAAGGTTGGCTGGTTGATTTGAAAAAGCAATTAACAATAACATTTGCTTAAGCAATCAGTAATCACATCCCTCCAAGAATCAGACATTTCCGAAATCTCTTGTAAGGATTCCTAACTGAGTTATAAACTTAAGGAAATCCAAAATCAAAACCTTTGTGAAAATAAGAGTGTTAGAATCTCCCACTTGGGTAAGTTATGAGATTGGGATACAACTTAAAGTTGGTACTTTGAGTGGGATCTCCCTGTAGGACTCAGCTTAGATTCGGGGTAGAAGTCTAAGTGGTATATCCTGCTAAAGAAAAAAGGACTCAGCTAGGAGTTGGTACTTCTAGTGGTGTATCCTACATCCATAAGGGGGTACCATCCGGAGATAAATTGTAAGGCTTGATTCCTCCTAGTTGGAAAGGAATCTACTAGTGGAAAAGTTTGGTGGAAGGAAACTCCGGGGACAGGAGTAGGCGGGGCCGAACCAGGATAAACTACTTTGTGTTTGATCTCTTTAACTTGAATCCTTCAAGATGGAGCCAAAAGAATCCATCAGTAGCATGAACACTAGATATAACAATCTAGTGAATGAGATGAAGAGGCTCGGAAAGGAAGTCTCTAAAGTAGAAATGGTGAAAAAGGTGCTCTGGAGTCTTACCAAGGAGTGGGATAACAAAAAGACTGCTATTGAGGAAGCTCATGACTTAATTGTTTACAGTTATGATGAGCTCATTGGCAATCTCTTTACTCAAGAGCTGTCCCTAGAGAGATATAGCCAACTGGAGAAGAAGCCTGAAGAAAAGAAGAAAGCTATTGTACAAAAGGCAGAATCCACCGGATCAGCTTCATCCAGAAAAAAAGAGCAAGTCACTGAATCACTAAGCACCTAAAAATAACTTGCCTTATTAACAAGAAAGCTCAACAGATTCATAAAAAAGAAAGATAGAAGAAAATCAAAAAAGTATAAATACCGTAAACTAAGAGAAGGCACATCAAGAAGAAACAGGCCTAGAAAGAATCCGAAAGAAAAGAAGGATCCGGAAAAACAAGTTGTCTGCTTTGAATGTGGAGAGAAAGGTCATTCCAGAACAAAATGCCCTAAGCTTAAAAGAGCCAAGAAGTATAAAAAGAAGGCAATGGTGGCTACCTGGAGCAACAGTGAGGAAAGTGGCAGTTCATCTTCAACAGAAGAAGAAGAGACTTCCAACTGTGCATTCATGGCACTGACTGATCTGGAATCAGAGCAATCTAGGAAGAATGCCTCTAAGCAAGATACAATACAAATTGAGGAATGAGAATTAGAGACATCAAGCACTGGGGTAAACTCTTCTTCTAACTCTGCTTCTAATTTTGACCTTGCTAGAGCTCTATCTATTGTGATCAAGAGTGTGAAGAAGAATGCAAAAACAATCAAGTCTTTAAGAAGACAAGTGTTAGAAATTCCTGAGGATAATGAAGCCTTGGCAGAAGATGTCAACTGATAAGAACAGCAAAGCACATTGATGAAGTTTAGGAGAACTACCTAAAAAATCAAGTGCAAATCCTAAGTGCCAATCCGATTGGGCTGGATAGAGAAATAGCACTAGTAAAGGAGGCATCCGGATGGAAATCAAATTCCCCACAAAGAAGGATAAATCTAGGGAATGCTACATAAAAAATTCCACATCTTGCTGCCAAAGGAAATCCAAAACCCTCTAACTGAAAGGTAAAAGAGGTCAGCAGGCAACCAAAGATATACTGCTTCTCAAAAGGGAAAGGCTAAGGTGGTTTACAACTAACAACCTTCCAAACAAAGAAGAAATTGTGCAGCAGAAGTTGCACCCCCAACCAGCTTTTAGATACACACTGGACCATCTACAAGTATACAAGAAGTTGGATATACATGAAACTATGGGAAGGAAGATCTTGAAAGGATAAAAAAAGCAGGAACAGAATAGATCTATTGCTGGGTGCAGGTTTTGTTGGAAAAACAATCATATTACTAAATTATGTAGATTAAAAAATGGTTATTATGATGTTAATCCTTAGCCTGAGATGGTTATTAACCCGAGAGAACCCAAATCTGATTGGGTACCAAACCCACTTGATCTGTTTTACAAGTATGCCTTAGATCTATAGTAGATCAACACACTTGGTACATTGATAGTGGATGCTCAAGGCACATGACAGGTGATGAGAAGGCCTTCATCACATTAACCCAGAAGAAGGGAGGCAAAGTAAGCTTTGGAGACAATAAAAAAGGATAGATCATTGGACATGGAACCACTGGATCCAAATTAAAAATTGAAGATGTTTTACTGGTTGATGGATTGAAGTTAAACTTACTAAGTGTAGCCCAACTCTGTAACAAAGGAAGAAAAGTCACATTTGATTTCAGAGGCTGCTCAATTCATGATAGTAAGTCTAATCAATGTATACTTTATACACCTAGAGTAAATAATGTCTATTCTATTGACATTATAAATGAGAAAAAGAATATCTATTTGGTGTCTAAAGAAGAAGAATCGTGGCCATGGCACCAGAGGTTGGTACATGTTAGCATGAACCTCCTGTCTACAGTAGCCAAAAAGGAATTAGTATTGGGTTTGCCTAAGGTTACTTTTGATAATGATTATCTATGCACTACATGCCAATTAGGTAAACAACATAAGAAAAGTTTCCCTACCATTTCCTATATTCCTTCAGAAAGAGTACTTGAACTCTTACATATAGATCTCTTTGGTCCAATTAAACCCTTAAGTTTAGGTAGAAGAGAATACACCATGGTCATTTTGGATGATTATTCTCAATATACCTGGGTTCTCTTGCTAGCAAGCAAAGATGAGGCCTTTGACCAATTCTCAAAAACATTCATTCGGATAGAAGTGGAACAGGGCATAAGCATTGCACGCATCCGGAGTGATAATGGTGGTGAGTTCAAAAATAGACATTTTACTAAATTTTGTAAATCCAAGGGCATTGAACATAACTTCTCTGCCCCTCACACCCCTCAAAAAAATGGATTTGTTGAGAGAAAGAATAGGACCATATTTGAGATGGCTAGAACAATGCTAAGTGATAATTATTTGCCAAGATATTTCTGGGGTGAGGCCATAAACACAACATGTTATATATTAATAGAGCTCTCATTAAAAAGACTATAGAAACGATCCTATATGAAATCTGGAAGGGAAGAAAACCTAAAATTGGGTAAGTTGTGAGATTGAGATACAACTAAAAGTAGGTACTTTAAGTGGGATCTCCGTAAAGGACTCAGCTTAGATTCAGGGTAGAAGTCTAAGTGGTATATCCTGTTAAAGACAAAAGGACTCAGATAGGAGTTAGTACTTCTAGTGGTATATCCTACATCCGGAAGGGGCTACCATCCAGAGACAAATTGTAAGGCTTGATTCCTGCCAGTTGGAAAGGAATCTACTAGTGGAAAAGCTCGGAGGAAGGAAACTCCGGGGACTGGAGTAGGCGGGGCCGAACCAGATCAACTTCATCCAGAGAAGAAAATCAAGTCACTGAATCACTAAGCACCAAAGAACAACTTACCCTATTAACGAGAGAGCTTAACAGAGTCATGCAAAAGAAAGATAGAAGAAATTCAAGAAAGTAGGAATCCCATAAACCAAGTGAAGGCACATCAAGAAGAGACATGCATAGAAAGAATCTGGAAGTAAAAAAACAAGCTGCCTACTTTGAATGTGGAGAGAAAGGTCAATTTAGAACAAAATGCCCCAAGCTTAGAAGAACCAAGAAGTATAAAAAGAAGGCAATGGTGGCTACCTGGAGCAATAGTGAGGAAAGTGGCAGTTCATCTTCAACAGAAGAAGAAGAGACATCCAATTGTGCATTCATGGCATGACTGATCCGAAAGCAGAGCAATCAGAGAAGAATGCCTCTAAGCAAGATACAATGCAAATCGAAGAATCGGAATCAGAGACAGCAAACACTGAGGTAAACTCTTATTCTAACTCTACTTCTAATATTGACCTTGCTAGAGCTCTATCTATTGTGATCAAAAGTGTGAAGAAGAATGCAAAAACAATTAAGTCTTTAAGAAGACAAGTGTTAGAAATTATTGAGGGCAATGAAGCCTTCGCACAAGATGTCAACCTGATAAGAACAGCAAATCACATTGATGAAATTAAGGAGAACTAAATAAAAAATCAAGTGCAAATGCTAAGTGCCAATTTGATTGGGCTAGATAGAGAAATAGCACTAATAAAGGAGGCATCCGGATGGAAATCAAATTCCCCATAAAGAAGGAGAAATCCAGCGAAGGTTGCATAAAAAATTCCACATCATGCTACCAAAGGAAATCCAAAACCCTCTAACCAAAAGGTAAAAGAGGTCGGCAGGTAACCAAAGATATACTGCTGCTCAAAAGGGAAAGGCTAAGGTTATTTACAACCAATAACCTGCCAAACAAAGAAGTAATTGTGCAGCAGAAGTTGCACCCCCAACCAGCTTTCGGATACACACCGGACCATCTACTAGTATACAAAAAGTTGGATATAGAGGAAACTATGGGGAAGGAAGACCTTGAAAGGATAAAAAAGAAGCAGGAATAGAAGAGATCCATTACTGGGTGCAGGTTTTGTCGAAAAAACAATCATATTAGTAAATTATGTAGATTAAAAAATGGTTATTATGATGTTAATCCTTGGCCTGAGATGGTTATTAACCCGAGAGGACCCTAATCTGATTGCGTACCTAAATCCACTTGATCTATTTTGCAGGTATACCAAACATCGTGTGCCTTTTTTTGTTTAACTTAATGAAAGTATCTCTTTTACTAAATTCCTAATGCTTATGTTTATGTGAATTTTGTATCCACACTATTAAAATAGCTCAAGCAAACTGAATGCAGAGTTCATATTTTTCTAAATCAAAAGCGCAATCAATAAAATTAATTCTGATAGACTAAAAAGAGCAAGGTTTATGCAAAAGTCAGAAAAAAAAAGTCTCCTGGATTGAAAACCCAAAAAGGGTGGTCCAGGCAAAAATTAAGACAAGGTTTGATAGACTGAAAACCCCTAGGGGCAGTCTATGCAAAAATTAGAACCAAATAAAAGACATGTAATAAAATAAAGTTCGATAGGTCTGTCATCCTGACTAGCTTATGCAAAAGATAGAACTGAAGAAAGCGCATCTCAAGCCGAGCTCCCCGAATCATCATCATAATACATAGAAATCCTCCGCAAGGTGGTAGCATAAAAGGGCTTGTGTCCCTGCTCTGCTCGCTCTCCCTTAAAGCGGGCCCAAGATAGATCGGATTGGGTCATCAGATGTCTAATCTCAGCGAGCCATCCTCTGTAGTGTATATCAGTCTTAATGGTCTCTATATGAGCATAGTCCTCCCTAGCCCATTTATCTCGGATATAGTTCACCTATCTGGCTTTGTAGACTCTAATTTGGTTCTCAGGCAGCTTGATCGAGACTCTCCGTCACTTGCCGTACTGACAGTGCGACCGGCATGGGGTATAAAATGAAGACCTCTCCAGACCTATCAACTGACACAAGATCCCCAAGACTCCACAACCACATCTCAGATCCTCCACCATGGGCTGACCCACTGAATCTGTGAATCTGTGTACCCCTTCAGAATGGACATCCAGCTGTCAAATGTCAACTGATCAAAATATACTCGTGTAGGCACCCTTTCCCTCAGATGGTTGAGTAAGTACTTCTTCGGGTTCTCCTGTGGTGCCTCCTTCAGCTTCAACTTCTCTATCAGCTATACCTGTAAACCAATTTCAGACAAGAGTAAAAAAAAGTGAATAACCTGCAAAATAGGGGAAAATCAATACTTGTAGTAGTGTGAGATGGTCGTCGATAAGAGTCAGGTCGTTAGAAGCAGCATCTATGTTTAGCAGGATCTCTGCTAGTCCCACAGCTATCGGGGAAGCCCTTATCGATATAGGTCCGATAAGTGAAATCAGCCTGAATGGGTCAACTGGGCCTACTCCGTACATGAACTCTGCCATAAATAAGAGTGCCACAATAGAAGGCCAACCAAGATGAGATCTACGGCCCCCTCGACACCACTCCAACACGGCGCTAAGCTAAAATTTGGGCTTGTCAGGCAATCGGGACAAAAATGGATCCATAGAGTCTAGATTCCAAGAGCCTCGGGGCACGCCATCCATACCAAAGTGAAACTCCAGGAGTGCCAACGACACACACTTGGGATATGGAAACCCTAATATGGCATGGAACTCTTCCAATAAGGGGTATAACTCGAATAAGGACAATTCAAATACATGGTCCATCCAATCCCAAAAAGTCAATGCCGCGCGGAGGAATTCGGGACTTACGGGCCACACCGCGATGTATTGAAAGCCCAATAGCCCAAATTTTTCTAACTTCTTCTAGTCTACATTTCCCAGGCTTTCCAAGAACCCCTGTAGCTGCTGATTATAGTTTACCATGGTCGAATTTAAGAAAATGGCCGAATCTAAATTTCTAGGCAAGTGATGCTGCCAGCGGAATGGCTCAAGTTACCGGCGATATGGATCAAGCCACCGGCGGTATGGATTTTGCACAGTTTTGTCGGTACTATTTAGCAAATTAGATTTTCATGTAGATGGCGATATCAGTGATACCGCCGGTGGCATGACATTATTTTCTACGAATTTCAATCCTGGTTTAACCAGTTTAGACCTTCGAATAACCTAGAAAAACCCTGTAATCTATTTCCAAGGCATATCCAAGCATAAAATTTAAATCTTATTCAAATCAAAAGCCCAAAGGCGCAAATCATCCAAATATCCAAACCCTAAGCCTAAACAAAGCCAAAATCATCCAAAATCCAAAATTAAACATTCAAGCCTAATGTATCAAAGGCATACAAACCAAAATCAATAAAAATAAGCAGAAAGAAAAAGGAAACAGAGATCAACAGGCGGATCTAGAACTGGTTGCCTCCACTAGGCGAATGAGCTGAGACATCCTCATCGCAAAGCAGATAATGGTTGACGACGTCCTTCTCGGTCCCTGGAATGCTCTAGGAACTCTCATGTGCACCTCCATAATGACAGCCAACCGTCGCCTTCCTTCCCTTTCGGCTCGGCTCGACCGGGGATGCACGATCTATATTGTATTTGCTCTACCTCTCATGTAAAGTGGCATCCAACTGGCTCTCTAGCTCGCTTACGTGGCATCAGAGTGCCCCCATCTCCTCCTTGTATCTCCGCTGAGCCTCATTATCATCTGACAGCGTGAGGGCCATGAAATCCTATAAAAAGAGAAATGATAACAACAATCCATATCATTCATAACATCCATTCATGCATTTTATTTTAATGTCATATCGTGGAAGAGGATATACTTGAGCAAACAAAGTCTGGGAAACAAGAGTGTCCCTGAGAGCAAATGCATTTCCGGCCAACCGGTCCACCTCAACACGAGTAACCTGAAAAATTCAAAAAGCAATCAAAAGGAATTTGTAAAGGACCTATTATATAGATTTGTTTGCACTTGCATAGGACTTATATGAGTAGTGTTCTCCGACATAAAGTTCAGTGAGTGGCTGCTCGAGGTGATCTCCCTAGTCCAAAAATTGCCTCTCGAGTTCATCAGTAGAAAGTTGGTCTCCAAAGCAGTCGAGAGGCGTCCCTTGATGAATTCAGCACCCTCGAGCATACCTTAGCCTTGTACTCCGCTATCCTCGGCCTAGGCTCTCTTCCTAGGAGGTGCCTGAAAATCAAAAGTGACACAAAAAGAAAGCATAAGCAACCATTTTGACCCAAGCACATTGCAGATATATATGTAAGCAAAAGAAAAGGCGTAGTCTCACATCAGAAGGATGGTGCCCCTCGTGAGCCATCGGTGTATCCTGGCCAACCTCGCCCTGCCCTTCGGGATTGCCCTCACCGTCGACGTTCCCTTCCTCATTATCATCCTCTTTGATAATACCGCGCCTTTACCTTTTCAGCTCTTCCTCCCTCTTCTTCCTATGGAAGGAAGTAGAATCATCGGCATAGATGCGGGGATACATAGTAAGCAAGCGCGATATGTGGCCATTATAAGGGCTAGAGACACTTTGCACCACTCAGCGACTGCCCTCTAAATAATTAGCCTTGTCGGCCACACCAGTAATGGTTAAATAAGGCCATCAGACGCTTGTTGGGGGTTCCTAGGGCACTGGCCTAACAGTAGGCATAAGTTCCCTCTAACCGCAGACTCTCTCCTCTAAGGACTAGGGTAAAGCTAGGGGGCACTCCATAACAAACCTACGGTCGTCCACCTCCCACCGGACCGTAAGGACATCAGCTCGGTTAGACACCTCCTCAAAAGGGTCCCGAATAACCTGGCCAATCGATCAAGCAAAAAACTAATCTAAGCAATTTGAATTTATAAATATGTTTTTTGACTAATGGTTTATTAAATGTAAGACATGGCTAAAGGTCAAAGTAATATACTGAGCTGATCTGTAAGCTCAATGCCTCCCTATACACGGTAGAATACTTGCCAATTCCCCCAACGCTCCTGCACCACTGGGCAAGAAAGTGTGAGCCCGGTGGTACCGTAGTATTGAACTAGATCAGGGGGAGGATCAGATGCTTAAAGGCCCAGACCTGTACAATTGACAACTAATTAGTCTAAAAGACCAATATGCCAAAAAGAGAAAATCAGCTAACCATGATAATAAAGCACTATTCAAATGGAATTCCTAAAGTAGAAAGTGGCTCAAGCGAAGAACCTTCTCTTTCTTTCAGGCTTCTACGTCCAGCCCGTAGTACATCTGACCAAAGATGTCCCTAGGCCAATTCTTCTCCTTAATAGCCCCCATATCCTCAATGGCAGAAATCAACCCGTAGTTGACCTTTTTGCCCGAGACCGGGAAGAACACCACAGTCAACAAAGAAATGACAAAGGAGAGGACACAAGCATCTCGCTCAGTCTCGGGAACCACTCCGACCTCCATCCAATACTCTTACAACTCCCTATAGCACAATCGCCCTCTTTGGGCTTCAAACCGAACAACTCCGTCACTCTCTTCACCACCGGCCCCCTAAGGTGGTTCTTCTCCATATAAACATAAAAATGAATCATTTCCTTGGTCCATGGTAGCCCAGTCATCGCTACCATGTCGAAAGGGGTAATAGTCACCTCGCTAGTCTGGAGATGGAAAGTGTGAGTGGTCTTAGACCATTTCTCAGTCAAAGTAGTCAAGGCTATGTAGGAAAGCTTAGGCATTAGAAGGGGCATGACACGGGTTGAATCCCCAAAACCCATGTCATCTTTGGTAGCTGCAAGTGCAAAATCCTTCTTCTCTATGTGTTGCCACCACTCGTCGATAGTTCCCATACCTCCGGTACAAGTCAGGGGGTGCGGCTACAAATATTAGAAAGGAATAACTCGGTTATGTGATTTAAATTCTATATTTTTGCTTCTGGAATGCTACTGATGCCGCTACTGGTATAGTGATTTCGCCAGCAACATCAGCTATACCACCTGTGGTACGGATGATATTGCCAGCGACATCACTGGAATCAGCAGCGACATAGCATGATTCCAGCCTTTTTTTTAGTCCGTAGTTAATATTGCTACCCGAAACTGGAAAGAACAACACAGTAAGCAAGGAGATCATAAAGGAATGAACACAAGCATCTCGATCCGTCTCAGGAACCACCCCAACTCCTACCCAATGCTTGTGTAATTCTCCATACGATAATCGCCCTGAGACAGGCTTCAAACCAAACAGCTTAGTCACCCACCTTATCACGGGCCTCTCAAGGTAATACATTTCCATATACACATCAAAATGAATCACTTCCTTTGTCCATGGCAGCCTAGTCATCGCTACCATGTCAGAAGGGGTAATGGTCACCTCCCCGAATAAGAAATGGAAAGTGTGCATGGTTTTGGACCACTTCTCTATCAAAGCAGTCAAGGCTGAGTGGGAGAGTTTCGGCATTAGTAGGGGTATGATGGCCAAATTTTGAAGCCTGCATCATCAGTGGCTACCACAAGCTCGAGGACTTTTTCCATGACGTGTTGCCACCATTCACCAATGGTCCCCATACCTCCGGTACAGGTCAGTCCATGCAGCTGCAAAAATTAGGAATGAACAGATAAGTCTCCAGTTTATTTTCTCATCCCTTTTACCTGTTGGAAGGCTGCTGATGCCGCTTCTATAACCAACAATGTCGTCGGCGACATGAGCCATACCGCTAGTGGTGTTAACGATGTTGCTAGCGACATTACTATAAATAGCAGCAATATGGCATTTTCCCAGGCCTTTTTACAAGGCCTGATGCCACTAGCGGCATCCCTCATGCCATCGAGGACATTAATTTCTATGGGAAGAACTCAGTTATGCCCCAAAATCAAGCCAAATCACACCAAATCACCGAAAAACGCAATTAATTAAACCCGAAGCATAAATATAGTAAAAATCAAACCTATAGCAAGCAATATCAGTTTCTACACAATTAATTTCATATTTATAACCCTTACCATGGCAAAATTTTGAGCCTAAGGCCAAAATCAAAACTTAACATAAACAAGGAGATTTGAGTTTTGTAGGATTACCTGGACGTAGCAGAGGCATTTCTCCTTCTCAGGAGTCAAGTTGATTATGGGAGAAGTAATTTTGTAGCCATAGATCTTATTGGTAGCCTTCAAACCGTACGCGACATGAACCGGGCCATGTTTTATCCCTTTAATGGGAGAATCAGGCAGCCACAGGGCTTGGAACTGCTAGATTTGCGGTTGAAAATCTTCTTCATGATTGGGGATAGGAGAGGAAGAGATTTGAACTTGCTTGAAGGAGACAAGGAGAGAAAAGGGCGTACTGTGGCTTCTGTAAATGCAGAGAAGGGAAAAAGAATTTTTACTTTTTTTAAACCCTTGCGCAAAATTTGAGGAGTTTAATTATATCTGAAACTACCCTCCATGCCGCCGCCGGCATCGTTCAAATCGCCAGTGGTGTCATCCATATCGCCGGCGGCCTCAACTTCCCTATTTTAAATTTTGATTTTCTTTGACCAGTCAAGGATGCCATGTGGCACTCCATACCACCGACGACATCAGCTAAGTCGCCGGCGGTATCGAAATTCCTTCATACATCTTTCAATAAATTTGATGGAATCCCGGATCTAGCCCTGACATCCTGGGACTTCTGAAACCCTTATACATTTAATTATAACATTTTTACTATTGATCGAAGGGCCAAAAATATTTTTATTTCACAAAATCGATCAACCAATAAAAATGTCATCTAAAATTAGTCTAATCTTTGTTTACTTGTCATTTGTCGCAGGAATGACGCTCCATAATGTCGAAACCTAAAAGCCCAAGCCCCACTTGGCAAATCCTAAAAGCACAAGCCCCACTTGGCAAATCCTGAAAGCCCATGACTGACCAAGGGGCAAATCAATCTCAAAGCCCAAGCCCCACTTAGCAAACCAATCTCAAAGCTTAAGCCCGACCAAGGGGTAAACCAGTCACCAATTGGAGTCACTAGTAGAATCAAAACCTTATCACCTATCAGGTACAACTCCTATCCCTTGCTCTTTCGTGCGATCATACTGACATATGGCAGTAGTGATATGCCGAGGGGCAGCCTGTGAGCACGGGATTTTATAGTCCCTCTCGCGAGATGATGATGATGTATGCTTGATTTTATTCCTCATAAGAAAAATTCTTTTTTAGAATTTTTATTACCGATATAAAATTCTCCGCGAATTTTATTTTCGGAAAAATTCTGTTCGGCGTGTCTAGTAAGGCGTCCGGTCGTAGCTCAAACCGATGATTTGCACCAAAAAAATAATTTAGTCCAAAATACCCATAAAAAGTCAAAAATAAACCCCAATATTTCAATTTTTCCATCAAAATAACCCTTTGCCAGATTTCCTCTCCATTTCCCTGATTTCAGGCATGAATTATGCTTGCGTTTCAAACCTGTCAGGAAGGTGAGGCCACCAGCAGCCTCATCAATACTGCTAGCGGTATCATCCATGCCGCCACTGGCATCATTTCCTCTACAAAACATTTGTCTGCCTTTTTGGCTCGATATTCGATGGATAACTGATCCAAGGCAATTTCCAATGGATTTTAGCCTATATAAGCAATATTTCTCAGCCATTTGAAGGGGTTCAACACTTGAGACTTGAAATCTTATAGAGATTTTAAGTATTTAGCTAGATTTAGTGGGATAAAATTTAGAAAAGGTAAGAAAAGGGGATTCAATCAATCTTTTCTTGGTTTTCTCTACTGCACTCTCTAATATTAAGTAGATTTTCAGGTTCAGAATCACCAAAAATAGGATTTAGAGCCCTAAATCACCCCTTACTCCCCAAAATCATCATTTGAGCTCCCCGAAGGTGTCATACGGATCACGAAGAGGTGGATTCACAACACCAAGGTAAAAATTTTGAGTCTCATAGCTCTTTGGCTTTCATTTTACTTGTTTATTGTGTTTTAGTTGCTGTTTATGCTTAGTTTTGGGTTTTTGGTCGCTTTCCAGCCAAAATCAGCTGTTGCAAGAAACTAAAGCCGCCAGCGATATCAACGATGTTGCCAGCGGCATCGTTGATACTGCTAGTGGCCTCATTTGCCCCCAATGGCCCCATTTTCTTATAAGACCCTTTCTTTTTGGTATCCAAAATGTTATGCAGCCTACCTGTATAACTAAAACTGCCAGCGGCATCAGTGATGCCATCAGCGGCGTTAGTCATACCGCCGGCGGTATGACCTTCTGGATAGCAATTTTATTTTTGTGTTTATCTCCTACCTAGTTTAATTTCCGAAGCTAGGATGTACAGTGCAACGACGAAGGTTCAAAACCTTCTGAAAACATACCTCACCCCATACCATATGGCATTTTCACTATTAATCCGGTTAAAACAACAATCGAGTCTAAAATTTGAATATAACGGAATTTTCTCACAAACGCCGTTTAAATCTCATTTTTAAGCCATCCAACCGGGCTCCATAAATTGTAAATAAAATATGCCATGTTCATGCTAACTCGGGTCTTATTACAATGTGTTGTATTTATTCTAACCATTTTGTGTAGGTAGATTTAGGTTAGATGAATGCTAGGCCTTCGGGTATTTTACTTATTGTATAGAAAGATGTATAGGAATTGGAAAGCCATGTAATTATTATTTTATTTTTCACCTTTTATTCATTGGATGACTCTAATAATTATTTATTTCCCGTTTTTTAATGCTTGCTAAATAATGCGATAACAATATATAACCAAAAACACAATAAATAGGCAGGATTAAAATCGACTAATTAAGAATGAAATACTTTAACTTGGCCAATGAAAAATAGATAACATCATCTGAACTCGGAATCTCTACTTAAGGTATGGTCTACCACCCGGTGGGAAAATCGTACCAAAATGTCCTAGTTGAGCTGAACCGGGTGGCGACTCTATTTTAAGTACGTGGTTTCGATCTCGTATCTTTTGGACATTAAAACATGATAAATCATTTTCACCATCACGCCTATCGCATTTTTCAAACAAGACCGGTCCTCCAGCCCGGCCTTCCTACCCGTCTGAAACGTCGCCTGCTCACACACGTCTTAATTCTTCATTGACTTTTTGCTAAACAAAATTTTTTGCCCATTCAATCAAGAATGAAGATGTGTGGGTAGGGATAGGTCCCTGGAAGAACTGCAAACTGAGTTTGAGAAACATTGGGTTTGGCCTATTTGTTTCAGGTTAGAATGCCCCTTGGAAAGCTTCTCTTAGGGGATGCCCCTTGACTGGTTCCGCTGCTAGGGAATTCCCCTAGGGTACTTGATGATGGGGTATTCCCCTTGATAAGTTCCACTGCTAGGGAATTTTTTACGTGGATGACTGAAGTGCTAGGGAAATCTCCAATGCTTGGGTGAACCTGCACATAAAAATTGTCCATGTTAGTAATTGGTCCAAAAGAACTTACCTTCATTCTTGATTGACTTTGTGTAGACAAAACTTTTGGCCCCTTATATCAAAGATCAAGGTGAGCTAGGGGTTTTGTCCCTGAATTAATTGAAATAAGGGGTTTAAGAGAATTGGGGTTGGCCCCTGATTCAGACTAGATGTGCCCCTATTGCTGAGGAGCTTTTACCCTAAAAATTGTCCCAAGTGCAAGGAGGGGACCCGTACAAGTGGAGCGGGACCCATACGAGTCCAAGTCAGAGCCCTTTAAAATAATCAGACCTCCCCTCTTCCCGCTCTACACCAAACTCTTCCTAAATCAAATTGCGGAGAAATTTCCTACCAAACTTGATCAAGAATATACAAGAAGGTTCCCCAGGCTAGCCATTTCTCCTTGAAACACGAAGATTTGACCTAGGTAGGCAATTCAGAGCTCTGGGAATGCCCGGTTTTGGTTGGGTATGCTTTTCGCTAGGGGGATTCATTTTTGGACCTTTCCCCGACTTCTGAAGTGCCTCTTATCCCTGCTCTCTCTTCTCATACCTTAAACTCCAGGTATTTTGCTTAATTCTCCGACTTTCCCTTTTCTTGATTTTCCGAGTTCCTCGATTTTTGGAATGATTTAGGGTGTTTTAGGACTTGGAATAGAGCCTAATGCATGTAACTTTAGTCTAGGATACTTTTAGGATAAGTTTGGATGAGTTTTGGCTGAGTTTGGCGATTTTTAGATTATTTTGGGAAACTCGGGCAAACTTTCTGCCCGTACGGGTGAGAAGGGACCCGTATGGGTCTCGATCTTGGTACAGGTGCGGTTGGGGACCCGTACGGGTGGGGCAAGACTCATACGGGTCCCTTCTCTGGGGACAGAACATCCAAAACTCCAATTTTGCCAGCTTTCTTCTGATTTTTTACTGCTCCACTATATTCTAACCATATTAAACTGTGTTTTTATCCTTGTAGTTCTAGTAAAAGACTGTGGGAGCCATGAGCTTCTGCAGAAAGTGGTATGAGGAGATCCGCATTGCCGGTGATACTGAGTTACTGACCCGCATAGACTCGTTCGGGTTTAGTGACATCATCAGGGTCGTTCCCCAGGCTTTGAAGACGTTGGCCCCTGGTGCTATCTCGGCTTTGGCAGAGAGGTGATCGGAGACGACCCATATTTATTTCTTATTTCATCTAGGACCCTCAAATTATCAAAATGGACCCTCGATATTCTTAATTAATTTAGAGTAACTGTAGTTCAAATATTAAGATTCAATAGGTAGCTAAGATAGCTTGAATTCTAGCTAGCTAGAAGAAGAAAATTAAAGGTTTTTAATTATAAGCCAAATGCATCATTTGCCCCCTAAATTTGACACGTTTTATTACATATCATTTTTAACTTTTAAGTGAATCACTTTACCCTTCTAAAGTTGGCAAAACTGATACAGTTTACCTTCAGTGCCACGTGTCAGTTTCTGGTTGGTTTGTCTTTTCAAAGATATCATTTTTTAGATTTTTCTCCCTCCAATTAGAAATTGACACATGGTATTGAGAGGACAAACTGTATTAATTTTATCAACTTTAAAAGATAAAATAATTTATTTAAAAATTAAAAATGACATATAATAAAATGTGTCAAATTTAAAAGGCAATAAATGCGACAAACAGTTCCATTCAAATGACAACCGCAAAACATATATGTAATATCCTTAACTACATTAACCTATGTCACTGACGACCATTATAATTTAAGTAGGTTTCAATAATCTATTTTATTTATATAGCTAGCTAGCTAGTAGCTACAGTTATTGTTTGATTTCGTCATTTTGTGCCAATTTTATTTGAATAAAATATAAATTGAATCTTTTATCCTTTAATTAGGAATTTAATATAAACTTCTTATAAAAAAAGAATTTAATATAAACTACGTGCATTGGCAGAGACTTGAGAGTAGACAGATTCTGAACAAGTGGGGTTATATTTTCAGATGGAATGAATATGTAGTGGTATAGAAAACAATAAACTATATTACTAATTAGATTTGATACTAGAGAATAAATAGGAATGATTAAGTATCAAACATTGGCTCTTTTAAAATTTCCAATTTATAAAAAAACAATTAACTACATTACAAGGAAACATAAACCACTTTTTTTGAAATAAAAGTGGAGGCAAGAAAACCAAGCTCGAATATTATTGAAAAGAAAATAAAATAACAAAAAAAGGAAAAAAAACTAAACAACTAACAAGGCAATCAAAGAGTTATTATAAACTAAAGAGAATATTTTATTGGTGTCTTGCATTTGCGTTGGGTCTACTCTCTACTAGCCACAATAGTTTCTTATCATTTTTAATAGCAAATGGCTTCCATGATATAAGGTCGCACTCATGTGCCTCATGCCAATAGCTTTCATGAGACGAAAGTGAAGAAACTCTCTTAAATGGAGATGTAACCACTTTGAATTGGCTTTTCTGTTTGGCTTTTTCTCTTTCCGCCGAATCTGCCTAAGAACACGAACCCCCTCGCTTTGGTGATGAATAATCTGAATTGGTGTCTTCAATATCATATTTTTACCAACAACACCCATTTCAGACGCAGCAATGTGTCAGACTCAAAGCCGTCGTTATTTGTAGCACCTTTATTTCGAAGCATGTTTCGTTCAGGCGAAGTAAAATATGATGTTGATTTCCCATCAATCAAATCGTGGCCTTCAAGGTGCTCATCAGTTGTGTCCATAAGATCTAAATTGACTTTGGATATGTCAACTCGTTCAGAAGTTTGAATCGTTTGATTATCCTGGTCTTTATCATTATCAACAGAGACACACAAATCTTTATTCTTATATTGAGAATCTTGATGTTCTTGAGATGCATTCATTGTAGCTAATTCTTTCCTAATACTGATTGCCGATTTATTCCTTGTCAAACTTGAAATAAGTCATTGGAAGATCTACTTTGTAGGTATGACTAGAGACTCTCTAACACTAAGCATGGTAGATGTTTCTCTACTTTCCGATCTTCTCTGTCTTGACCTTCCTCGTTTAAAAGCCTAGAACTTACTTGATGGATAGAAAAGAAGGTTGGAGAAATGAATGCTAGAGGAGAAAAGTTTAGCTCTGAAGTTGGTGAAGTAGAGAGAAATGAACAAAATATTATGGAGGTGTGGAAAGAGAAGCGAGATTCATAGACATTTAAAAGAAAGGCGCCATGATTAGGAAAGTTTAAAAGCAGACACGTGTAAAACGACCGTTGAGCAGCCAGAGGCAGTGAGGGATGCAATTGTCACGAAATATTGAATGTCAATCCACCGAGAGATTATATCATGCTCATGGGGAGCACCATGCATGAATGACACGTGTCCCAGAAATGAATAAAATAATAAAAAGGCAATAGTATAAAGTAGTTTCTAGGACACTTGTCATTCATGCAGAGAATATGAGCAATGCTCCAGAAGCATGGTATAATCTCTCCAATCCACCAGCACAACGCCCAATCCACCGCCTCAATTAATGCAGGGCTCGCCTTGCCTAGCATCCTTGAACAAAATACATAAACACATGTCGTGAAATCATCTCAAAAACTCCTCGAAATGAAGCATGTGAAGCCCTGAATAGCTTCTCAAACACCAATGGGCGGACTTCTCATAACTCAGTAGTTATTAGATGACGCATGGTACTCACACATCCTAATGAGCAACGTCTCATTCCTGGTAGGATTGTACATGAAACCGTCAATCACTACATGAAGAGTTCTCGCCTCAAGTGAATCGCCTCTCGGACAAAGATAAAACTTAGAGTTCCGCTAGGATTCTTGTTAAGAAGACTCATCCCTATTTAGGAATTCCATTCTAAATAAGGAAAGGTTATGGCACCTTACCACATAAGCAAGACATGGTAATACCAATCAGAATAAAACCTCCAAAACACGAAGCACAGTCCCATATAATCAATATCAATTCAGGACTCTTTATGGTTTATAAATAGCCCCTACATCTGACTACAATTGTACATTATTCTCAACTCTCTAGCTAATACTCTGATATTCTCTCTACTCACATTGACTTAGGCATCAAAGAGTCCCCCAAAGGACATCCTCTGATCGATCCTAATTTCCATTGATTCTTGCAGGTTAGTTAGAGATCTCTGACAAGGATTTTCTAAAGTTCATCGCAGATATACGGACTTTTTTCTTAGCCTATTCTTTCACTGATATATTGATTCTTATATCGGGTTAACTATTACTGGTCAACTAATGCACAAGTGGAACATTATTACTTACTTTTGAATATTAACTTAATGAGCAAATGATAAATACATCACACGGAAGGAAAGATATGAACTTAATAGTCGATAATTGAGAAAAGTAAATAAGCAAATGAATGAAAAATTAGCTAATGTTTTGTGTAGTTGTAGAAGTTATTATTATCCTGACATTCCATTTATGGTATTATTAGAACGGTTCGTCGGTTCCAGAAATGAAAAATTCAAGTGAATGGAAGGTAGGTGAAGAAGTAGGTAACTTAGGGCCAGCTTGGGGTGTGTTCACTACAAGAAAAAAGTGATTTACTGACGGAATTTAGCTGACGGTTTGCTATCAGTCAGTATTTTCTGATGGCTCACCCATCAGGAGCTTACCCGTCAGTAAATACTGACAGATTTACTGACTGAAAATAAAAAATATGTCAGGAATACATCGGTGGAAATATTTCCCTCTAAAAGTCATTTTGGTGGCAATTCCCTCTAAAGCTGAAAAAACATTTTTTCAGCTTTTTTCACCAGCTTTTCCGAAAAACTTCATTTTCAAGATTTTTCTTAAGTTACAGATTTGATTTTAGAAAAATTAATCAGATAGTTCATAAATAATTAGTGTGAAAGATCAAAATGTGTTGTTCAAAGCCAAAATATGCAGTTTTATTAAAAGTTTGTGAGAACAACTTATTTTAAAAACACCCCAAACAACAATGCCAAACTGGCCCTTAGCAGGTGTATGGGAAATTTTTTGGTCGGTGTTTTTATTTTTTTTGTTTTTAGACATCAAGTAACAGTGATAAATGTATAGTTACAATTATTTTTAACTCTTTTAAAGATAAAAACTTATCAGCAACACAGTGCTAACAATAACTGGGCCTCACAATAAACTACTTGTTTTAGTAGAATCTATCAGATTTTCAAAATTCTCAAGAGCACACCTAACCTCTCTTTCTTTTGCAATTCCTTAATTTCAGTTTCAACACTCTTTGCTCATCTTCCTTTCCATCTACTCCCTATATTTTTATTACTATTATTATTAAACAACTAAGTCTTAATTCCACGCTGCTGGTCAAATCGGCTACATGGATCTTTTATGATATTACGGAACTCTATCCAATGTCATACACTTGTCAATATAAAATATGCCTTTCAAATAGATTTACTTCAAATAATTTTAGGTCTATTTTTCACACGACACTTACTTTTTATCCTTAAGTATGTTATAATTTGAGTATCCATAGATCTTCATAGCATATTGTATACCACATTAGCGTTCATTCTCTCAATTTATCTCAACATTTGTTTCACGATAGTCTTTTAACAGATGAACTCGTATTAATTCAATCCATTCTTATACAGCCGCTCATCCACCTAAACATCCTCACTTTTGCCATAGTTATCTTTCAAATATGTTGCACTTTGATCGCCCAACATTCTCCCGCGTATAGTACGACTCAATTAACGAATGCAATAGAAATTTGAAACTTAAAAAAAAAAAAATCATTATAAATAAAGTTTACCGGGGAAGGTAGTTGTGTAAAGGTGGGGGCAATGCACATGGCACCAATTTCTGTACTGAAATAAAATAGCCATCTGTGTCACCTATGGGTCAAACCATTTCTCACGTGTGAGACATACACCAATGTAACATCTAACAACATTCACACGTGTGAAACCCCTAACAATATCTCCTCTTATCTCTCTATAAAAATCAACCCTCAATTCCCTCTTCTGCACACCAATTCCTCTCTTCTCTCTCAGATTTCTGAAGCCTACTTTCTTCCTATATTAGGTAATTAACTTGCTCTTCTTATTTTCTTGCTTCTTTTCATATTTTTCTGCATATATTATGGTTCTTTACTATCTAGCACGGAAACGGGAAGGGAAACGTTTCCGATTCCTGGAAACGCAAAATATACCGTGATTTCAGGTTTCTGAGAGGGAAATGGAAATGGAAACGGGAAACGTTTGTGTCTAGAAGTTTCTGTGCTTCCTAGGTTCTTTAAATGAAGTTCCTCGATTATCTTAAATTTTTATCATATTTATATGTTGTTTGATATGTGTAGTTTTTACATGATATGATATGTATATCTGATTCTTTCTTTCCTTCTTTTTTCTGTTATTTTAGGTGGTTATTTAGCACCTATACATGTGGGACAAAGAATCAAATTAGGCAAAGTGATTATATTGAATTGATCAAAATCAGGGTGAGTGTGGACTCCTTGCTATTCTTATCAACTCAGCAGTCCCTTGCAAATTTGCCTTGGTCTCGTTGTCTGTTCGACCTTGAAATAGTTACGTCTAGATCGATTACGATTCCCTATTTTTTTTCTCTTGATAAAACAACAGAACCCTAACTAATTTGTTTTAGAATTAGATCTTGCAAAACTAAATTCTGATCGTAATAGAATAACTGATCAGAAATTAAGTGGTCTTAATCGGTAGTACTCTCTGTTTGCCTTTGTGAAGCATGAAAAGATTTACAAATAAAATTAGCATATGATTAGATGCCAAAGGGTGCAACTTATATACAATAAATAGCTCTTCCGATTTCTTTTGCTTTATATGTGTTGTGTTTAGTTAGGTGTGTTGAAAGGATAGAAATTAGAGTAATTAATTAAGGGTTTCCTCAATCTTTTGCTTGTTTTAAGACATTTTTTCATTCTTACTGTGATTTTCTATAGTTTAGTTGGCTACAAGGTTAGTTCTTTTATAAAATTGTTTTTTTAGGATTAAATAAGACTAAATCTCAATTTGAATTTCATTAAAAATTGAGATTAATCTAACTTTACAATATTACAACTATTCCAACTTTAAATAACCTCAAATCTTTTTTTATATATAAATAAATATGTGCATCATACCCGTTTAGAAGTTAACTACATACATAAATTTCAGATAAGAAAACTAGATATGGTAAAAGATTAATCTAAAAAACTTGTTTACTATGTTCATAAACTAGTTGTGTGATTATAGTTAAGATATGAAAAAATATAACTAGGCCGTTAATTAAAATAATTTGTATGAAATCCTCATCTTTCTCAATTTATTTTTTTCTTTGATTTCACCTTCTCGATATTTGAATATAACATTTTGGTGAAAGAATCAACAAGTTCATACTAGATGAAAAATTACATATGGACTAGTACATATATACTAGTAAAAACACTCGTGTCAAGATCAATATAGTAACTGCAAGTTCAAGTACTAGTACCTTAGTACGTGTAAGAGAATTTTAGTGTTTTAAAAAAAAAATTCTAAGGGTGACTTGCGGTTGTTGTTCCTATGTTTTCACATGTATTTTCAAAAAATATGTAAGAATATATTATTTAAAAAATACGTGAAAAACAGTTTTGTAGCCGCTAAGAATAGCTCCAAATGCACCCATAATATTGTTAGACAGTTAAAATTTTCTGGTTGATGATGTTGGGATAATGAGATTTGAATGGCATTGGGAAAGACTCTAACCGAACATTATATCAGTCTGTAGTAGTATATGTATTATTAAATAATTGAGAGTATTTTGTTAGGTAAAAATACATGAAGGTAATGGCATTTGTTTGGTGAATTGAGTGGTCAGAAATTACACATTGCTTAATTTATCTCCAAGATTATAGTTTAGATTTGAGACTTTGAAATATTATTTGCAACTGTATAAAATAGAATTTGTCTTTGAATTGAGCATCATCGGGGCTGGTCTTAACATTCCGAGGGTCATGGGCGAAATTAGAAATATGAGGCCCTTTTATTATAGAATTTTCATATAAAATTGAAATACATTATAATAATTATTAAATAAAATATATTTTAAAGTATCATTTTAACTTAATAGTTTAATCATATACATTTTTTTATTATTTATATATATACATATATATGAAATAAAAAATTATGGGCCCTTTTGATCATAAGCCCTAAGTCGTCGCACCTCTGACCTATACTCAAAGTCGGCTCTGAGCATCATTAATTTTGTTCACAAGATTCTTAGGCTTACTTCCCTTGTTAGAAAATAAATTTGTGTTTTTATTATACCTTAAAATTCCAAATATCAACACTTTTTTCTAATGTATTTTCAAAGAGTTTTGTGATCTATATATATCCTAACATTTCCCTACAAGCATTATAGATTGTGCAACTGTGATTGTATAAATTCTTTTATTGGGTTAGGTTATATCATAGGGGTATAATTTAATCAAGTTTCTACAATTAAATAGGTATACTGCAAACAAAATGTTATAAATAGTGGCACAAAAAATTATAGTATTAAAATTTTTTTAACGCAATATTCAAAAGTAATTGACATGTGTATATTAATATCATCAGGAATTTTGGCAACAAGAATGTTTTAGTGCCAAATTTCTTACTTTTTTTAACGTATTAATTACATAATTTTATGCCACAGATGTAAAATTCACATTTTTATGAAAAATGAACAGATGAACAAGTCATTTTACATGAAAAATTATGAAATTAAAATTTATAATACTTTAAATCTCATTTGATTTTTTTTTTCGCCAGACATGATCCTTTGTATAAATACCTCATATTTCTCATGGTATAATTTAACTAACTCAACATTATTTTTTATTTCTTTTTTAATTTTAAGTTTTTGTAAAATCCACTTGGTCGTTTCATATGGGCAAGATAGAGAAATAATTAATGCCTGAAAATTTTTTTTGTCGGCGTGTGTCGTTAATAGCCAATATATCCAACAACCAAAAACTACACACCTGAACTCAGCTAGTTTTCGTAGTAAGGAGGTCTATTTTAAAAATTTCCGTTTAGTCCCATTTAGGTTTTGTTGGGGTCCTATTTTAAAGTTTGCCGTCTGATTTTTTGTTTCTATGGTACTGTCAGACCCCTAACCGATTTATTGCCGCCTAGTCAGATTTTTTTCGCTTAAACGACGCCTGAATTCAAATTTTTAAGGTATCAATATCTATAATAATTATAGTTTGATATTTTTAACCTACTACAGATATAGCTTAGTTAATAAAATGAAAGCACGTAAAAAATGTTCTTATAATAAAAGTCTCATTTCCAATTTTAAAATATGCTCTAAATTATGTTTTTTAATATTTTATAATTTATAATTTATATTTTATATATAAAATAATAAAAAGTTAATAAAATACAAATCCGCCTAATCCACCACCAAGCCCCGCCTACTCCCCTTTTAGGCCCTATCTAGACCTTTTAGAGCTCTGACCGTCCGACTAGCGCCTAGCGCTTTTTAAAACTCTGGTTAGAGGTAGATGTTGACATAATAATCAGTTACTGTACATTTTCCTTTGATTGAAAACGAAATTATTACTTTTGGCTTAAGTGGTAAGCGACTTGGTATCGTTTAAGCAAGGTCTTGAGTTCGAGTTTAAGTAAATGCTAAAAATCTTTATTGGGAGAGTCACCCATGATAACCAGGTGTACAATCCGGATCGGATCTGGATGTAGTCAGAGCAAAGCTCCGATGAATCAGATGAAAAAGAAAAACAAAATTCATTAAATTTAAGTTAAAAAAAGGATTAAAAATAGAGTTGTAACTAAGAAAACTTAGGAAGGTCGGACAGGCGACGAAATTGAGGTTTCAAAGCAAGGGACTACTAATTTGACAAGACATTGCATGGAATTCAACACTCTTAAAAGATCTAGTTGCTCCATTGAAGTTTTATCTTTCTCGGGGACAAAAAAAGGTAACTTTGTATTATAATATTTTAGTATTTTTCATGGTCAAATAAATAGGGTTAAATTTTTAGATAAATTAATTTCATGATATTATTCAGAACTTTTAGTAGAGAGTGAATGTCTGAATCTTGACAGTTTTATTTATTGAATTAAATTTTAATATATAATAAAGAGTGAGATTGTATTGTACTTAAAGGGTATTTATGTGCGGTGGAGTACTAGGCCATCCTCCCTTAGAGCCCCAAATTTTCAAATAACTCAAATTTTAGCTGGTAGAAGAAAAAGATAAATATATAGACAGACGGGTAGCGAATGAACATAAATTGGTTATAGCATTGTGGTAGAGGCTTGCATTTCCTTATTTGAGGGTATAGGGATGGAATCCTCCTGAATACTTTTTTTTTTGTCAACTCAACTCTTTTTTTCTCTTTTAAAATACAATTTATTTATTTCCAATAACAAAAAAATTATATTTTAATTATATTTATTTACATAAAAATGAGATTAACATTTAAAAATTTATTTATCAATATAAAATTTTTATTTAAAAAAGGTTAATATTAAATAAAAACAATTAACATCGTAAATATGGGTGCTCAAAAACAGAATATAACCGAAATAACCGATCGAACAGATGCATTTCGGTTTTTTGATTTAAATGGTTCACTTTCAGTTTTTAATTTTTTATATTTTCGGTTTGTTAGGTCGTTTCGGTTTTAGTTACAAAAACCGATATAACCGAACAAACCGATTAAATAAAAAAACTCTTAAAAATTATTATAAAGTTTAATATTCCTAGAGTGCCGTAACCTAAAAATTAATCTATGAGAAGAAAAATATATTAGAATTCCTAATATTACTAGAGTCTACGAGTCCTAATTTATCATTTACCTATTTCTGGAACCCTAACCTTAAGATCACCAACCGAACAAACCCTTTCTCTGCCCAAAGTTGTTACCATCTTAGGTTAGTTGAATTTTATATTAACATCTAGCATGTATTGTGATTGGAATTATAAATTATTATTTCGTTGGTACTTCGTTTGTTTACCAATTTGATAATAACAACCAAACATAATTTGCTTATTGGTTGTTGCTTACTTTTGATTTTCTCTATTTGCTGAATCTTCAAATAAAGATTGGCTTGAACATTGTAAAGTATTGAAGTGATTAAAGGAAAAAAAATTAGAAGCAATTTAATTTTTATATTTTCATATTCTTCTGGATATATATTGAAAAGAAATTATTCCTCACAAAACAATATGCAAAGACATGAATAATCTGTAATTTGCATTGAGAAAATATTGGAAGACGTACATGTTTATCAAAACCGAAATAACCGAGCAAACCGATCGAACAAAATAATTTGGTTAGGTTCGATTACTACTTTTACTTCGGTTTGGTTCCTATTTTTTAAGTTATTCGGTTTTCAGTTTATTCGGTTATTCAATTGAGCCAACCGGCTAACACCCCTAGTCATAAATTTATTATTATGATCAGTGTTATCACATTATTTTTTAATAGAAATGTTGTATTTTTAAATTGTTATCTCTAAAGTCTTTCAAAGTAAAATAAATAATTAACAAGAATTTTAAGTATGTATTAATTTACTATATGTAAGTAATAATGTAACATCTATCTTTTAACTAAGTTTTGTTTCGATTTCGTATTAATTTAACCTTATATAATGTAACCTTTTTTTAATATATAAGGTAACATTTAAAAATTTATTTATCAATATAAATTTTTTATTTAAAAAATGTTAATACTATACAGTTAACTTTGTAAGTTAATTATTATCATTAATATTATTACAATATTTTTTCAATAGAAACACTATATTTTTAAAAATGTTATCTCTCAAGTCTTTGAAAGTAAAAATAATTAATAAGAATTTTAAGTATGTATTATTTTATTGATTTGTAAGTAATAATGTAACGTCTACCTTTTAACTAAGTTTTGTTTCGATTTCGTATCAGTTTAAACTTATATAATGTAACCTTTTTATCACAATGAAGTAATTTTGATATTCAATTTTATTTCATCCTTTTATTTAAAATACCAAATGGATAAGTTAATATCACATATTAATAATAAAAATTTGATCATTACTTTTAATTCGAAAAAGAAACAAATATTAATATAATATTGTCAACATATATTATAGATATTTTGATACCGTATATTAATTAAAGCTATTTTATCAAAAAAATTTAAAAGATCTTGTATTCTTATTTTCTTATATCTTTAAAAAATATCAATAATATTTAGATAAAATTTATTCTGAAAACATAATTGAAAGCTGCTTCAAAAAATGTTCGTATATTAAGAACTTTCAAATGACAACATCGAACCCAAAGGGTCCATATTTTCTTTTTGATCTAGGCCCCAAAAATCTGCGTGACGGCCTTGAAAATAATATATGAGCTACGATTAAGTCTTATCTGCTAACTTAAACTTTTATGTGAATTGGTTACATAAAAACTCACTTTTAAGGTAAATATTACTACCAACTAGGAACTTGTTAACTTTAAAATATGTTATTACATATATATATATATATATATATTATTTATAAGAAAAAATACTTCTAACATCTCAAACTAGAGATGAGAGTGTATCTTGGACCCGATTCAAACCCCTAAATTCAGATTTGCTTCTAGGCTATGAATCTCAAACTTCTTGACCTAACAGGTCCAAATTTGGATCCACAAAAAAATTTTACATATCTGGATCGGGACTAAAAATGAGATTCAAGTCCGTACATGTAGACCCGTTGCATAAAAACAATTTTCTATAATTTGTTACGGCTATATAATTTTATATGCATTTCTACGTGTCCACGGAGAATGTAAACCTGCGTCTCATACCTTACTTCTTTTTTTTAATGAATACAAACTGAATGCAACGGTTGGTCCGGACGTTTATTAAATAAATAATATTAATTACAAGATGTGATCAATCAAATCAAATACATGAGAGTAGCAGTTGCGAGTAAGTAAATACATCAAAAATAACGAATGCCATATTACGCCGCTTACAAGTAAATAAAAACCAGCTATAACAGATAGTTGTAACAAGTATATCCTCCGATGTGTCGACACCCTCAAAGACCATCTTATTTCGTCGTTTCCAAATAGACCATGAAATCACGAAACATAATGCTATAGCAAATTCACGTTTCGGACCCGCAATAAAATACAAACTCCATAATTCCAAAAACTCCCATGACGAAGACGGCCATACCTTACTTCTCTAAAAATAGTTGGCCTAGTTATCTTTCTGCTTCTGTATTTAAGTCCCCATGCGGATCAACTCGTGAACTTGGAATTTTACAATTGATACAAAGATATAGACGCATAATGTGCAATTGAGAAATATGTTGTTAGCATATGTAAAATTATAATCTTTAATCTAAAATCTGCTCCACATAATTTTCTCAAAATATACTTTGTGATAAGTTGTAGACATATAGATAATGAGCAAAATTTATTGGTCCGTGTAGTAATTACTAAAACTTTATATCATCAATGTATTGATAATGTATATTTGTTGAAATGTTATTCATAATATATTATAATGAAAAAAAAAGCAGATTTCTTTAGAGTTTTAGGAATTTTTACATAAAAGAGCTAAAAAGATAAAATAATTTAGATTTAAAAATTGAATTAATAACAAAGATACAATGAACAGGACAAAGAAATTTCAACTATACGGTGTATTCAAAAAATATTTTAAACTTTCCTTCACAGCATTGCTGCATGCGTATAGCATATTTAATTTTTAATTTTTTTGCTTTATTTTGCATTTATCTTTCAAATCGTTCATTTTTTCGACATGCTACTTTAGAAGTTTTTGTTCGTCTCTTTTTTATCTTCGAAACGACATCCAATGTGATATATATTTTCCAATTTTTTTTCAAACTGTCACATATCTTATAGATATCCAATAGAAGTTCAATAGCAATTAGTATATGTAGAAGAACTTAGGTTCAAAACATTGGATGGATATTTTTTATAGATCACAACTTTAAAATATATTTGTAAATATAGAAGAACTTTGATTCAAAACATTAGGATAATTTTACTGACATTTAGACTAGATACTGACTTCTGAAATAAGGTTTTGTTATTGTAACCATTTTATCCTAATTAAAGCAATTTTTGAACTAGATGATGACTTCTCATATTGTATGTAAACATCAAATAGATTACCAATAGACATTTGATAGAATTCCAATAGACATCTGATATAAATCCAACAGACAGTTGATGAAACATCCAGAATACAACAACAACACGCAACGCCTAACAAGGCTCACGCACAACCTGGGTAGGGGGGGTGTTGGGTGTACGCAACCTTACCTCTGTACAGAGAGGTTGTTTCCAATTGACCCTAAAGTGGAGTTGCAACACTATTCGTGACTTCATAATAAAAGAAGTTTAGACAGTTTAATGCATCATTTTGCTTTAGTTCATTTTGCTTTAATGAAACATCGAGCATAATCTAACAAAATACTATAGACAACCAACAGTTATCCAATAGACAACCAATGCATATCACTTTTTCTAACAAAAAAAAGAAATAATAACTAAAAAGAATCAATATTCAATATACAAAATATCATATAACAATCTATTAGAAATTTATTGAAAACACACAAGTCAATTACACATACTTGTACAAATGTCCAATATCAACTTCAAAACAAGTGACAATTGAAATTTAAAATATATTTGTACATATGTCTATTATCAACTTCAAAATTGATTTTATAAAAGAATTCTAGTAGATGTCTGATAGATGTCCAATAGATGTTTAATAGATGTTCAATAGATGTCCAATAGATACTCAAAAAATTTCTTTCGAGCTAAACTGACGCTGTTAACCACTGCTTGAATAGCCCATCTTAGAACACCAACAATCGGTGTTGCTGCTAGTGATGCAAACATTACTACAGACAAAATTGAACCGTACCATATATCAGCAAAAATGAATGAATTAAAGATCAAGTTGTTGGTTTCTAAGATTTAAGCCCAATTGAGAAAGTAGCAGCTAATTCACTATGGGAATAAATACTAAAACAAATAGTCAATCTTTGCGATCAATCACCAAAAGTATTTGTGATCTAATTGAATGTTATATCATATATGCTGAGACTCAAATAGAATTGTAGCGTTCTTCCATTTAACTCAGAAGCATACCATTAACAAGCACAGATTAAGGATTCTTCGCTTAAAACTAAAATTAGACTGAGTTCAATAATATCCAATAGATGTCCAATATATGCCCAATAGATGTTTAATAGATATTCAATAGATGCCTAAGGTTAACATGACTATAATTTAGGTCACCAATAAACAACGATCTCAGCCTTAACTTGGAATATGAGCGCATCTTTCAACACCAAAATTGCTTGCTCCACCCGCAGCCTAACTAAATTATCCATTAATAACAAAACAACTAGCTTAGCCTTTTTTCAAACACAGTGTACTTCAATTTGACTTAACAAAATAGCTCTTACATTTAGTGAAAGTCCAAACTTTACTTGTGCCCATTCCAGTGGATCTCTATATTAATCTCAAACATTCAGCCTATTACCGTATGACAGATTGTCTTCTGCTCTACTTTAAATCCTGATATTTGATCTCATGATGCAATTCTAAATTCCAATCGCTAGAATTGAACACTCAAAAAGATTATTTGATTTCAAAATTGAATATATCAAAGCAATTTATTGGCTGAAACAAGAAAACATAAGAGAATAACAGATTAAACAGAGAATTAAAGAATAATAAGACAGGTAGTTGAACTTACCACCAATAAGCCGGTTCCTGCAGCCCTATATTCCAAATTTGAACATTCTACAACAAATAATTTTTACCAAAAGCAAAAACACGGAAACGAGAAAAACACAACAACCTAGAAGGAAGAAAAACATGATTAAATCAAAAAATAAGAAGAGAAGGAGGATCGAGATGCATATCCCATCAAGAAAAGAATGCGAAAACGCAGAAAAAAAGAAGAGAAAAACGTCAATACCAAAACATGTACAATATATACGCTGTATGACTGTAAATAATATTGTAAAAAACACAAAAATAAAAAATATTAAGCTGCTATGGCATTAACGTAAATTGTTTTGAAAAAGTGACTATTTTTGACAAATTCCCGTAGGTCTGAATTTTAATTTTATAACCCCGTCAGATCCGATTCGGACCTTGATCCACTTTTTAAAAATGGGCCTGGATATGGATCCAACTGCACTTGGTCCTGATTCAGCCCACTGTCATCCATTTACCAAACAAAACGGTTTGGATAAAAGAGAGATGCAGATCAAACCAACTACCCCCAAAGAGACATAGAATCCGAAGCTCTAGCTACAATATGAGTCATATCCGGTTCGGATTTCTCTGAATACAATAAATTTACAAGACCAAAAAATATGTCCGTGCTTTTTTTATTTAAATTATGTATAGTGTTAATATTTCTTAGGCAAAATATACATTCATGCTTGCACGTATTATATATATGGTGGTGGATTGATATTGGTTACTTGGGAGGAAAAAAATGATAGATCAAAAGTTTGCAAGAGGAACAACCACCCATCAATATGTAAATTATGATTTAGTATTAACTGGTAAAAATTCCATAATTTGAGTTACATAATTATGATAATATTACTCTAGAAAATTATAAAATATGAATGATATGTATACGTTGTCATAACCACGAAAGTACTTAAACACGACATATCTCCATACATGGTATGATATTGTTCACTTTAGGCTTCAGCCATAATGTGTTTATCATTGGGCTTTAATCTCAAAAGGACTCGTATCATTGAAAATATGGACCACCCCAACAGTTCATGGTTTATAATTGTAGACAATATCTTCATTGGTATGAGATCTTTGGGGGTAAAACTATGAGGGTTTAGGTTCAAAGTGGACAATATGGGACTTGAGTTGTCCAAAGTGCTTTTGCCATGTGGCTGAACATGTATGTCAATTAGTACTAAGGATTGTTAGCTACTTAATAAGCTTTTTGGTCTGAAAGAAAGTATTTATGGAAATTTGACATATGTCACCAATTTTAGACTTAATTAGTTTGTGGTTAGATGCCGTTCATATAATATGAAATGTGTCATTGTATCCGTTGCCATGAAATCTCTATAAATGTATGTAATTTGCTTAAAATGAATTGAAGATATGCTTGAAGTGAGCGTGAAAAAGATCTTGTATAAAAAAATGGTATGAAATTGTTAAATCTCACATCACTTCTTTAACGAGAAAGTAGAGTAGTTAATAAGAAATATTGCATGGTAAAGGCTTGGTCTAGTGGTTGAGCCTTGAAGCTGTAATTCTAGAGGTCGCAGGTTCGAGTCCACATTTAGGTGGGGTAAGATAAAGTTTTCTTTTATTATTGTTGTAAGCCCAAAAGAGGCAAAATTAAAAAAAAAAAGAAATATTGCACTTATGTTTATAAAATAAAAAACTACCAAGCATAGTCATACTTTGTAAACTATTTACAAATGCACTATTAAGTCAAAAACTATTTACAAATACACATTCACTTCAATTCTATTTACATATTATGCCATCCACTTGTTTCTCCCCTTTTTCTTTTGATTTTTTTTCTTATTTTTTATTTATCTCTCAAACTGTTAATTTTTTCGACATGCCGCTCTAGAATTTTTTGTTCGTCTTACTTTTATCTTCGAAATGACATCCATTGTGATATTTTCAAATTTTTTGAACCAGTAGACATCTGATAGATGTCCAATAGACATGTGATAGAAGTCTGGTAGATATTAGTTTTTTTATGGTTTTTTATGGAATAGTTATATTAGTTTGTGGAAACATTGAAATCAAACCACCAGCTAAACAATGATAAATTAGTGACAAAAATTAAACTAATAACAAGAAGAGAAGAGAATCGAGATACGATTTCCAGATCAAGAAAAGAACCCAAGAACATATCCAATAGAGAGAAAGTACAATATACAAATCATGAGAGAAAAAAAAGCTAATGAAAAAATTGATTCGACACATCTACCACACTTATACCACATGTCTATCAGACTTATATAACTTGTCGACCATACATCTACCACATGTTTAACAGTTGAAAAAGTCTGAAAAAGTCACAGTGGATGTCATTTCGAAGATAAAAAAGAGACGAACAAAAAACTCTAAAGCGACATGTCGAAAAAAATGAACGGTTTAAAAGATAAATGCAAAAGAAAGCAAAGAAAATAGAAAAAGTCATGAACAGTGCAACATGGAGGGGGCTAACCTAAAGTTGAATTTTTTTTTTTATCTTTTAGTCCAAATTATTTTATAAAGAGAGGTATTTTTTTTGTAAGAACCCCTTATAAAATTGTGTAGGGAAAAGCGCAAATCCGAGGTTCGAATCGGACTTATACATTGCCCACTACAATGGGCTTACATAATTAATTTTGCATAAACACATTCAAGTTTTCTCTATTTTTTTAGAGAAATACAAGGGAATACGGTATTTGAAGGATTTTTTTTTCTATTTCACACATTTTCCTATTTTTTTCCTGTTTATCACTTTTATGATTTCATATTTCCTCAATACGGTTTATATTAATTTCAACTGCTCTCAACTTCTAACTGCTCTCCTCCCCTCTCCGATATTCCTTGTTTGTTTCTTTCTCTTCTTCAATCAATTTCCATGTTTTTCAATCCTGATTCATATCGTTTCTTATTTTCATTCTCTTCTTTTAGGTTTTTTTTTATTTAGTTTTGTTCTTTTCCGGCGATACTCTTTTCCGATTTCGTTTATTTTTCTTGATCTGTGATTTGTTGCTTCTGTTCTTCTTTTCTTTCGTTATTTTCATATTTTCGTCCATCTTTTTTTATTTTGTGTTTTGAATATTGTGGATCTTACTATCTGTTAAAGAGATTTCTTTTAATTCTTCTATTCATGATGGAGGAAATTTCTGTTCTGGTTCAGTATGGTGGATTTTGGAGTCATGATTTTAGGTTTTTAGACTTTGAAGCTTGTGGTGTGATGGTTTCTAACTCTGTCAGCTTTACTAATTTCAACAATTAGTAGTTGACAATATTAAGATGAAGACAAATGCTGATAATTCAAGCTTTAAGTTTCAGTTTCAAATTTCATCATCTTATCGTCCGATTGAAGTCTGCGATGATATGCCGCTTCGTTTTTTCTTCCACACAAGGACTGCTTCTAAGAGTCTTGTTGACTGTCTGTTTGTGTTACTTCTCTCGTGAATGCTCCTGATATTAATGAAGGTATTGTTCTTTAATTTTGTTCTAGTTTTTACTTTTTTAAGTGCTGTTTATTTTATTATACCTGGTATAAGAGTTCTTTATTATGTTTTTATTTATGTTTCATTGTAATTGTGGCCTTAAACAATTTTTATACGTGGTATAAATTGTATTTATATTTCTGTCTTGTATATATTTATTGTTTAATATATTTTGTAATAATCTTATACTTTGTATAGAGAAATTCCTGGTCTGATTTTGTGTTTTATTTATTTTCTAATGTTTTAGATGAAGGTTTGAATATTGATAATAATGAGATTCTTCTTGTTAATGAAGTTCAGCAATCTAATGTAGTTGTGGATTATGACGATGATCATGCTGTTTATTTGAGAAACATCAAGTCTAGGGTATTAGAAGGATTCAATCACTATAATGATGATGTTGTAGATGAAGTTAGGATGGATGTAGTTGTAAGAAATGAATCTGTTATTCATTCTATTTTTGTTGGGAAAATTTTCTGTAATAAAGCTGCTTTGAAGGATGCTCTTAGCTTTTTTGCGATTAAGAACAATTTTTAATTCAAGTGTGTGAAGTCTTGTCCGAAGGAGTTCCATGTTTGTTGTGTTGCTGAGAATTGTTTGTGGCTTTTTAAGTCATTGATTACAGGGAAAAGTGGATGTTTTATTGTTAGGAGTTATAATGGTAAGCATACATGTACAAATGATGATCGGAATGGTGATAAGAGGCAGGCATCTAAGTTTATTATAGCTAAGCTGATCAAGAACTCATTAATAAGAGAGAAGAGGGTTGTTACACTAGGCAATATAATTTCTGATGTCTTGCACATACTAGGCACTGATATTAATTATCAGAAAGCTTGGTAATCGAAGGAAGAAGCTTTGAAAAAGATCGGGGGTTCTCCATTTGAATCTTTCAATATGCTTCCGAGCTACCTTTATATGCTTTAGTATACAAATCTGGGGTCAGTTGTCAAACTTGAGAAGTCTGAGGATAAATCTAAGACATTTTTATTTTGAAATTTGTTTAGAAAATGTTTTTTGATTAAGTTTAATTTGATATTGTCTGTTTTGTTTTTTCTAGTTGTAGGCATGGTTTTTCCATTAGCTTTTGCGGTTGTTGATAGCGAGAACTATGATTCATGGGGCTTTTTCATTAGTCAGTTTACTGAAGTTTATAGGACTAGAGTAGGGGTGGTTATTATTTCAGATAGGTATCAAAGCATTGCGAATGCTTGTGAGAAATTTCTTCCAGGTGTACCTCACTTTATCTGTGCATATCATCTTTTGCAGAATTTGAAAGTTGAGTTCATAACAAAGAATAAAAATTTTTCCAAGTTCTTCACTAATGTTTATTATGCATATATTGTTAGATCTTTTGACGAGAATATGACTCTTTTGGCAAATATTAATAAAAATATTCCTCATTATCTTAGAGAAGTTGGTTTTGAGAGGTGGAGTAGGCTTCACTCTTGGAGGACCAAGTTTAGTACATTGACATCGAACATGGCAGAATCTCTTAATGCAATGATAAGTGCTGGAAAACCTTTGCCAATCGGTTCTTTAATTGAGTATTTGAGAGGGATGTTGCAAGAACTATTTTTTAAAAATAGAAACCTTGCAATTAATACGATGACAACCTTGGCACAAAAGCATGAAGAACTTTTAGTACAACAATACATTCTGGCATCTACAATGGAGGTAGTAAGATTTTTATTTTTCTAATTTGTTTCTTTTTTTCAAAATTTGTTATCTGTCATAAGTGATTGTGTGATAGCTTTATACCTGGTAAATAATTTTATTGTTTTTTATTTTTTTAGATTACCTTTTTGCTGGTCACCTTGTTTCTGCATCTGAGGGTGGTAGTGTTCATGTGGTGGACATCGCTGCAAGGACATGCACTTGCAACAGGTTTTAGTTTGATGGAATCCCGTGTGCCTACTCTCTCGCTTATATAAAGAAGATGAATTTCAATTGTTATGATTACTGCTCTATTTATATTACAAAGCAGGAGCATCTGGCAACTTATCAAGGAATTGTTTTTCCGGTCCCGTCAAAGGAAATATGGATTATACCTGATGAAGTCCGTGAGCAAGTCATCTTGCCTCCTAAAGTGAAGGCTAAGGCTGGTAGAACAAGGAAACATAGGCTGAAGTCAGTTTTGGAAAAGAAGGTCAAGTTCAAAGTTAAGTGTAGTGTTTGTGGAAAGATTGGTCATAATAGGAGATCATGTGGTGTAGCTAATAGAGGTTAATATTTTCTTCTGTGGGGACAATTTTTCTATGTTCATTCATTACAGACAACTTTTTTTTTTGTTTGAACTAATAGTGACTTACTTCTTTTGAGAAATATTATAGTTCAAATTGTTTTAGACTTCATATATGAAGCTGTTATATTACTATTATATCTTCTTGCTTTATTTTTTTGTAAGTTTGTTTTTGATTAATATCATACTACTTTTTTTCATGTATTGTAGTTTTGTCTCAGAAGGGATCTTATACTACTCTTATACCAAGTATAAGAATTGTTTCAGTTGCTTGTCAGAAGTCCTTTCATACGAATCTTACACAAATTATAAGAATTCGTTTAGGTGCTTTTAAGAATGGATGTTATACTACAATTATACATGATATAGTTGTTATGTAATTACTATTTAATTTTTATGTTTTTGTTATCATTTTTTTTTGCGTAAGAGCTACTAATTAGTCTTATACATGTATGTTTTAGTACATTTGTACTTGCTAAAAATGAACAGATTTTTTTATAACAACGTTGTCTTTTTCAAAGCTATTATAACATTATATTTTTATATAATTTTGTTCATTTTTTAACTTCAAATTCCAGTATTCATAAAATTTATCAAAATACCATCTAGATATTCAGTTTTTCCATTCATTTAAACTATATAATCCTATTCATAATTTCTGAATTTCAATAATAATCCAAACATGTATCTCCAAATAAGATTGATAAAAATCCAGTCAAACCTAAACAACTCAAAATAATATAATCCAAATGAATTCTAATCCCGATATTCAATTCAACATAGTTGAACTATGTTTACTAGTAAGACGTATTATCCTTGTCAGTCAACTATTCGTCTTCACTTTCAATGCCATTTTCTACTTGTTGCACCCCATGTTTGTACAAGCTAAAAGCTAGCCTTGTTCTATGTGCTTGTACATCAAAATGTTTCGGAAATGGTTTTTCCTCGATCATATACTTGACAAAACTCAGCGCGAAAATCTCGCAGTCACTGGTCAAGAAAAATAAAAAAATTCACGAAATCAATTGTTATGTGTTTATAATTTTTAATTTATAAATTATTTTTATGATGTTGGTTTTTTTGAATTCAAGTATAAAAATGTTAATTTTTTTAAGGAAATGTACCAGTGAGTTTGTTGTGGAACATCCTCTACTACTTCCAACTCTAATGGCCTCAGGGGTCACCTTTTGAATATTTCTCCAATTTTATGAGCTCTTCTTTTTCATGAAAAATGTTGAAGGTATGGAGAAAATATGGAATTACGATAGTATAGCGCTCTGCAGCCCTTGTTGTGACTGAATGACTCTTTATGCCTAAGAGAGAGTCGTAGGCATAAAATTTGCGCTCCTTAATCGCAAACCGTCTGATTATCCAATGCTTCCTATTTACATTAATTGGGAAAAAGACGCGGTCCACATCAAACCATTTTCTTCCACACCTTATCGATTTCCCCTTCATCTGTGTAGTTAATATGTCATTAACATGTAGGACATCTGTTAGTTTTTCATCCCCTTTCAGATTACTAATCTTAGCATACACGTTGTCCATTCTTTGGTCAAAACTAAAGTCGTTTGTTGTGAAGTTATACTTGATCCTGTTGGAGTATTTCCCTTTTTTCTAATGTAGTACAACACCACATCTATGTGCTGTAAATTGAGAAATTTTGGCAATAAGTTTTTAAAATATTTTTTGTTAGTTATTAACTGGTATGATAACTTATATACATGGTATAAGAGTTATTATACATGATATAATCTATCATATACCAGGTATAGTAGTCATTATACATGTTATTGTAAAAGAATTTTGGGTAAATTTAAAAAATATGCCATGTGGTTTCGGTCATTTTCAAAATGAGGATCATAGAATTTTTTTTTTCAAAACGAGGATTGTGGTTGAAAACGTTATCAAAGCGAGGATTTTTTCATAACGCCGTTAAAATGGATGACATGGTAAGGGGTAAAATTGGAAAACTCAATTTCCTTCTTCTTCTTCTTCCTCAAACCCTAACATCTCTCTTACCCTTCAACTTCCTCACCATTAATTTCCTAACAGAGCCAACAAACCAGCAACACCTATTAGTCCGGCAACCCGTATTCGTCATCAAACTCAACATCAGATTCGAAATCAATACATTTACAATAGTCACGGATATCAAAACCCCGACTTTCTGGTTTCTTTACAATCGTCACAGAGATCGAAACCGGCAAGACCCAACTCTGCCCCTGCCTCCTCTCTTTACCTCAACAACGAATTCACTTTCCAATCTGTAGACCAATTACTCGATATAATTCCAAAGATAGAATCTTATATTCTAAATTCAAAAAACCCAGCTCCCAATTTGACTGATTTTGATTGATTTAACTGCGGTGTTTTTTAGGTTTTAATTTGAGAATAGTCGACCGATTTAAATAGGAGATCATTTATGTTCTTTAACATATCGGGAAAATCGAAGGCCTTAGCAATGATATTAAATTAAACTGTGGTGGTAACAAATCTAGTGATGGATTTTATGGCATCTGGGTTCGAAGTAAATGGAGTTAGAAATGGGAGTTTGAGTTGTTTGTTTTCATCTGAGATGAGGGTTTGTGCAGAATTAGGATTGGCCTAAGCTAATTGTGTTAATTAGAGGTTTTCTTAGTTAAGGAAAGAAAATTCCATTGTTAATGATAGTGAAGCTAATTCCATGAGTAGAGATGCAAAGAATTTGGCTCCATGTGGTCTTTGATCTCCATTTGCCGAATTCTTCCTATGAATATGTTATACATGAAATACATTTTGAACCTCAAATGTATTTCTGGTAATTAGTGAAGGGGATTTTGCAAAATTTTGGAAGAAAGACGAAGAACTTGAGAGGAGGGAGAGAGAGAGTGAAAACAGTTTTGGAATTTTTTTTGGCTTTTACAGTGATTGTGAAAAAAAATGATTTCCAGTTTTACCCCTTCCCACGTCATCATTTTTTACGGCATCATTTTGATAACGTTTTCAACCACGGTCCTCATTTTGAAAAAAAAAAATTCTATGATCCTCGTTTTGAAAATGACCGAAACCACAAGGCATGTTTTTGAAATTTACCCAAGAATTTAATGTAGGAAGTGTTAAGTTTGATACAACTTACCTCATCTCCATGGAACTCATCAATTTTGACCAATTGAACAAAGAAGGTCTTCTTTATTACTTCCAAAATTTTGAAGTTCAATAGTTGTTCCATAATATTACTCTTCTCATTGAACCATTCATTTTTTTCTGCATTTTTTTTTATGTTTTCAATAAGTAATTGAAATCATTTATTTTATTAAAACTCAAACTATTAAATTAATATAAGTTTTGGTAAAGTTATTTCTTTCGCTTGTATCTCCCTTTTGTCACCAGCTCATTAAATGGTTTCAGTAGTTATGTATTTGTAATTCGAGCTCCCAATTCAGCCCAGTCATCCAGAACATACTTCCCTTTGACTTTTCTCTTCTTGCTCCCATCTTTTGTTTGTGATCCAAAATCCGTTGTATAAGGTGAAATCAGCCTCTTTGCTTTTGTTTTTTTTCTTTGCATTTTCGGAGGCATATGCTCTTGTGTTATTATTGCTACATCTGCTTCACCTTTTTCCTGTTTCATGAAGAAAAAGTAAGTTTGTGACTTTTAAATTAGTAAAAGATTGGTATAAAAAAACTTTTTTATATGTACTTTATACCACATAATTTCTATTATAATGTTATTACTTTTCTTTTCTATATTACACATATTGTATGTATAATACGCACATTTTAAAGATTTGTTTTCTATCATAATAGTAATCTTCAAGTGCATCAAATACTTCCATATTAGTAGAATTGTAAGGAGTACTTGTTTGTTCCTGATGTAAATTATGTTCCATTACCAGTTTAATAAAGTAAAAACAATGATATTTTGTGTTATCAAGAAAAGCAAATTATTTAATAGATTTGAGTTCAATGTTGTTACCATTTTATTCATACTTTCTTGTGTTTCTGTTGCGTGTTGCTCATTTTCTTTCATCACTTCTGCTTGACCATTGTCTCTAGCTTCATCTTTTTTTATTATGATCCAGATTCATCTGTTCTATTCTTTCTTCACCTTCTATCTCATCTTTTTCTTCAGTCATTTCTGCTTCTGTCTCTATTTCTTTCTCTTTATGCCCTGCTTTATTTTTGCTATTTGTTCTGTTTAATTCCCCTCATTTGCCAGGCTTTGGTCCAAGTATGCACCTTCATCTTCAAATTCTGGTAAGAGGATGAAGCTTGGAATATTAAATGCTGGTGGAGGTTTGTTTATTCTTGTGTTTTCATTCTTCTTGTTGTCTATCTCAAAACTGAGTGTTGGTTGCCCAATCATTTAGTCTTTGCTCCTCATTTCTTACTGTCTCAGTTCTCTGTTTCTTCATTTCATGTTTTTCCTCTTCTATGTTCAGTTTTCTCTTATTTTGCTTTTCTCGTTTTTCTTTATTTGTCTTCCCCTGTGACAATATTTTTAGCCTGAAATAGTTTCTGTGTTATTTTCTAATTTTATTAATTTATGTTAGATCTTTTTATGGAACTATTATACTAGGTATAATTCTTTATGAAATAATCTTTTACAAGTATAATAGTTTTCTGCAATACCATTTGTACTCGGTATAAGTGATTTATTACTATTTTTTTTAATTGTGAAACTTGTTTACACAATTCCTAAACATTCTAATATATTAATATAGAATTAGTTAGGTTATTTTACCTTCCCAATGAGTCTTTTCAGCTTTTTTTCTATTCTCTTAAGGCAGCAGTTTGTTTCTTTCATCATGTCTTCCATGTTCTTGAATCCTTGGTCTATTTTATCTCTAGCTAACTGAATTTTATCTCCCAAGTTGATTATTGCACTCAGAATAGTGTTGTTTGCTTCTTGTTTTTTACTGTTGTCATCTTGGCTATTTGTTCCTCTTTTCTCTTGCTGGTCTCCTTTTCTTAGGCCTCCGTTTGTTGGCTTTGTGTGTACTGGGTCTCTATTGTTGCCTGTGTCTCATTTTCTTATGTGGAGTACTACAATTCTATGTTGTATGGATCATGCAAAGGATTGAATGAGTCAAGTCCCAACTGTTGTATCTCATCCTCATCAGTATGAATCTTCCTGAAGTTTAGCTATAATTTCAATTCAATAACAAGTTTTTTAGTCATGTTAGTTTTGGTAGAATTATAAGGGTCCATAATAATTTTTAAATATGAAACTATTTTAAAAATACCTCTCTTGCATCTCTGTTGAATAATCATCTTCAAGAAATTCCTGCAGAATAATCATCTTGTATGTTCTCCAATTGAATAATCTTGGTCGGTATACATCTGGTGTTTCTGTGGTCCTATCACATATTACACCTTGGCATCCTCCACATACCTCATAGAACCATAACTGGAAAATAATGGGGCATCCTTTGACTATGTATGAACTTGGTCTCTTCTTCTCCACTCCACACTGTCTCAGCGTAATTATTGTTTTCATGTAGCACTCATCCCCCCATTCAATCTGCCTATACTCTCCATCAAGTACACAGTCGAAGTATTTCCTTAGAATTTTACTCTGCTCTGGCTAGCCCATTATGTAGTATGTTATGAAGTAAATAAGAGCTATAGCCAGGTGATCTTCTTCCAGGTTTATCCTTTTTCTTCATAACTTTCTCTATATGCTTCTTCTACATCGCCTTGTTCTCTTGTTTGAAATACCTTTCTATGAATTCATCGGTCTTGTTTGACTCATTGAATAATGGTAGATTATCTCCAGGTGGCTTTAGTCTCAAAATTAGGAGAAATTGTTCCAATCCAAAATGGAGTGTTGTTCCTACCACCTTTATGTATATGGAGTTCTCCTCATTTTTACCCATCTCCCCTCATTATCAATGAATGTATAAGCTGCTTTGACTTTGAGTTCTGTAGCCTCAAAGAAGTACCCAAAAATAGTTTGTTTCAATCTTCTGAAGACATTCTCCAACAAAGAATTTTGTAGCGTCTGAATGACTTTGTAGTCTGATGTTATCAACACCTTGCTAGTCTAATATTGTTTAGGCATAAATATTGGTTTTAGCTCCTGTGAAAAGACACAAACAACTACATATGTCTTAACACTTATGTACAAATACCTTCACTCTTCTATATATACAAATCATGTAAAATTTAAAGAACTAAATTATCAAAACAAGTATATAATTGACATTAATATCTACTGACCATGTGAGGACTAAAATTTCATGGTCAGGTTAACTCACAAACATATGAGCATAAATTAGCTATGATAAAAACTGCCTATGAAATGTGAAACATAAATGTTTTTCATTATAGCAAAAGGTATAGAATCAAAATTCACGAGTGGTTTATGAAAGGGAAAAAATAACAGCTAAGGGAAAACAAAATTTGAGTTTTAATTGATTTTAATTAAGTAGAAGAAGCTAAATTCACAACAATTTTTTCATTTTGATTGCAATATTATATAACTATATTATTTTTTGATCATAGTATGAAATACAATTTTTACCCACGATTTTTTTGTTGGAGATTTGTCTTGCTCTTGTTCTTCACTGTCGAACTCCTCTTGCGATCTTCTCTTCAAATCCTCAATTTGTTTTCAAACATTTGATTACAATTTTGTTATAGTAGATGATTAGCATATATATTATATTTGGTATAAGAGCCTTTAATTGGATTACGGGGCTTTTATACTTGGTATAAGAAATTTCAATTAAGGTATTACAAGTTTTTCATTGGTTTACGAGGTCTTATATATGGTAATAATAGCATAGTATCTTCTATTTATATCCTTTATACATGGTATAAAACTTGTCCCATGATATTTTATCAACATTCTTCTACTTTGTTTCCAAAATTCTAGTTATGCTCATATTTTTATGTACTAATTTGTAATCTCTGAGTTATCACATTCTTAGTCAGAGTTTTATATCATGTCATATCAACTTATTTTTCATTTTTGTTTATGTTAGGTCATTTTTTCTCAGATCTAAGCCTGGAAATTCCATTTGTAACAGCGATTTTTGTTTTACAATTGAATACAAATCCTAGTATTTTCTGCACAAATTATATGTCAAATCAGTTTCGTAGAGTGAAGTACCTCAGTTTTTGTTCTTCTTGGCTGTTGATTTGCATCTTCTTCATATGCATGTTACAATCTGATTTTACATTCGTGTTATGTTAGTAATCGGAAAATGAAAAACAACAGAAAGTTTTAAAATAACCTAAATTCCGAATATAATACTTTGTTTCTTCCATTATTCTTCGTAGATTCAGGCTTTGTAGATTCAGGCTTTAACTGCAAGATAATCGTAGAAATTCAATATCAAAGATGAAGAATAGTGACGAGAAATCCCTAAATTGAATGTTGAGAAATCATCAGGAACTACAGTGTGGAATTTTTTAGAAGGGGGTTTGAATCATTTTTGGTATTGGAGAAGAGAATTGTTGTTTGGTAGGAATTACCAAATTTTGAAACGTAGGTTTCCATACTTAAGAAAGGAATAAAGTGAATGCGGGCTTTAGGAAATGTTCAGTCCGTATTTAGGATTTCAAAAGCCCAATTGTTGGGATCCAGCTAAGTTTCCCTTTTTTTAGAGCTTCTTACATAAATGCCCGTAAATCCCAAATTAATTAAGTCAAGTTAAAAAATATTTATACACACAAGAAACTAATTACCAACTTACACCCCTCTCAAAACAATTAACATGAAACCATTCCTCCTTGTCCATGGTTGTTATTGATTATGCTTTTTTTTAATTGTTTTGCTTTATTTTTCATTTATCTTTTAAACGGTTCATTTTTTCGACATGCCGCTTTAGAGTTTTTCGTTCATCTTATTTTTATCTTTGAAATGATAACCTACTGTGATATTTTCGAACTTTTTTAACTGGCAAACATCTAGTAAATGTCTAGTAGAAATCTGGTAGATGCCCAGTAGATGTCCAATCGCCTAAGGCTACAATTGCTAAATTTCCAAAATAAATATACACTGATATTTTATGATCTTCTGCAATCGGTATGCTTCAAATTATCAAAGATTAGTGTAAAATCTTCATCAGCATAAGATTTAGAGCTAAACTTGCAAAATCCAAATGAAGAACAACAAATCAAAATTCATATTTTGAGCAACAAATAGAGCAAAATCTCGTCTGAAACCCAAAGCAGCACTAGATACAATCAAAGAAACAACAGCGCAAACTAACATAATAATTCCATAAAAAAACTGTCAAAACTTAGGTATATTAGATATCTACCAGATGTCTACCAGCTGAAAAAGTTCGAAAATGTCACCGTGGGTATCATTTTAAAGATAAAAATAAGACTAACGAAAAACTCTACAGCGGCATGTCTAAAAAATCAACGGTTTGAGAGATAAATGAAAAATAAGACAGAAAATCAAAAGAAAAAGGGAGAAACAAGTGGATGACATGGTATGTAAATAGAATTGAAGGGAGGGCATGTATAAGAATAGTTTGACTTAGTGGTAAATTTGCAAATATTTTAGTTAGGTATGAACAATCTTGATAATTTCCCCAGTAAAAACAGATTTTAATCGGATAAATTAGGAAATGTGACCATAATTATTAGAAGGGGTTCTTACAAAAATCATCCATTTTCACAAAATAATTTGAACCACAAGATAAACCTTTTACAAAAAACACCATTCTACATTAATTAATAAAAAACAGCTCAAACTAATTACAAAGTTACGGCCCTTCCCCCCACATGCGACACTTCATGATTATTATTATTTTCTTTACATTCTTTTCCATTTATCTTTCAAACCGTTCATGTTTTTGACATGCCGCTCCAGAGTTTTTTGTTCATCTCTTTTTTATCTTTGAAATGACATTCACTATGACTTTTTTGAACTTTTTCAACTGATAGACATGTGGTAGATGTCTGGTAGATGTATTATAGAAGTTTGATAGACATGTGGTAAAAGTCTGATAGATGTGTGGAATCTATTTTTTTCATTAGCATTTTTCTCTTATGATCTGTATACTGTACTTTCTCTATTGGATATGCTCTTGCGTTTTTTTCTTGATCTAGAAATCGTATCTCGATTCTCTTCTCTTCTTGGCATTTGTTTGATTTTTGTGACTAATTTATCATTGTTTAGCTGGTAGTTTGATTTCAAGGTTTGCACAAACTAACATAATGATTCCATAAAAGAACACCCATCAAAAACTAATATCTACCATATGTCTACCAGACTTCTATCACATGTCTATTGGACATCTATCAGATGTCTACTGGTTTAAAAAATTCAAAAATTTCACAGCAGATGTCATTTCGAAGATGAAAATAAGACGAGTAAAAAACTCTGAAGCGGCATGTCGAAAAAATAAACGGTTTAAGAGATAAATGAAAAAGAAGAAAAAAAATCAAACGAGATTGGGAATGAAGAACGACACTCAAAACGTCTCAATTTAAGCAACAAATAGACCAATATCTCACACCTGAAAACCAGAGCGACACTAGATCTAGTCAAAAAACAGCAGCACAAAATTAACATAAACGATTCTGTAAAAACATTGTCGAAACTAAGATCTACCACTTGTTTATTAGATATCTACCATGCGACTATTAGATATCTACCATGCTACTATTGGGTAACAAATTTTGAAAAATCACAGTGGATGTCATTTTAAAGATAAAAATTAGACAAACAAAAAATTTTAAAGCGACATGTCAAAAAAATAAACGGTTTGAGAGATAAATGAAAAATAAGAAAGAAAATCAAAAGAAAAAGGGGAGAAACAAGTGGATGACATAGTTGTAAATAGAATTGAAAGAAATATGCACTATTAAATAATTTAACTTGATGGTGAAACCGTAAATAATTTATTAAATATGAATATTTTTGATGGTCTCTGTTTTATGTGTATTCTCTAAACTCCTTAATTTCCAACCATTTAAATAATATTTAAATTATAATTTATCTCTTTTATTATTTTTTAAATAAATAAAATATTGTTTTTCATTATCATATTATTAAATCGTTGCTAACAATATTTATTGTTAAATTTTGTTGGAAACCCCATCGTGTGTATATATGATAGTTTGATGTACAAGTGGTGTGATTTTTTATGCGAACTAGTTTGATTTTGCAATATATAGATAGTCATTTAAAGTAAAAAAAAGTCAGTTATTAGGATGTGGAATATCTAGTTGCACATATTTACAATGTTGTATCTGTGTTGTATCTGTCAGTTCTAGTAGGATTGTAAATTCTAGAATGATGTAACATGTAGAATAGAGATACATATTAATGATGTGGTAATGATTTTACAAATAGATAATATGTTTTACGAAACCAGTTGTAGTGGATTGTCTATTTTATATTGGATAAGGTTTTTTTCAAAAGTAAATAATAAAAAGAGTCAATTATTTACTAAATTATCTCTTTCATAACAAATCAAATTTTAAATTTTAAATTAAATATTAAAATAGTGATATATTTGATTACGTGCCTATCTATTTGATCTTCTATTTATAGAAGATTAAATAGACAATTTTTTCAAATTTAATCGTCACATCATATTAGAAAGGGTGGATAGAATATCTATTGTGACATTTTATTTTGATTCATTGTCTATTCTTATCTATATATCAAAAAAAATTTAAATAAAATAACTATTGGAGATACTCTAATAAAATCGAGAACAAACATTTCAGTACCAATAATTTAAAAAATAGCTTTATGAAAGTGAACATGATTTTGCCAGAAGTGACAATCCAAAATACTACTATTACTTCATATTAATAGAATTATGTACTTAAAAAATATTTTAATATGAATAATACTATTAATGTTATCAACTAAAAAACCGTTAAAATGTTATAAAAGTATGATCAATTAAATTTTCACTCACTTGAACTTAATTTAAACGGCCTATTATCTACATCAACTTTATAAATACATAAACCTTTTTCTAACAGACTATTACAAAAAGCATCATTCAACCTATTCGGTCCCACTAAATTGATTCAACTTAGTAAAATTCAGTTTATCAATATCAACGATGGAGGATTCAAGTACATTGTTCTTACAATCAAATTACAATGAGTGAAAAACGATTCTATCAAATAGTTTATCTCTCTAATAAAATAGTAAATTGAAATCAGATTTCTTGTGCTTTTTCAATTTCTTGTGAGGGGTGAATAATGTTGAAAATATGACATATTAAATAATGTTGTACATTATTTATTTTTGATTAAATTATAATATGAAAAAGCCATGATTTGAATAATATGAAATATGTCATTGTATTATACGTTTCGAGTTTTCAACGATATATTATACGCCTCCAATGGATTAACGATGAATGAGAAATTATAGTTTAAAGTTTGAACATATGTCAAATTTAGACGCGCTAAATCAGTGATCGACACTGAAAAATATTGACATGACATATTTTTATTTTCACCAGATTTTTATTTGATATTAATGGGTTTTAATCCCTTAATCAATATAATTTCTTACAACTTTATGGTTAATGACAATAAATTTGTGGTTATAAGGGTTAATGACCATAAATTTGTCGTTACAAGGGTTTAATGCCTTTAAGCCAATTTAATCCATGTTAATATCATCTACCCTATAAATACCCTATTCTTATAGTCTTCTCCTCACACCTTTTCTTCATACTTTTATTCTTGAAAAATTCTAGCTAATTCTTGTTTGCTTGTTTACTTTGTGGTTTTTTTTTTGTTGTCATACTTAAAATAATATTCTTCAAAGTTTTATTTCTTTTTAAGAGAAGGCTAATTAGTGTTAGGTTCTTGTAATTTGTTCTTCACACGGTTAGAGTTCGCCTACGATTGTGGTTGTATCCTTAGAGACAAATTCACCGGTAGCGGACGAATAATTGTCTTAAGGGAACTGAAGTTTCAGGCCTCCGCAATAACTTTGTTAAGGTTAAAGATTTGACAATATTTCTATTATGTGTTCTTTTGTCACTTTTATATATTTTTGTTAATTCTATTGTAATCTTATTCCTATTGAAAAAAAATTTATAATAGTATTTTTTTTAAACTGGGTTCTAACAATCTTAAGAAAATTACTTCTATTTTTTTTCCTCTAAGTTAAGTGCGGGTTACATAGGATTCTTTAAGTTCGTTTTTTAACAAAACGTTGTTCAATTAAAAAAATAGTTTATTATTTTACTAAATTTTTTCTCTTCTTATATTTCTTTGGTTTTTCTCATTTACAATTTTCTAACTTACTCTGTTTGTATTTCAGATTTGTGAATTGAGAAAATGGCTAACATTATCCCACCATCTGGAGGCAATGGTTTTGATGTCGTTCCAAGCCAGAATAACCAAAATGGACAAAGTGGTCCTATTGGTTATGACCCTAATAGAAATGGATCTTCGAGTTCAATAGTTGTTATGCCTAAAGGTCTTAAGGTTGCTTTGGGATCATATCCTGTTGCAATTCCTGAAAGACCGAAGAAATTCAATGGTTTGAATTCTAAAGTTTGTCAACAGAAAGTGCTTTTTCTACTTGACTAGCTTGAGGCACCACAAATTACTGAAAGAGGACCCTCCAGTCGTTCCCGAAGAAGTGGTTGATACTTCTCTTCAGCTATCAGTGGATGGCTGGAATCATTTGGAATTTCTTTGTAGAAACCATATTTTAAATGGTTTAGTACCTGATCTTTATACGGTCTACACTGTCAAAAGGACTACAAAAGAATTGTGGGATTCCTTAGACAGGTTATACCGAACGGAGGATGCGGGTTCTAAATAAATTCTTAGTAGGCCAATTCCTTAATTATCAAATGATTAATTCTAAGCCTGTTGTTGGTCAAGTGTAGGAAATCCAGATTTTGATCCATGGGATGCAAGCGAAATGTATGGAGACTAGTGAAACGTTTCAAGTGTCTGCAATAATTGAAAAATTACCACATTCTTGGAATGATTTCAAGAGCCTATCTCAAGCATAAGTAGAAGGAAATTTCTGTTGAGGATTCCATTATTCGCCTTCGTATTGAGGAGGATAATAGACAATTAGAGAAGAAATTCTCAGTTGCTAATCAATTTATGGCAAAATTCATCGCGGTGGAGGTCCTTAAAGACTCCAAGAGGGGCAAGCAACCTGCTAAACCTAAGTCCAAAATGGGACCAAAAGGAGGCATTTCCAAGAAACCAAAATTTAATGGAAAATGCTTCAATTGCAACAAGATGGGTCACAAGTCCACTGATTGTAGATTGCCGAAAAGGGTCAAAAAAATGAGGCAAATGCTGTGGAAAATATTGCATGAGATGTATCTGACATCGATTTATGTGCTGTAATTTCTGAAGTCAATTTAATTGACTCTAACCTAAGAGAGTGGTGGTTAGATACTAGTGCTACACGTCATATGTGTTGTGTCTAAGAGTCTTTTTGCTAGATTGACTCTTCTTGAAAATGGGGAGAAACTCTATATGGGAAATTCTGCTACTTCTAAAGTCAAGGGACATGGAACGGTGACTCTGAAAATGACTTCTGGTAAAGAAGTAAAACTACAAAATGTCTTGTATGTTCCAAACATCAGGAAGAATCTTATTTCTAGGAGCCTCTTGAGCGCACATGGATTCAAGATGGTTTTTGAGTCTCAGAAATTTATTTTATCTAAAGGGGCATGTATATGGGAAAGGGATATGAATGTAATGGGATGTTTAAATTTAATTATATCTCTTGTAAGCATGGTTCTATTATTATGAATACAAACAACATTGATTCTGCTTATGTGATTGAGTCATGTAATTTATGGCATAGTAGACTTGGACATATTAATTTTGATATGTTACGACGTTTAATTGACTTGAATCATATATCCACATTTCAAATTGATAAAACACATAAAAGTGAAATATGTGTTGAGGCAAAATTAACAAGATCTTCATTTCATTCCATTGAAAGAAATTCAGAACCACTCGATTTAATACAGACATATATTTATGACTTGAAATTTGTTCAATCAAGGGAGGAAATAAATATTTCATTACATTAATAGATGATAGCACAAAATATTGTTATGTGTATTTGGTAAAAAGCAAAGATGAGGCTTTAGAGAAATTTATACTCTATAAGGCAAAAGTAGAAAAACAACTTAATAAGAAAATTAAGAAAGTAGGAAGTGATTGTAGTGGTGAATATATTGCATCATTTGGTGAGTTTTGTTTTCAAAATTGAATTATTCAGGAAGTAAAACCACCATATTCTACTCAATCAAATGGAGTAGCTAAATGCAAAAATCATACTCTTAAAGAGATAATGAATGCAATGTTAACCAGTTCCGATTTACCACAAAACTTATAGGGTGATGCTATTTTGTCAGCAAATTATCTTTTGAATAAGATACCACATAAGAAACAAGACAAAACCCCTTATGAATTATGGAAAGGTAGAAAACCTTCTTATAATTATTTGAAAGTGTGGGGGTGTCTTGCAAAGGTAATTGCTCCATTACCTAAATGTATGAAAATAGGTCCAAAAATGGTGGATTATATTTTCATTAGTTATGCAAGTAATAGCAATGGATATCGATTTCTTGTGCATGAATCTAAAAACCTAGATGTACACACGAACACTTTGATAGAGTCAAAGGACGCTTCAATTTTTGAGGACGTGTTTCATGTAAGGAAAAAAGTGAAGGGTCGGGAACTAAAAGATCTCGTGAACTTATTGAAAGTGACAATCAAGTTGATTAACAAGTTGTTGATAAAAATGACAACCTTTAATCAATGATTGAAGAAGATGTTCAAAATTCTCAAGAAGAGAATAAATCAGATCATGAGGTGGAACCTAGAAGAAGTAAAGGACAAGGATTGAAAAATCATTTGTTCCAGATTTCTTAACATATATGATTGAAGCGGCACCTCAAATGTATAAATAAGATATAAGCTCAATTGAAAGTCCTTTATGGAAAGAAGCCATAAGGAGTGAAATTGATTCCATCTTGCAAAATCCTCCGAGAACTAAGGCACTAAGTTCTAAATGGATTTTCAAATGTAAGCTAAAAGTTGATGGAACATTGATAAGTACAAGGCTCGTTTAGATGTAAGAGGTTATAGAAAAAAGAAGGCCTTGATTAATTTGATAAGTATTCTCTTGTGTCGAGAATAACATCCATTAGGATGATACTTGCAATTCCGCTTTGCGGAATCTTGAATTACATCAAATAGATGTGAAAACTGCTTTTCTAAATGGAGATCTTGAGGAAAAAATTCACATGGTACAACCTGAGGGTTATGTCACTTCAGGTCAAGAAAGGATTGTATGCAAGCTGGTGAAGTCTTTATATGGTTTAAAGGAAGCACCAAAACAATGGTATAAGAAATTTGATGATGCCATGATGGCAAGTGGTTATCGTATAATTGAGTGTGACAAATGTATATATGTCAAAACTACAAATGAAGGATATGTTATTCTATGTTTGTATGTTGATGACATACTCATTGTTGGAAGCAATGAGAGAATGGTAAAGAGTACCAGGAATATCTTAAGTTCTAAATTTAACATGAAAGATATGGGACTAGATGATGTAATTTTAGGCATCAAAGTTCAACGTTCACCTAACGGTCTCATATTAACGCAGTCACACTATATGGATAAGATACTTGACAAGTTTAACAAAGGTGATATTGGTATAGCCAAAACACAGTTAGATGTTAGTCTACATTTGTCTAAAAACAAAGGTGAATGCATAGACTAAGTGGAATGTGCAAGGGTTATAAGTAGTCTGATGTACCTTACAAGTTGTACAAGGCTCGATATTGCTTATATTGTAAGTAGTTTAAGCAAATTTATGAGAAATCCAAGCCATTGGAACGCAATCGTAAGAATACTTAGGTATTTGCGATATACTTGTAATTATGGACTGCACTATACAAGAGAACCTGTTGTACTAGAAGCATATCCTGAAGCTAGTTGGATAGCTAACATCAAGAATTCTAAAGGTACAAGTGCACGCTAGAAGGAGGAGCAGTGTCATGGAAATCTTCAAGGCAAACCATTATTACTCGTTCTATAATGGAAGCTGAGTTTGTAGCCTTGGATAAAATGGGAGAAGAAGCCAAATGGCTACGTAACTTCTTAGAGGATATTCTCGAATGGCCTAAGCCTGTGCACGCAATTTGTGTACATTGTGATAATCAAGCGACGATTAAAAGAGCATAAATCATTATGTATAATGGTAAGTCCAGACACATGCGTCGTTGACATAATACCGTTAGACAACTAATCTCAATGTTAGTTATCTCTATTGATTTTGTAGGATCAAAGGATAACATTGCGATCCACTAACCAAAGGGTTAAATTGAGATCAAGTTGAAAAGATATCTAAAGGAATGGGGCTAAAGCCCATGAATATTTAAGGCACTATATGAAGGAAAACCCAACCATGTTTGGCTGGAGATCCCAAGATCTTGGTTCAATGGGACAACCTAATTGCATAGACCTTGTGTGGTCACTGTGGGGGTAACCCCGTATCCATTCCTATGATGTAAAAGATGATAATAATGGGTTAAGGTTAAGCTATGCTTTTAATGATCCTTTGTGCCTCAATCGTTGAGCAAAAGAGATCACCTATGTGAGAGTGAAGTGGGGTTGCTTCAAAGGATACTATTAGGGCATAGTATTGGTCCCTATGCGTACACTTAATGAGTCTGAGGGAGGGTGAATGACTCACTCAAAAACTTTGTACCGCTGATTAGGTCAGCTGGTTGAGTGAAAATCCTGGAAAAACTTCAAAGTAAAGAACACTAAGATTTTTATACTGGTTCGGCAACCTGTGCTTACATCCAGTCCCAAGAGAGTGTCTAGGCTTTAATCCACTAATCTAAACTTCTTTACACTAGGCGGAGAAGCCTTTCACAAAATCCCCAACTACAGTAAATACCCTGCAAACTGCAATCGCTCACCCACTGAGTAGAATACCATCTTCTATTAGCAACTCAATAAGAGTCTAAACAAGAGCTGGATTTAACTTATAAATTGTTGATCCAGTTACAATAATCATATATTACAATTCAATAATCTATTCTATTCTCTCTTGTTCTAAAGCAGATTCTCACTGAGTAGTTGCTTTCTTGCTTGAAATTTTTTAAAGCTTGCAAATTGATAGGGATTTAACTTCCGAGAAATTTAGGTGTAATCACCAAGTTCTAACGCTAGCCTTCTTGCTCCTTTTATAGATGGATTGAGAAATTAGCCATTGAACTTACTTTGGCATCTTCTGAAACTGAAATTTCATCTATTCACCCATTGCTTCTTCAAATCAATCTGTTAAGAGATAGAATTGCACCGTTGTGAGATAGAAAATCAATCCGTTAGATTGAGATTCGAGCTTCAATTTAAATCCTTTGTCGTTTGATGCCACTCTTGTTGGATATGATGTATGGCCTTAAGGCAATTAGGGCGATATATCTTAATTATGTAATGGTACAAATAATTTGTTTAATTAATAAAGACATTTAATATTTTGTTTATATCAATGTGCTTATAAATATATTATGGCTGGTTAAAATATATTCATTGATGTATGTATACGAAAGTCCTTGACGTATCATAGCATAAAGTCAGAGAAATCATAGTTGGACTACATTTGATGAGACCTATTTCATGTGCAATTTTAATTATATCTAAATTATCCCTAGTCATAGTTTCATCAAGAAAGGATATTGATGTACCGGTAAGGCTAGCATGTGGTCATATGGTCAACTTTATTAGAAAGGGTCCAAGCAGTCAATCTCCTAAGGACTGAAGGTGGTGCCTTAAGTTTGACACATAAATATATCTGGGAGATATATTGGAGACCGTCGTAAGGTAAACACTTGGTTTATATATCAATGTGTTAGTGTTTATCTTAATGTAATAAGCTTTGTGAATATCCTCATACTTGAGATGCTAGTTACCTTGTGTGGTACCATCGCTATACTTTGGGTCATTTCCATACACTCATTAATTTAGGGTGTCATGGGTGGTTACGGGGATAGTGATGACATCGCATTGCTAAGCTATGAAATTGGAAAGAATCCATCTCTCCAGATATACTAAGGACTTGTGCCTAGCCGCTTGTTGAAGTGATGATTGCTATAAACCTCTGAACAGAGTATGTATTTAATAGAAACAATTTCTAGTCAAACACACTATGGTAAAAGGCAATATACTTTGGTAACAAGTTAATAACTGGGATAGCTTAGAGCAACCTTGTTATTAGCGGGTTAACACTTTAACCAAACCCTATAAACCCGACGATACTAATAATAGAGAATGGAAGGAGTTCATCACATTGGATAACTATTGCATTAACTGGGATAAATTCATAAGCAAAAATGAAGTTCCAAGTAATGGGGGATGGTAGACCCTTGTTAAAGGCATACTATAGTCGTTTAAGGTAATTGAGTTCTATTCACAATCTAGAACCTCTAGCCAATGGTTCCATTAGATTTATTCTATTTCGAAAATATAACATAATAATTGGATTATTATTTAAATGGTTAGAAATGGTTAGATTATTTTTTATAAGCAAAGGAATTTATTTTTGTCCGGTAACTAATTTATTAGGGTCATAGAATAAATTAATAATTGAAAGAGGGATTAAAAGGGATTTTTCCAAATCGAGGTAAAAGGGTCGTACCATACAGAAATGGGGCCCACATTTTGGGACCCTACACAAAATGAGTAAGGGGTTGTGGGCTCAGCAAATTGCACAAGCCCACATGCTGGGTCACATTAGCACTACTGGGCAGCGCTGGGTGTGCCCAGCACAGCCCAGCTCGCAAGTTGGGCTTACGGGAAGGCCCGCAAGCCCACTTTTAGTGCAAGGAAGGCCATGGCCTGCCTTGCGTGGCTGTTTCACAGTGTGTTGGGCACGCTGCTCATGGGCACAGCCCACGGATCTAATTGGATCCGTGGGTGAGACTCATTTGTGGGATGTGAATTTTGAACATCCCACATTGGAAAATGGGGAGCAATTTTGCTCCCCCAAGCCTATAAATAGGCACCCCCTTTCACATTTTCCAGTGCACCAAGTTCAAGCATAAATCCTAACTACAGATTCATAAAGAAAAATCTCCCGGGTTGCTTGAGGAAGTTTTTATTTTGAGGGGCTTCAAATATTTTGAGGAACCTCTAGTTTATATTTTTGGATGGGGCTTTTAGAGTGGTCTAGCAACTACTCAAGGCTCTTTAGTTCTTCTTCTTGGGGAGATTTTGGTTGGTGGGGTTCGTGTGGATACTCATAGAGGCTATCCTAGGCTTGGAGGCTTGTGCAAAGAGGTTCTGATAAAGCATGCTTCAACTGGTAAGTTTTCTTTCTTTCTCTTTTAATTATTAGGTCTTTTTATTTAAGCATTTTTAGACTTAATAATTATGCTTAGGTTGTTTAACAAGCTTAGTTTATTTTATTCTTAGTTTATACCTTAGAGTTATAACATGCTTAGGTTATAGCTTAGAGTTATTACATGCTTAGTATAAAATATTTATGCTAGGATATAGTTTAGAATTATGGTATGCCTAGCCTATGCATGCTAACCTAGGTAGAGAATTGTTTAGTTAAGGCTTAATTTAATTCATATGCAACTAATAGGAGTTCCTAGGGATATGGACAAAAATTTTGAATTTCCGCCATGCCTGTTATGCATTTTCAATATGACTGTCAGTTTTCAACAGTGGTATTAGAGCCTGCATAATTAAGTTAGAATCGAACTAAATTTTATTTTTTATTTGAAATGTTTTAAAGTTTATTAAATTGTTTGGAACAATAGATGGACTTGGTTTTTCATTTCAAGGTTAGAAAATGGATGTAGATTCTTTTTGAATAAGCCTGCTCAACTTACTCAAAATTATCAAAGTTTCAATAATTTATATAAGTTACATGGGTTATAGATGCTTCCAATTTACATGAATTGAAAGAACGAAGTTTATTAGTTCAAGAGGATCCATTGGTCTTCGAGTTTGTGCCCGTATTTTTTCTGGCTAAGGATTGGACTTGGTGTCTACTTCTCCTATGGCACCTCTCCTACCTGGGAACCTATATCGATGCAGCTTGAATTGACCAACGAGTGAATTAAATATGGACTAATTTATTGCTAGTATATAAGATGGTTCTTATATATGTTTCTATAACAAAGTAAAAATTAAATTTATTGAATAAAAGCTTAAAGGAAATGCAATATAAATATAACAAATAAAATGTTGATTTTTTTTTGCATATAATCAAGGTTGATGGAATAAATATAATAAAGAGCTTGAACCAACCTAAGGTTGGACCTCATAAATTAATTCTAAAATTTCTTGAATTAATATAAATTATTATAAATATGTCCATCTGATAAAATCCTAGATTGGGTAAGACGTTAAACACCAATAAAATCCCAAAGTAAATATATTAAGGCGAGTTATAGTCTTCCTTACCCAAATTTATAATATGATCTCTTTGGGCTACAAAAGTGTTGTGCAAAGCGTTCCCTTTTGTCCACATTGATCGGTTATAAAAATTTAGATAAGGTCTGCCTTAACAGGACTGGGTAGTCCACCATAAAATTGGGGGCTAGCCGCAGGACTGAGACATATTCAAGGAGATGCTAAAATAAGAGCACACGTCTCTTGGGATTAGGAAACTTGAATGTATTAACAATTGCATACGATGCAAATGGAATGAGATTCTAACTACAACTTACTAATATGACTTGACTCATAAAATTGGGGGTCATAATAGACTAGTTAAAGATGCTACCTACTAGAAAATTTAGCTGGGCTAAAATTCCCGAATTCAATAGAATGGGCTATTGTAAATTTCGAAGAAAATAGTATGACAAATGTATTTAATTAAAAGATCTTATACTAAATGTATGTACTAAAACTAATATCTGATCAATTTTCTTTTCTAATATCTTAGGTTGAAAATGACTTCGTACATTAATATCCGTATGTTGCTTGACACCAAACTGAATGGCTCAAACTTTTATGATTGGTTTCGACCTGTGAGAATAATTCTTAGATTAGAGGGAGTCTCCTATGTTCTGGATGAAATTTTCCTTCTTGAACCTAATGTTGAGGATCATGTGGAGCATGATGCCTTATTGAAGCATGTGAAAGATCATGAGACTGCAATATGCATAATGTTGGGGTCCATGAATCCTGAGTGTCAGAAACAACTTGAGAACATGACCTTGGAGGATATGGTTCTCCATCTTGAAGATCTCTTTATTGAGTGGGAAAGGATAGAGAGGTATGAGACCTCCAGACTACTTTTTGGAACTAAGATATAGGCTGGCACCTTTGCCTCTCAGCATGTACTAAAACTCTTGGGGTACCTTGAGAAGCTGAATTGATTGAGATTCGAGATGAATCATGACTTAAGCAATGACCTTGTGTTGATGTCCTTAACGAATAGTTACTCAAGCTTCGTGACTAACTATTACCTGAATAAGATTAATTCTACTATTCCAAAATTAATCAATATGCTGAAGACAGTAGAACCTTAGATCAAGAAAGATCAGAAGCCACCACTATTGGTGGAAAAATGCAAGGCTTCTAATAAAAAGAAGCAGGCACTGGATGCTAAGAAAAGAATCAGTAAGAAGAAGAAAGAAAAGAAGACATCCAAGTATGTCTGCTTCTATTACGGGAAACCGGGACATTGCAAGAGGGATTGTGAAGCTCCTACTTCTGAACATTTAAAGAAGAAGCATGCAGAGGCATCTACTTTAGGTATGTTTGTAATTAAAAACTATGCTACTTTTCCTTATGAATCCACTTGGGTATTAGATACTGGTTATGGTTTTCATATCTGTACTTCTGTGCAGGGACTAAGGAACAGTAGAAGACTTACAAAAGGGGAGATGGACCTACGTATGGGAAATGGAGCCCGAGTTACTGCATTAGCCGTAGGAAGCTTTAATCTTATTTTGCCAAGTAGCTTAGTTTTGGTTTTTAATAATTGTTACTACATTCCGAGTGTTACTAAGAATATTGTATCTGTTGCATGTTTAGCAGCAAAGGGATTTGAAATTTTATTTTCGAATAATAATTGTCAGATTCGCTTGAATAATGTTCTTTATGGTTATGGGATGTTGAATGGTGGCATTTATATTCTTGATACTAAAACAGAAGTTTTTAATATAAACGATGTAAAGTAAGTTAAATTAGATAGTGGGAATTCCTTCTACTTATGGCATTGTCGTTTAAGCTACATAAACAAAGATCGCTTAACCAAGCTGCATAAGTGTGGTGGCTTGGGCCCAATAGACTTGGAGTCTTATGGTGATTACGAACCTTATTTAAAAGGAAAAATGACAAAGTTACCCTTTAAAGGAAAGGGTGAACGAGCCATGAGTACATTGGAACTTATACATACCGATGTGTGAGGTCCAATGAGTGTTCAGGCACTAAGAGGATACTCCTACTTAATAACCTTTATTGATGATTATTCACGATATGGTTATCTGTACTTAATGAAGCACAAATCTGAAAGTTTTGAAAAATTCAAAATATTCAGAATTGAAGTAGAGAAATAACTTGAGAAAAGTATTAAAGCACTTTGATTGGATCGAGGTGGAGAATACTTAAGTTAGGAGTTTCAGGATTATCTAAAGGAAAGCGAGATAGTTCCCCAGTGGACCCCTCCTTATACAACCCAACACAATGGAGTGTCTGAATGGAGGAATCCAACTTTATTAGATATGGTTTGGTCCATGATGAGCCAAGAAAATCTCAGTAAATCCTTTTGGGGATATGCACTAGAGAGCACAGTTTATGTATTAAACAGAGTGCCCTCTAAATTAGTTGATTTTACACCTTATGAAAGATGGTGTAATAAAATGCTATATCTATGTCACCTTAGAGTATGGGGTTGTCCTGCCATGGTAAAGATGATAGCATCAGATAAGTTAAACGCCAAATCTGACAAGTGTCTGTTCATTGGATATCCAAAGGAAACTATTGGATATTTATTTTACCAACCCCAGGCATAGAACATTTTTGTGTCTCGAAGTGCTCAATTTTTGGAAAAGGAACTCTTACTTGCAAAAGTTAGCGGGAGCAATATTGAACTGGAGGTTCAAGAGAAAGAAAAAAATAATCAGCTGATTGACCTCGTTCTAGATACACAAGAAAGTGTGATCCAAGAATAACCTATCGAAACATAAACATTGTGAAGATCAGGGCGCGTTCATAAAGGTCCCGACAGATATGGTTTTATCATCACTAATGATAAGGAACTATATATCATAGAGGATGTTGAACCAAGAACCTATGATGAAGCAATGAAAAGATCAGATTCTAATAAATGGCTAAAATCCATGAAATCAGAAATGGATTCTATGTATGAGAACCAAGTTTGGAATTTGGTTGATGCACCACGAGAGGTAAGACCAATTGGGTGCAAATGGGTCTTCAAGAAGAAGACTGACATGGACGGTCATGTGATTATCTATAAGGCAAGGTTAGCTGCTAAAGATTATAGTCAATGAGAAGGCATTGACTATGATGAAACTTTCTCACCAGTGTCCATGCTTAAATCCATAAGGATACTCCTCGCCATTGCTGCTCATTATGATTATGAGATCTGGCAGATGGATGTTAAAACAACATTCCTGAATGAGGATTTAGACCGGGATGTGTATATTACATAGCCTGAGGTTTTTACATCTCAGAATGGCTCAAAGGTATGCAAGATGCAAAGGTCCATTTATGGCTTTAAGCAGGCATCTAGGAGTTGGAATATAAGGTTTGATCAAATAATTCGTGAACTGAATTTCTGTCCAAACATTAATGAGCCTTATGTTTATAAGAAGGTTAGTAGGAGTGCAGCCATTTTCTTAATATTATATGTCGATGACATTCTCCTAATAGGAAACAATATTTCTCTTCTTTTAAGTGGATGACCTTTTTCCCACCCGCGAGGGCCGCGTGAGATGCATAGCACGGGGGGTGGAAATGTAACTAGCTCTGTAAAGCGTGCCAAGGATTGATCCTCATTTTAGCGTGATGAGAAGATTGATTGGTTGATGTTGAATTTAAGTCCAATTTGTGTTAAAGGGTGCGAGATCAAAATCCTACACTTAAAATAGATTCGCCACCAGGTTCAGCTTAACCGGGGAAATTTTGGTACGATTTTCCCACCGAGTGGTAGACCATACCTTAAGTAGAGATTTCGAGTTCGGATGATGTTATCTATTCTACATTAGGCTAAGTTAAAATATCTCATTGTTTCTCAATCCATTTAATCCACCCTATGTATTGTGTTTTCGGTTTTATATGTTGTTATTGCATTTACCAAGCATTCAAAGCGGTAAATAAATAAATTATTACAGTTATCCAAAAATAAAATGTGGGAAATAAAATAAAAAGTACATGGCTTTCTAAATCCTATACATTTTTCTATGTGATAAGTAAAATACCCAAAGGCCTAGCAAACATCTAACCTAAATCCACCTGCACAAAACGGTTAGCACAAATACGGCACGTTGTACGAAATATATCACAAAGCATATATAGTTAGCGAACCAAACAATACTCGAGTTAGCGTGAATATGGCATATTTTATTTTCAATTTATGGAGCTTGGTTGGATGGCTAAAAATGGGATTTAATCGGCGTTTGTGGAAAAGTTCCGTTATATCCATCATTTTTAGACTCGATTATTGTTTTAACCGGATTATTAGTGAAAATGCCACATAGTATGGGGTGGGTGTGTTTTTAGAAGGTTCTGGACCTTCATCGTTGCACTGTACATCCTAGCTTTAAAAATTTAAACTAGGCCGGGAAATAAACGAAATAAAACTATTGTCCAAAAAGTCATGCCGCCGACGGCATGTCTGAGGCTGCTGGTGGCATGGATGATGCCGCCGGCGATCTCAGCTACACAGGCAGGTTACATGATTTTCTAGATACCATAAAGAAAGGGTCTTACAAGAAAATGGGAGCCACTGGGGGCAAATGAGGCCACTGGCGGTATCAACGATGTAGCTGGCAGCATGGTTGATACTGCCGGAGGCTTTAAATGCCTCCAGCAGTTTTAGTTTCTTGCAGTAGCTATTTTTGGCCTGAAACCAACTAAAAACCAAAAACTAAGCACAAACAGCAATAAAAACATAATAAATAAGTAAAATGGAAGCCAGAGAGCTATGAGACTCAGAATTTTTTACCTAGGGGCCGTGAATCCATCTCTTTATGATCCGTATGACACCTCCGGGGAGCTTAAATGATGATTTTAAGAAGTAAGGGGTGATTAAGTCTCTAAATTCTAGCTTTAGTGATTCTTAGACCTGAAATTCACTTAAATATCAGGAAATTTAGTAGAGAAAAATCGAGAAAAGATGGATTGAATCCTCTTTTCTTACCTTTTCTAAACCTTATTCCACTAAATCTAGCTAGAATGCTCAAAATTTGCTTGAAATTTGAGTGGTGGGAAGTTGGAACCCCTCAAATGGCTGAGAAATGGCCCTTATATAGGCTAAGATCCATTGGAAATTGCCTTTAGTCCATTTATCCTACGGATTTTAGTAAAAAAGGTGGGCAACTATTCTGTAGATAGAAGTGATACCGCCGCGGCATGGGTCATGCCGCTGGCGGTATCGATGAGGCCGCCGGTGGCCTCAACTTCCTGCCAGGTCTGAAAAGATGCAAAAATCATGCCCAAAATCAGGGAAAATGGGAGGAGGTCCAGAAAAGGGTGACAATGACGAAAAAACTCAGATATTATGAGTATTTTTTTTATTTTTAATGGGTATTTTGGACTAGATTATTTTTTGGGTGAAAATCATTAATCTGAGCTACCACCTAACGCATTATCAGACATGTTGAACTGAATTCTTTTTGAAAATAAAATTCATGGAGAATTTTATATCGATAATAAAAGTCCCAAAAGAATCTTTATCATGAGGAATAAAATCTTGCATACGTCATCATCGTCTCATGAGAGGGACTGAAAAATCCCGTACTCACAGGCTGGCCCTCGGGGGATCACTACTACCACATGTCAGTATTGCACGAAAGAGCAAGGTATAGAAATTGTACCTGATGGATGATAGGGGCCGATGTTTTGATTCCACTAGCGACTCCATTTGGTGACTGGTTTGCCCCTACGTTAGCTTTCCCCATGACTGGGTTGAGCTCTGAGGTTTGCCAAGCGGGGTTTGGGCTTTCAGGATTTGCTAAGTGGGGCTTGGTCTTTCGGGATTTGCCCAGCGGGGCTTGGGCTTGGGCTTTCAGGATTTACTAAGAGGGGCTTGGGCTTTCGGGATTTGCCAAGCGAGGATTGGGCTTACAGGATTTGCCAAGTGGGGCTTGGGCTTGCAGGATTTGGCAAGGGGGGCTTGGCTTTCAGTTATGGAGTGTCATTTCTGCAACAAGCGATAAGTAAACCAAGATTAGCCTGACTTTAGACAATGTTTTTACTACTTGATCGATTTGTGAAACAAAAATATTTGTGCCCCTTTGATCAACAGTAAAAATATAAAAGTAAAAAGTATAGGGGCTTCAGAAGTCCTGGGATGTCAGGGCTAGAGTCGGGATTCCACTAAAAATTGCTAAAAAAAGCAGGGAGAGGACCTGATGCCACCGGCGGCCTGGGTGATGCCGCTGGTGGTTTGAGCTAATGCCGCTGGCAGTTTGAGTGCTACGTGGCAACTTTGGCTAGTCAAATAAATTCAAAATTCAAATTAGGAGAGTTGATGCCCCCAACGGCCTGGGTGATGCTATTGGCGATTTGAGCTGATGCCGCGGCAGCATGGGTGGATAGATTTAGATAAAATCAAATTCCTTGAATTCTGCGTAGACATTTTTAAAAGGGTAATAACCCTCTCATTTCTCTCTTTCTTTCGATTACAGAAACCGCAAACTCCTCTATTTTCCTCTCTATTCCTCTTACACTCAAATCCTTCTCCTTCTCTTTGATTCCGATCATGAAGAAGATTTTTGGGCGGAAATCTAGCACTTCTAAGTCGGCGAAACTGCCCGATTCTTTTATTGAAGGGCTAAAACTATGCTCGATTCCTGTGGGATACAGGTTTGAGGAAACTAATATTGTCTTTGGTTATAGAATAGTGGCTCCCATTGGAAATCTCATCCCAGATAAGGACAACCAAATCTCTAATATTCAGGTAAGCCTACAAAACTCGAACCCTTATGTTAAGTTTTGATCTCGGCTTTTAGGCTTGAAATTTTGCCATGATAGGGGTTGAAAATAATCGATATATGTTAGAATGCATGTTATAGGCTTGATTTTATGTGATTTAAGCTGTTTTCATGACTTGCAATTGGTTAATTTTTTATTTTTGGGTGATTTGTGTGATTTGGGTGATTTTACGACAAAACTGAGTTCTGCCCGCAGAAGCGATGCCATCGGCGACATCACTAATGTCACCAAGGGCTTCATGCCACAAAAGGAGAGGAAATAAGCCATGTCACTACTAGGTTCAGCGATGTCATTGACGACATCGTCCATACTGCTGGTGGTATGGATGATGCCACCGACAGCATCACTGCCCCAGCAGCGGCATCAGTAGCCTGTTTTTAGAAGAAAAACTGCATAAAATGTGGATAAATTAACTGATTTAATCCTTTTTGATTTTGCAGCCACACATCCATACTTGCACCAAAGGCATGGGGACCATGGGCCAATGGTAGAAACTCATTACGGAGAAAGACTCCGAGCTTGCTATTGCCATCGATGATATGGGTTTCGGGGATTTGGCCCGAACAATGCCTTTCCTGATGTCGAAGCTATCTCACTTGGCTTTGAGTACTTTGGTTGACAAGTGGTCGGATACCACCCACACATTCCACCTTCAGATTAGGGAGGTTACTATCACTCCCTCCGACATGGTAGCAATGATTGGGCTGCCATGGACAAAGCATACAATCCACTTTTATGTGTATATAGAGAAGCACCACCTTAAGGGGCCAGTGGTGAACCGGGTGACTGAGTTGTTTAGGCTAAAGCCCAAGGCTAGGAGGTTCTACTATGGTGAGCTGTGTGATTATTGGAAGGGGTTGAATATGGTCCTCTAGGATGATCGGGATGCCTGTGTTCGGTCCTTTATTATTTCTCTATTGATCGTGTTGTTCTTCCCGGTTTCGGGCAGTAAGGTTAATTGCGGGTTGATCTCGGCCATGGAGGACATCAAGGCCATTAAGAGTAAGAATTGGCCCTAGGCCATCTTGGCTCAGATGTGTTATGGGCTGGATGTGGGAGCCCGAAAGACAGAGATGGTCCTTCAATTGAGCCACTTTATGCTACAGGTATGCCCCATTTGATTAGTACTTTATTATCATGGTTGGCTACTTTTCTATTTTTGGCGTGATGATCTTTTGAACTGATTGGTTGTTAATTATGCAGGTATGGGCCTTTGAGCACCAGATTCTCCCCCTTATCTAGTTTGGTACCATGGCATCACCGGGTTCTCATTCCTTGCCTGGTGGTGCGGGAGTGTTGGGGGGCTGGGCAAGTACCCCACGGCGTATAGGGAGGCGCTACGGTGCCTTCAGTTCAGCTCGTTACGCTATTTTGGCTTTTTGCCCTGTTTCACACTTAAACAAAACATTAGTAGACAAAATGCATCTATGAATTCACATTATGCTTACATTGATTGCCTGCTTATTTTGATTGGTCAGGTTGTCCGGGATCCTTTCAAGGGAGTGTCCAACCGAGCTGATTTGCTTACTGTCCGACGGGAGGTGGATGACCCCTGATTCATCATGGAGTGCCCCTTGGCCCTACCCTAGTACTTGGGGGAGAGAGTTTAGAGCTGGGGAGATGTTCTGCCTGCCTCCAGGCCCGTTCCTATAGATCCATCTACGGGTCAGTGGTGGCCTTACCTGACTATTACTAGAGAGGCCGATAAGGCCGATTATTTAGAGGGGAATGGTCGGATGGTGCCGAGTGTTCCCGGTCTGTACAAAGGCCACATATCATGCTTGCCCCCCATATGCCCCCAAATACACAAGGCCGACTTGATATCCTACCATAGGAAGAAAAAGGAGGAGCTAAAAAAGCAATAGTGCAGCATTGTTAAGGAGGATGACAATGAAGGAGGGAGCGGCGGCGGCGAGGACCATCCCGAGGGGCAGGGTGATGTCGGTCAGGATGCCCCTATGGCTTGCGAGGGACATCATTCCTCTAATGTGAGATTATGCCCTTTATTCTCTTATGATTATGCTTAGATTGAAACAACTGCCTATATTCGCTTTTTTGATTTTGCAGGTACCCTTTAGGAAGAGAGGCAGGGCCAATGAGAGTGGCGGGGGATGTTATGGCATTCCTGAGGGTGTCGAATTTATGGAGGGGCGCCTCTCCACTGCCTTGGAGACCCAGTTCATGCTGATGAATTTGAGGGACGACTTTCGGTCTAGGGAGATTCCCTCCAGCAGCCACTCACTGCACTTCGCGCCAGAGAACACCACCTATGTAAGCCTTGCATAATCAAATCTATATGAGTGACCCCTTTATAAATTCCTTTTGATTGCTTTTTTGGAATTTTCAGGTTTCTCGCACCAAGGTGGAGCGGTTAGCGGGGAATGCTTTTGTTTTGAGGGATACATTAGTCTCCCAGACTTTGCTTGCTCAAGTATGCTCCCTATAGAAATATGAAAATAAAATGCATGAATGGATGATATGAATGACATGGATTGATGGATTGATGTCGTTATTTCCTTGCTTGCAGGGCTTTCTGGCCTTCATACTGTCGGATGCCAATATGGCTCGATGGAGATATCAGGAGGAGACAAGCGCACTCCAGCACCGAGTGAGCCAATTGGAGAATCAACTAGACGTCACCTTACATGGGAGATGGAGCAAGCATAATATGGACCGTGCAGCCCCGAGCAAGGCTAGCCGGAGGGGAAGGAAGGTGACAGCCGGACGCCATCATGGATGGGCTCCTAAGAGCACTTGGAGTATCTCGGGCATAGAAGAATATATTATTAACACCTACCTTCTCAGCGAGGATGATGTTTTGTCCTGCCCACCTTGTGGGGATGACCAGATCTAGACGCAGTTGTTGATTTTCTTCATTTCTATCTATGCTATTTTTGGGTTTTTGCTTTGGTTTTGCCTACGATACAATGGGCCCTTCATTTTTTCTTCGATTATGGATTTGGATGATTTTATTTAGGTTTAGCAAATGGATGCTTGGATGATTTGCACCTTTGGGCCTTTGGTTTGAATAAAATTTGGATTGCATGCTCATGTGTGCTAGAAATAGGCTACATGATTTTTTACATGCTATTTACAAGCAGTTTACAGGTCTGATCTGGTTAAAATAGAACTGAAATTTGTAAAAACAATGATCATGCCACCGACGACATCACTGATATTGCCCCCTGCCTGAAATTCTGACTTGCTAACTAATATAGAGAAAACCATCCACAATCCATATCGCCGGCGACCTGGACTATATCGCTAGCGATCTGAGCCATACCACCGGCGGCATCACCTTGCCAAAAATCCAATTTCAACTATTTTTTTATTTTAAACCATGGCAAACCACAACCAGTAGCTTTGGGGCTTTCTATAAAGCTTAGGAAATGCAGACTGGAAGAAGCTAGAAAAATTTGGGCTATGGGGCTTCTGATACGTTGCGGCGTGGCCTGTAAGTCCCGAGTTCCTTAGGGCGATGATGACTTTTTGGGATCGAATGGACCATGTATTCCAATTTTCCCCATTCGAGCTATACCCCTTGCTCGAAGAGTTCCACGCCATAGTAGGGGTTCCGTGCCCCTAGCACTTCCGGAGTTTCATTTTGGTGTGGATGGCATGCCCCGAGGGTTATGGAATTTTTATTCTATGGACCCATTTTTGTCTTGACTACCTGACAAACCCAGATTTTAGTTTAGCATCATACTAGAGTGGTGTCGAGGTGCCCCTAGATCTCACCTCGCTTGGCCTTCTATGGTGGCACTATTACTCATAGCGGAGTTCGCCCTATCACCCCATTCAGGTTGATTTACCTTATTGGTCCTATGTCCAGCAGAGCTTCCCCCATGTTTGTGGGATTAGCCAAGATCCTGCTCAATACAGATGCAGCTTCCACTGATCCGACTCTGATCGGTGACCACCTTATACTACTACAGGTATTCACTCTTCCATTTTGCAAAATATTCACTTCTTTTTGCTCTTATCTAAAACTGAATTACAGGTATGGCTGATGGAGAAGCTGAAACTGAATGAGGCACCATGGGGGAACCCAAAGAAGTATTTACCCGTCCATCTTAGAGAGAGAGGGCTTCTACGAGCAGATTTCGATCAGCTGACATTCGATAGCTGGGTGCCCATTTTGAGGGGATATATGGATGCACAGGTTTAGTAGGTTAGCCCATGGTAGAGGATTCGGGACGTGGTCGTGGAGTCTTGGGGATCTTGTTTGTAGCTGATTAGTTTAGAGGTGTCTTTATTCTACACCCCTTACCGATTGTGCCGTATGTATGACAAACGACAGAGGGTACCAATCAAGTTGCCTCATAATCAAATCGGTGTCTACAAGGCCAGATGGGTGAACCATATCAGGGAGAAGTGGACCAGGGAGGCCATATTCGAGACTCTGGACTATGACCATGTGGATACCATTGACACCGACATGCACTACAAAGGATGGCTTGCTAAGATTAGATGCAATATAACCCAATCCGAGCAATTGTGGGCTCATCTCGAGGGAGAGCGGGCAGAGCGGGGACATGAGCCCTTCTCTACTACCGCTTTACGGAGGATATCTAGGTACTATGACATGGCTACGGGGAGTTCGGCTTGAGATGCGATTTTTTTAGTTCTATCTTTTGCATAGGCTAGTCAAGGTGACAGTCCTATCGAACTTTATTTCATCGTATGTCTTTTGTTTGGTTCTTATTTTTGCATAGACTGCCCCTTGGGGTTTTTATTCTATCGAACCTTGTCTTAACTTTTGCCTGGACCGCCCTTTTTGGGTTTTCAATCCAGCAGACTTATTTTGACTTTTGCATAGACCTTGCTCTTTTTAGTCTATCAGAATTATTTTCATTTATTACTCATTTAATTGAGGATAATGTGAACTCTGTTTTTGGTTTACTTGAGCTGTTTTAACCATATGGATACAAGATTCACATAGATATAAGCATTCGGATTTTAAACAAAAGAAATGCTCTCACTAATTGAAGTAAAACAAAGTACACGATGTTTGGTTAACATTTCCATTAACTTAACTCCCGGTGCCAACTAGCCCAATCGGTTTTCTAGAAAGCACTCTTTGTTTGCTCACTTACCCTAATTTTTTGCCTAGGTCACCCTTTTTGGGTTTTCGACCTAGCGGGCTTGTCTTATCCCCTAATTTTTGCACGGCCGGTTTGCAGAATACCGACTACGGGGTGTCACCCTAATTTTTGCCTAATTAGTAAAAGACCGAAAGGCGGGTGTTTTATTTTATCTATTTTTTCGGATTGTGCTGCTTTTTATGATTTATTTCTTTTGGATTAGATCTGGTAATGCTTAAGCCTGTCCTAGTTCACGGGGTTTTCAAACTAATTCCCATCCATGTCCATAGGCTTGACCGCTCCTTTACTAAGCATTTTGTTTATTACATATGGTCCTTCCTAGTTCAGCCTGAACTTGCCCCTAGCATCGGTAGTGGAGGGTTTTAGCTGCTTGAGGACTAGATCCCCGGCTTTTAGGGGAAACTTCTGGTATCTCACCTAATCGTCATAGGCTTAAGCCATGCACTACTGGTACATCTGAAGATTGTCTAAAGCCCTTAACCTCTGCTCATTCATCATATTCAACTGCTCGAACCTTGCCTGAGTCCATTCAGATTCCTTCAGCTTGGCTTCTAATACGACTCTTAGTGAGGTTACTTGAGTTTCAACTAGAGGAACCGCTTCCATCCCATAGACCAGGGAGAATGGAGTTTGACCTATCGAGGTATCGATGCTAGTGCAATATCTCTAAATTACGAAGGGTAGCTTAACTGCCCAATCCCTGTAACCGACTATCATCTTAGAAATGATCTTCTTTATCGATTTATTAGCTGCCTTAATAGCACTATTGCCTTGTGGTCTGAACGGAGAAGACCTACAATGCTCAATTCCATAATTCTCAATCAGATTAGCGGTTGCCCTTGGAAATTATACCCCGTTGTCTGAGACTATATGATGCGGAAGTCCGTACCAGGTGAAGATGTGCTTCTCTTTGAACCTGGCCATTTTCTTGATGGTAACATTGGTGTAGGATTCAGCCTCTACCAATTTCAAGAAATAATCCACTGCTACCCTAATGAATTAGTGCCCATTTATTGATGAAGGATGAATTTCATAGATTATGTCTATCCCCACACTGAGAATGGCCAAGGAGTAGATAAATGGTGGAGCTCGATGGGTGGCAGGTGCTGCATATCCCCATAAATTTGGCATTGGTGACACTGGTTGACTTGGGCGATGCAATCGGCCATTAGGGTGAGCCAAAAATATCCCAACCGCTGAATTTTCTTTGCGAGAACAAGACCATTCATATGAGGGCCATAATCGCCGGCATGGACCTGATCAATTACTTGCTGAGCCTCGGATTCAGTTAAGTAATGAAGCAGCACCCATCACTAGTGCGCTTAAATAGATCATTATCAATAATCTAGAACTGAACGGCGAGCCACCTGAGAGTGGTATAGTCCGAGTCAGAGGATGTCGGAGGATATTGGCTAGTTCAAAGAAATAGGATGATGTCAAAATACCAATAAGGCTCAGTGGAAATTGCGAGGACCTTCGGAACTGGGTGGGCATGGTAGGGGGTCTTAGTGGACAATAAAACTAAAGGATGGATAGGCTGCCGTTGGGCGCCTTCCCTTAAAGAGGTCAAGGTAGCTAGAGAGTCAGCCATTTGATTCTCGTCCTGAGGGATGTGGCGATATAAACAGGAGGAGAACAATTCAGATAAGCCATGGACAGCCTCAACATAAGGACAGAGAGATTCTTCCTTGATTTCCCAATCCCCAACAACTTGATGGATGACAAGGGCTGAATCCCCAATGACAGGTACCATGCAGGCCCCAACCTGATGGAGGGCTTCAAGACCAAAAAGACAAGCTTCATATTCAGCTTCATTGTTTATGACAGCAAACTCCAAGCGTTTGGACAACGGGATGATTTCGTTATCCGGTGTGACTATGATGACTGCAAGGCCTGCTCCCCGTTGGTTCACAGCACCATCAAAGTGCATAATCCACACATGCTCAAGAATCCTAACAGATGTAAGCTGCTCATCAGAAAACTCTAAGTTTTCAACATAATCAAAGACAAGGGGTTGATTAGCTAGGAATTCAGCCACTGCCCGTCCCTTAATTACCTTCTTCATCACGTACTCAATATCGAACTCGGATAGAAGCAGCAACCAGCAAGACAATTTCCCGGCTACAGTGGGGGATTGACAAAGGTACTTTATGGGGTCAATCTTAGCCACGGCCTGGACTCGGTAAGATTGGAAATAATGGCGCAACTTCTTAGTGAGCTAAACCATGGTGGTGCAAGTCTTCTCCATAATTGGATACCGGGTTTCATAATCCAACAACTTTTTACTTAAGTAGTAGATTATGTGTTCCAGCTTGTCGTCATGCTCTTAGATAAGCATTGACATATAGATGACTCTTCAATGGTTAGGTATAGGATCAATGGCTTCCCTTGGATGGGGGTTTCAGAACGGGTGGGTCAACAAGATATACTTTGATTATGTCAAACACCACTTGGCATTGATCATTCCATATCACTAGTTGCTGCTTTCTCAATAGTTTAAAGATGGGTTCACACATAGTAGTGAGACGGGCAATAAATCGGCTGACATACCACAAGGACCCGAAAAATGATCGGACTTCTTTCTCTATCTTAGGAGGAGGCATATCCCTGATGGCTTTGGCTTTATTAGGATCCATCTCAATTCCTTTTTGACTGACCACATGACCTAGTAGCTTTCCTAAAGTAACCCCAAATATGCACTTCTTCAAATTCAGGCGGAGATTGTACTTCTCAATACGAGTTATGAATCAATCGAGAATAGCAGGGTGCTCTTCCAGGGTTATAGATTTCATGATCATGTCTTCCACATAAACTTCTACCTCCTTATGGATCATGTTGTGTAAGAGGGCATTTACGACACGTTGATAAGTGGCCCCGACATTCTTTAACCGAAATGGCAACACTTTGTACTAATAAATCCCCCATTCGGTAATGAATGCCATTTTGACCTTGTCGATGATATCCACCAGAATCTGATTATATCCCGAGAATCCATTAATAAATGAGTACATAGCTGCCTAAGTAGTGCTGTCAATCAGGACATCAATGTGAGGCAGCAGGAAATCATCCTTGGGTGAAGCCTTCTTAAGATCTCGGAAGTCAACACAAACTTAGACCCTATCGTCTTACTTCAAAACCGGGACTATGTTGGACAACTAAGTCGGATATTCCACAACTTCAACAAAATAAGCTTTAATCAACCTCTGGACCTCTGCTTTAACCTGTTCTGCCCATTGTAGTCTGAACCAATGGAGCTTTTACTTGACAGGTCTGAATTTAGGGTCCGTCAGATTCTGTGTTCGGTGATTTGGTGATCAACCCCAGGCATATCCTCGTAGGACCAGGCAAAAGCCTTAACATGATCTTTAAGAACTTTTATTATCTCTCTTTTTTCATCGGGAGTTAAATTGTTGGAAATCGGCACTTAGGTTTATATCACTTAACGATACATCACTAATGCCAAAAACGTTATACGTATTGTTATGTGAATGCATGGATCCATTAGGAAAGACATCAAATAAGTAAACAAAATGAGATTCATTCATTGCATTAAAAGCCTTGTAGACAACATTATTCGCATCAAAGACATCAGAAATGTTAAAATGTACATCATCCATATCATCCTCCTCCACAGGCGGATGGGCTTCAAAGGTGGTAGCAGGAACAGGAGGAACATCCTTTGCAGTCTCAGTTAAAATGGCATCTAGGTCATGCTCCAGAGCAGCTTTTTGGTTAGCAGTGAGGGATGGTTCTCCAGATAGGTTGGCTTTCTCGACTAAGGCCCTAGTAAGCTCTCTCACAATATCGGTCATGGCATCTTCTAAACTAGTTCTCTCACCCCTCCAACCTTTTTTCATTTGAAATTCCATGGCCCTAGTCATGGTAGCTACAACATTTTCAACTTCTGGATCCACAGACTGCTCATCACTTCCCCTAGATTCATCTTTTGGATACATCTTACCCTTCCCCTTAGCCTAATAAAAAACAACGTTGAAGGGCCCAATAGCCTCAGTGGGTTCGGGTTCAGCAGAGATAACTATGCAGCCAGCTTCAAAGTCATAGACGTCTTTGAAGATCTCAAAATTGGGCCACATTTTCCCTTCATGCTCCACAGGTTCGGGCTCTCCTTTGTAAGGCTTCATACCTTCTATTTCATAAACAGTTACCATTTAGCAGTAGCTAGTGGGAACACGGTGATAGGCTTTTTCTGGGCTTGTACCCTAATCCTGCTTAGCAGACTAGCACTTTTGGATCTAAAGCTTCAATGACTCCTTGCTTGTACATTCTGCAGCCTCTGTCAGGATTATACCCAGACTTCTTCATTAGCTTTCCCATACCAGCATAGAGGTAACTATGCCAAAGGGGAGGACGTTTCTTAATCTGTCTAACCATGGCAATTTGGAGGGCTTCCTCTAATTTAGCCTCTGCTTCCATGACAGCCATAATGGAAGCAGGATCGGCCTCGATAGTCACCAATTTGTTCTTGTGAATGAACTTGATTTACTGGTGGAGAGTGGAGAGAACTGCGCCCATGGCATGGAGCCATGGCCGATCAAGCAATAAAGAGTAAGTGACAGGAATGTCAAGGACAGTGAATCGTACAGTGCTCGTAACGCCTTCAACACTGACTTCTGCCTCAAAGGCCCTAATTACGCTTCACTTTGAATCATCATAGGCTCTGATAACAATGTTGGACTTTTCAAACATCTCTTCTGAGAGTCCTAGGTGGGGAAGGGCTTTCAGAGGGCACAGATTAAGGGCGGAGCCATCGTTCACCATGACATAGGGGATAACCTTATCGAGGATCTGTATACAGATGAACAAGGCCCTGTTATGATCCTTACCCTTGAGCGAAAGATCAAAATGGTTGAATACAATCTAAGGTAAGTTCCTTGGAGGAATAACTTACCCGACCCTAGCACACATCTCCACAATTGAAGTGGTCAGAGTATCTTCTAAATCGAGCAATTGCTCCCTTGCGATGCTTGTCAGAATCAATTACCAACTGCCATATACTGTAACGGGCTTAAGTGTTTTTTAGCTGAGTAATGAGAAGGTCAACCTCGAGACTGGTAGGAATAGGTGGAGGCGGAGAAAGAGGCCTTGCAGTGGTGCCGACCCTTCTATTGACTGGGTCCTTATCCAAATGGAGACAACGACCCTCAGGATGATATACATGGCCACTTCGAGTAATGTTGAGGACATTATCGATCAAGACACTTTGAGTGGCTAGAATTTCGAATAGGTACGGCGGTTCGTCAGAGTCTGAATCTGGATCCTGCAACTCATACTCATCCATATTGAAAGGCTCATTCTGATGAACCATGAATAATTCATTCGGCTTCTCCTTGGCTGGTGAATCGACCCTAAATAGCTTAGTGCTTACGGCCTTGGCTACTTCAACTACTCCCTCATCTTCATCAGAATACTCGTCCTTCAAGACAAAGGAATCTACGCTGAATAGCGGCTTCTCCTCGACTTTCATTCTCTTGGCTATAAAAGGCTCATGTTAACACAGGTCCATTCCGGCTCGATGAGGAATAATGCCTATTTCGTTTAGCGATCAGACAAATGAGCCAAAAGGGACCGAATTCTCATCCAAAATCCGAAATTCAAAAATCCACATTCTAGGGAAGCGCTGATTTAGCATTTCCTACTGAAAAATCAAAAAGTCAAAGTTTGGTCAAACATAGCCCGCCTGCTATTTACCAATCTATAGTAAAAAAATCGAATCTTACCGAGATTGTGCCCAGGATTTATGGGATCCGGGTAAAATCTTGTCAAAGTGGTAAATAGCCCACCGGCTATTTACCCATGTAAATGGCCCGCCGACTATTTACCAACCCTCTATATAAAGAGTCGCACCCCCCTCATTTTGAAGAGACAAAAGAATTGGTAAAATCCTAAAATTACCTTTATGTCCTTTTTCAGTTCCAGGAGTCCCAAAAGTCTCGAAACTCTGTCAAAACACTTCCATAACTCGAGCTCCACCACCGACACTCGTTATAAGCTCATTTCTCTGTCTTTTTAGATCAAGATCTCACAGTGATCTTCGGTCTAAAAATGACTCAATCTCTTGAAATACCCACATCCCCCACAGTAATAATCCAAGATTATAGTCATAACTTGGGTTGAATCTATTTTCCAAACAAATCACAACCTTCTTCAAGCAACTTCGGTCCCGCACCGGCTCTCAAGTCATCCTGGATAAACAAAAAGGTAAACTGAGGGTAATTGGCTCTAAGCCGAACTTTAAAATCCATTTCCGTTATTTTACTATTGCACATTGTATTCCATTTCTCTGGTTAAGTGAGCAACTGGAGCCGCTTAAATTATAATAAGTGTCAATAAGCTCGCAGGAACGGACAAGCATCCAGAATGTGATGGAACTCTATCCCAGTTTCCGGGCCCAGACCCAAGCGCTGCCGCTACTCTACCGAAAATTCGGTAGAAAATAACAATTTATTACGCCGTTATAATGTCCGTTTTATTTCTTGAATTTTATTCTTAAATAATGCCATTATAACACAGAAATCACCGCAAATTCCAAAATTCCAAAATTAATTTGAACAATATGAGTAACTATTATGTCCGAACTTAGAATCTCATTTTCTTTTAGGTATAAAATCCCATCATGGATCAGTATACGGAGCTGAACTGGGTGGCAACTCTATTTCATTTTTTCATTTTTTAAAAAATATCTTCTCTTAATAAAATGTGTAAATATATTTCCCAATATAATCACATTTTTGGCCTACAAAGACACGCATTTAAGCGAACCGAATTTTATCAAACCGAACCAAACATAGCGGTTTCCTCAAACCGCACAGAACTGAATCACGCCCTGCGCACCACACCCCACGTGCACAACCAGACCCAAAAACGTCCGCCCGCTCACAGTGGCGACTCCGTTGGGGATAATTATTTTTATTAAAACTCCATTTTTATAAAAATTCTTTTTTTGACATAATAATTAAAATATTTTTCAAATTAAATTTTGAAATTATGGAATTTATGGTAATTTTGGCATTACGAAAATTTTAGGACTACATAGCATCTGCATTCTTTACCCCCTAAAACAATTTAGGTGTCTTTTGGTGAAGTATCTCCAAGTTTGCTTAGGGCTTGAGGGATATGGATCTGATCACACCCCTTGCGTAACGTACGAGGACCTTGTTTGCTTAAGGGCAAGACTACCTACATATATTATATGTGGAAAAGTTTCCTTTGTTTTGCTTAGGGCCATTGGGACTCGATACATAAAGGCGTAGGGTACCCCAAATCGTACCTAATCCTAAGACCAAAACCCACATATAGATGAAACATAGACATTTTCTCATAGGTCTACCCATAAACCTTGAGTGCATGCGAGCAGACTCTGCTAAGTCCCCTAATGACTTTAAAGCGAAGTAACCAAACGGAGTTAAATGGGTGGTAGGCACGATCTAACCGTTTGCTACATGTGTAGGTTTTTTAGATGTAAATAAACTAAAAACGGACATCATAAACATCATGATTGTGTGAAAACTAACCACATCTTTGTGCAGCCATGACATTAATATGTGCCATGCCATTTCATTAACCGAGACTAATGAGTCAACCTAGGCTCAGCCCATGAGCTGAAATGAACCGAGACTAGTGAGTCCATTTAGGCTTAACCCATGAGCCAAAACAACTGAGACCCGTGAGTCCATTTAGGCTGAGCCCATGAGCCAAAATAATCGAGACTAGTGAGTCTACCTAGGCTCAACCCGTGAGCCTAAATAACCAAGACTAGTGAGTCCACCTAGGCTCAACCCATGAGCTGAAATAACCAAGACTAGTGAGTCCACCTAGACTCAAGCCATGAGCCAAAATAACCAACACTAGTGAGTCCACACAGGATCAGCCCGTGAGTCGAAAGACATCAAAATCCTTTGAGTGACCCTAGTGTCAGCTCACCCCTAGGACCAATGAGTCAAAACCCATTGAGTGACCCCCGTGTCAGCTCGACCAATGAGTCAAAACCCTTTGACTGACCCTAGTGTCAGCTCAACCCTAAGACCAGTGAGTCAAAACCCTTTGAGTGACCCTAGTGTCAGCTCACCCCTCGGACCAATGAGTCAAAACCCTTTGAGTGACCCTAGTGTCAGCTCAACCCTTAGACCAGTGAGTCAAAACCCTTTGAGTGACCCTAGTGTCAGCTCAAACCTTGGACTAGTAAGTCAAAACCCTTTGAGTGACCCCAGTGTCAACTCAACCCTTAGACCACACTTTGAGTGACCCTAGTGTCAACTCACCCCTTGAACCAATGAGTCAAAACCCTTTGAGTGAACCCCGTGTCAGCACACCCCTTGGACTAATGAGTCAAAACCCTTTGAGTGACCCTCGTGTCACCTCACCCCTTGGACCAATGAGTTAAAACCCTTTGAGTGACCCCGTGTCACCTCAACCCTTGGAATAATGAGTCAAAACCCTTTGAGTGACCCTCGTGTCAGCTCAACCCTTAGACCAACGAGTTAACTCACCTTTGAACAATGAGTCAATTTTCCCTCAGGCTTTCGAGTCTGATCCGACTCAGGCCCGTGGTCTTTGACCCGTGCACTTGCGACATTCCACGAACATCGCAAGTTGTCAATTCCTCCTTGAGTAATTGGCATATGTCCAAACCTTTTATTCTGATTGTACATCTCTGTCATTTATCCATGTATTTTATCACTCATACATTCATTCATTCATCCATGGACAAGGTGAGAAAGGCCTAGAGCCATATCCGATGCATTTACTAACACTTAATCTCTTACCCTTTTAGGTTAGAAGCGAGAGAGAAATAGGTTGAGATGCATCACATACAGTCCAAAAGTCACACCCCCACCACCAATCGAATCTTTGGCTGGATTCTTCTATGATTCATAACCCAAAACTGTGATGGCAGATGATGATGCAGTTGGCCAGTCCCTTAGGAGGATTCTTGATGCCCTAGAATTTCACTATGTTTGGGAAAGGCTGAGCGCTGCTGGTGCTCAGAAAACCCAAGAACAAGAGACCAAAATAGCAGCACTCAAAGCAAAAATGGTGGAACTATCTCTGGTGAAGGACAAATCTGTTCCTCCCTCTGTAGAGCAATACATGGATATTGATCGATTCTTACCTAAAGAATCAGAAGCCCTTCTTACTAACTTTATGATGCCCTACATGGCCCCATATACTGGCATTGGACCTCTCCATGCACACATGGAGGGATATCTTCGAATTATGACTAGCATGAACATTCCTAAGGTTGATATATTCAATCTATTTCAAGAAACTCTTTTTGGACCAGCCTTCGAGTGGTACATGTGACTATGCTCTGTGTTCCTTTAAAAGTATGCCTTCAATCTAAAGGTCAAGACTATTCTGCAAGATCTCAAAAGGATTAGGCAACGGCTGAACGAGTCCTTCAAAGAGTTCTATCAAAGATGGATGGTTGTTCGAGTCCTCGTAACTAGGGCACCTGACCAAGATGCCCTGATAATAAAGCTTGCCAAAGGCTCTAGCCTAAAATATCGGGACGAAATGAAGATGAAAAGATTTGACACTTTCAATGATGTGGTGGACTATGCCAAGAGGCTTGAAAAATTTAAAGAAGAAGATCGAGCAAAGAAGCAAGAATAGCAAGCTTATACTAAACCTCGATATTGGAAGAAGGGTTGTTCTTCCAAATAAGGCACCTCCGAATCCTTAAAAGCCGATCCTAAAGTGGCAGCAGTTTCCCAAGTACAGACTCACCAGTCCATCTCTCCATAGGTGAAATCACTGTATCAGATATTCACCAAGCTAAGGAAGTCCAACCAACTCCAGAGCATTAAGCCCTTCACTCCACCTATAGCTACAGATAAGGATAACTTATGTGCTTATCATGTGACCAAGGGGCATCGCACTAACGAATGTAACCGGCTACTAAAAGATCTATAGTAGATGATAGCTGATGGAAGAATGAAAGAGCCTGAGAAGAAGCCAAGCACTCAGACTAATCTATTGCCAAACTTCCAAGCTACCGTAAACACCATCGGTGTCCATGTGGAATCTGACGAATACGGTATCAATGTGATAGAAAACTTCTGACATGACCCAGGATAGGGGGATAACATGATCTCTGATAACATGGATATCATCTGCATGGTAGACCAGTATGTCCTGAGAATGAGGAGAGAGGGGCTAGATCAATATCTTGTACCACAGTAGCTCGTATACTGCGGAGACTCGGATCCAAATGAACATATAGAGGAATTTCTCCGATTTATGCATGAACGAGGAATAGCCATGATGGGTTTTGCACCATAGTTTCCCCAATTCTTAGAAGGCCCGACCATGAATTGGTACAATGCAATGCCACTAGAAGGACGTTGGAACTGGTACTTTATAGAGAGATCTTTCCTCCGCCACTTTAGGGCATCTCAGCCATACCCGGATGAGCTTCGCTGGTGGTTAGTGCCACAAGTAGACCAAAATAATATTGGCTGGCAAGATATCCCTCCTCCACAACCTCCCATATACACCCATCTAGATTACATGAGTCTGAACTATATCGAGACAAGTCTGTTTGAATTTGGGAGTTCTTTTGGGACCGAACAATCAGAAATCCAAGAACTATATGATCTCGAACAGGTATAGGACAACCACGAAGACCAGTAAAGGTATCTCAGCTTGAATTTAGATGAAGGACCACAGGACCTGTTTGAGGAAATCCATACCAACATTACAGCATATGGTGCCCATATGGAGGAAACATTCGCTAGCTTGCTAACCATGATACTAGAATTTCGTATAGCCATAAAAGGGGTCAAGGTTGAAATGAATCCTGAAGAGCATCTTGAGGAAGAACCTGAGGAAGGTCCCGAGGAAGAACCTAAAGGAGATCCCTGAGGAAGATCCTGAAGAGGACCTTGAAGAAGACCCGAAGAGAACTCTGATAATGACATCCCACTCCCCTACCTTTTGAAGGTTCAGATGAGGAAATAGAGGAGTTTGAAGACTTTAGTGAATTAGACCAAGAAGATGAAAGTGAAGTAGACAACTTGGGATACCAATCTGAAGAATACGATTTCAAATTCGTGCCTGATTGGCAAGGTGATTTTGAGTATGAACCTCCCTTCCCAAGTGGTATGACATTCGATGACTCAGACTCAGAGGGATACAGAACCTCCCTATCACCTGATTCCTCCAAAACCTGGGGCACCGCGACAAGCAATGAATCAGGGGATTTCACAGATTTTGACTCAGACAACGAGAACATCATCAACATGATCAGAGAAGAGGGGTTAGAACCATCCCATGAATACAACATAGAAAGGATTCGTGCTAAGAATGAACTGCCCTAGGTTAGTGATCGCATTCAAAACCCAGATCTAGGTGAAGTTTACCCCATATTCTATGATGAAAGCACAAGGCCACACCTTCACATCCATTAATTCATGCAAATAATGAATAATGGGTACATTCGCTATGGCCACTAGCCCGAGAGGTTCTATTAGACTCTCCGAGAAAAGGCAGTCATTTCGTATGAAAGGCTAATGTTTTACCAAAAGTCATTCTGGAATTACTTCACATGGGTCGACCTGCCAGAAAAATCAACCCCCAAACTAGCTAAGCATGGGAACCCCTTGTGATACTGGGAATGGGAAGCAACTAATGTCATTTGTCCAATGTCAATGGAATCAACCAAAGAATACTCGTGGTACATGAACAAGAATAAGGACAAGCAAATCACCTACGACAATGTGCCAAGCTTGTTTGATGAAGGAGAACCATCTGACGGAGCCTCCTCATCCATCCATATGATCAGACAGGAATCCAATCCCGTCTTGTGCTAAATCCTAAAAGAGAACCCCGTCATTCCAGAAAACCAGCCTGAGAAGGTTCCCTTCATGCAGTGGCCCTTCACCGCCAAGGCACCAGTTTCTGTAGAAAAACCAATCGACTTGGGAGAGATACCCCTCGAGGAGGATTTTGACGAGTTTGCTTGCCAATCCAGGTGGTCATTCCTATCACCAAAGAAGGAAAGGTCACTAGATCAGTAGCCCCAGCTGCACCAAGAACTGAGCCCCCGATGCCTCCTACCTTTGTTAAGTTCTCAAGATGGGTAGAGAGCCCGATTGTGGATCAACTGAGGGCCACTACAACTAAGATGAGTATCTGATACCTACTCTGGGGCTCCAAAGAGAATAGGCTCGCTATCGTTCAAAAGCTAATGGAAATTGAGACATCTCCTCTAGCATCCCCAAAATAGGTCTGTGAACTGATCTATAATGAGACTAGCACTGTTATCCCCGATATTGTCTTTTCAAGCCCAGATCTACCTAATGAAAGCATTTACCACAACAAGGCTCTCTATTTGAAGGCTAGTGCCTTTGGGCGCATTATGCCCTGCATAATGATCGATGATGGCTCATCACTAAATGTTTTTCCCAAAGATATCCTGCCAATTCTAGGGCTGACCGAGAAAGACCTGAATAAATCAACGACAGTCATCAAAGCTTATAATGACTCCAAATGGGCCATCATCGGCACATTCAAGGCTGAAGTTACCATCAACAAAATCTCATCTACAGTGCTCTTCACAGTCATAGATATCCCGATAACTTTCTCTATGCTACTTGGGAGACCATGGTTCCATGCCTTAGGAGGAGTCCCATCCACCCTGCACTAGAAGATCAAGATCCCAGTTCCGTGGGAAGATTTTAACCTTGGAAGCTTACAAAGCCTCGGTTGGAGCAGCATTAAAGATGGAGTAAAGCAACCTGACAATTGGCTAAGAAGCGAACAAGCAATCTGAGGTATATTGGAGCCCATGGATTCAGAGATGTATACAAAAGCACCATACTCTTAGAAAAGAATTAGGTTCCCATGAATAGGGAATGCAAACCTTTAATATAGGGGCAGGAGAATGGAAGCCCTTGGGAGTCGGTTACATAGGCTCTCAAATAGTTGTTCACAAGACAACCTTTCAAAAGAAGCCATAACAACCCTATGAAGGTACCCTTGAGCCTGTTACTCATCAGGGGAAGACCATTCCAGGGTTTGAGATTTTCTCAGACGTAGTCAAATACAACAAAAATGGCAAAAATCCATAAAGAAGGCCAGTCACCAGCTAGATAAAGGGACAATCTCGGGTCAGACCAAGAATGATGAATAGGTACACCCAAAGAAGGTCAAGAAGCTGAGTAGAGAAGAGGAAATCCTCGACACCCTAACCAAGCACCTTCAGGCACAACTCAAGATTGTAGAGGAAGTAAGAAACAAGGGGGGTAGCTTGAACCAGGCCATCATGGACATGGTTACAACTACAAAAGGCAAAGTGAAGGTACAGGAGGAGGACAACGAGGATATCCTGCTGAAGCTAGCTACCATGGGAGACTAACCCAAGACAAAGCTAGACTCCATTGATCAGGATTAGTCTTTCATTTCCATTTCTAGCATGTTTGAAATGAATAATGTACTTTATAATGATAATAAGATGGAGAACTTTGCTTATTTGGATTATGTTTCTGATTACAATTCCATCCATCCATTCCAACATTCATCTAGCATTTTTAACATCAATAACGATATTATAAAAGGCATTAATTTAAACATGGAAGATGATCCAAAAGTGGTATACATTTCCAATCAATTGCCCATCGAATAAGAGAGAGAATTGATAAAAGTATTAAAAAACCATGTTTTAGCCTTCGCTTGGTCTCACGAGGATATACTTGGACTTGATTGGCACATCGTCGAGTACTAGATCCCCATAGACCCAAAGATCTGACTGGTAAAGCAACAGATGAGAAGATTGTGCCCAGAGTGGGCCAAAAAAGTCAAGGCAGAGGTGGCAAAATAAACTTAGGAAAATTTTGTCGAAGTTATCGAGTATCCCACTTAGCTATCCAATGTAGTCCCGGTGACAAAAAAGAATGGTGATGTTCGAGTTTGCATTGACTTCGGGGATTTGAATAAGGCTACTCCTAAAGATGATTTCCTGATACCACACATCAATGTCCTGGTAGACAGTGCGGCAAGAGCGGCCATGTATTCATTTATGGATGGATTCTCGGGATACCACCAGATCCTCATGAATGCAGTAGACAAGTTTAAAACCACTTTCATTTCAGAGTGGGGAACTTATTATTTCAGAGTAATTCCTTTCAGACTCAAGAACGCCGGGGCAACCTACTAGCGAGCCCTCACGACCTTGCTACACGACTTGATCCGTAAAGAGGTTGAGGTCTATGTAGATGACATGCTTGTGAAATCTGTTACACCTAAACAGCATCTAGCGATGCTAGACCAATTCCTCTCCAGGATTGAGAAGTACAACCTCCGTTTGTACTTGAAGAAATGCATATTCGGCGTCACGTCAGGAAAATTACTAGGGCATGTGGATAGCCAAAGGGGCATAGAAATGGATCCTGACAAAGCCAATGCTATCAGGGAAATGCCCGTGCCAAAAATTGAGAAAGAAGCAAGGAGCTTCTTGGGATCCATATAGTACGTCAGTCGCTTTATAGCACGACTGACCACCACATGTAAGCCTATCTTCAAACTCTTGAGGAAACAACAGCCGATAGAGTGGAACGACTAATGCCAGGATGCTTTTGATAGAATTAAAGCTTATCTGATGAACCCTCTGGCACTGAAGCCACTGATCCTCAGAAAACCACTCATTCTCAACTTGGCAGTAGAAGAAACGTCTGTGGAAGCCATGGTAGTTCAAGAACGTGAAGACAAGAGGGAACACACGATTTATCACCTCAGTAAAAAATTGGTAGAGTATGAGACTCGATACACCATCATGGAAAAGACTTATTTTACCATGGTCTGGCTCACCTGAAAGCTCAGACATTACTTCCAATCATAAAAAAATCCAAGCGGTTGCAAAGGTATACCTAATGAAGTACTTATGCCAGGCTCCCTCAGTAACCGGGAAACTGGCAAGGTGGCTCTTGCTATTTTCAGAATTCAATATTAAGTACGTGACAAAGAAGACTATCAAAGGTAGAGCAGTGGCCGAATTCCTTGAAAATCAACCACTCAAGGAAGGAGCTCAGGAAAACCTAGAATTTCCTAACAAATGTCTCACAACCACTGTAGAAAACCCCAGAAGATGGATCATGTTCTTCAATGGCGCCGTCAATAAATGAGGAGCCTGTTTGGGAGTTATCATCTCTAGGCTAGACGGAGCACTCGTACCCTTGTCAAAATGCTTAGAATTTCCCACAATAAATAACGAGGCAGAGAATGAAGCCTGTTTATTAGGAATGTCTGCCCTAATCACTCTCAAAGAGAACAAAGTCAAAATTATTGGTGACTCGGCTTTGGTCATTAAGCATGTCACCGAGGACTGGGAACTAAAAGAAGAATCCCTTAGGCCTTACTTAGAAGCTATGTGGAGAAAAGCTACGATGTTTAGCAAGTGCAAATTTAGTCACATGCTCCACGAGGAAAATCAGATGGCGGATGCACTGGCCACTTTAGCCTCCATGTGGGAAGGGCCCCAAAAGCAGCCAATGAGACCCCTTGTTATGGAAATGACCCGATCTCCCTACTACATTTGAATGATAAGAGAAACCGCAGAGGAAGAGACCCCGTGGTATTCTGACATTATCAAGTTCCCGGAAAAAGGTGAATCCCCGGCTGAGGCTACGGATTCTAATATAAATAAGTTGAGAAAGATCACTGTGCAATTATGCCTAGTTAAAGGAGATCTATTCAAGAGGTCCTCCGATGGCCTATTGTTAAAATATCTGGCCTAATAGGAAGCTGTAAGGATAATAAGAGAGGTATATTTGGGAGACTATGGTCTACACATAAACGATGTCATGATGGCAAAGAAGATCCAAAGAATGGGATACTTTTGGATAACCATGCTAGCTGATTGTACTCGAGAAGCAAAGATGTGCCATGCTTGTCAGATATATAGGGATGTGAGCCACTTACCTCCAATAATGCTGCAAAGCTTAACAACACCTTGGCCAATCTCTGCTTGGGGCATCGACATCATTAGCGAAATAAGACCTTGTTTGACCAACAGCCACTGCTTCATTATAGCAGCGGTTGATTACTTTTCCAAATGGGTTAAAGCGGAATCATACACAAGCATCACGGCCAAGAAAATGGCTCGATTTATTCAGTGACACATCTTCGCCAGATATAGTATCCCTCATCATGAGGTGAGTGACAATGGTGTGCAGTTCCAAGGAGAAATAGTGATCTTATTGAAAAGCACGAGATTGAGCATCATCGCTCTTCTCCTTATTGCCCTTAAGCCAACGGAGCTGTGGAAGCAGCTAACAAGGCAATCAAGAAAATCCTCTCTAATGTGATTTCCAACTACCGAGATTGGGCAGATCATTTGCCCTATGCCTCGTGGGGATATAGAACCAGTGTCAAGACTCATATGTGTTAAACTCCTTTTTCCCTTGTATATAGGATGTAGGCGGTATTGCTCATCGAAATGAAAATCAAATCCTTACGTATAGCCCTTAAAGCCAGACTTCTCGAGAACGAATGGGAAAAGGTAAGGCACAAAGAACTAACCTTGATCGACGAAAGTGATTAGCCACATTGGAAAGTCTGCAATTATACCAACAGCGCATGGCTAGAGCTTACAACCACAAAGTCAAGGGGCTGAATCAACCCTTAAAGATGGGCAATTTAGTCTTGAAGCCATCTCGTAAGACACATACAGATGCTCAAGGGAAATTCTAGCCGAACTGGGAAGGGCCATACGTGGTAAAGAGGACTTGCAGTAAAGGAGCAGTAAAGATCTTGGATCTAGACGGCAATGAATTCATGAATCTGGTCAATCACTACAAGTTGAAGTGCTATCTCGTGTAAAAAAATATAATAATAATAATAAAGTCTGTCAAGAGCTGGCAAGGCCTCTTTAGCAAAAAGAAAGACTCCAAAATAAAAAAGTGGAGCCTTGGGTAAAATCCATTCGGAGCCTTAGGCAATGGTGGGCGTTTCTTGGAAATGTCCTCTGTGGTAAATAATACCTTTTGTAGTAATATGTTCATGTTAAAAATACTGCATGAGTGCATTAAATGGAAACTATGAATTGTTTAATAAAACACACATCCAAACAACATCATTTCATCTTCATTACACATAAAGGTTCATTACAAATAGGAAATAGAAATGACAAACGATGAGGCCTGATGCCTTTATTCTCCTACAAAGATAAAGGACATGTAATGGCAAGCCTGCTAAACCCTAAGAAAGCTTCAAAGACCCCTAGTCTCACAAAGCCTCTCCTCAAGAGTAGCCAGTCCGCGAACACTCGTAACCCAGATGCGATAAGCCTCAAAAGGATGGACGTAAAGGGGGGCAGAGTAGTTCATCTCCACTTGAGCATGACTAATCCATCTCACATCATGGTGATAGACCCGAGTATAGGAAAGCTCTGGGCTAATAAAAGTGCACCCCTGAGATCGACCGAACTGACTGCACAGACGACCGAGAGAATAAGCAATGATTTCAAAAAGGTCAATGAGGACCATGCCATCTCTAGCTACGGCAGTAGTCACATGAGTGATTCCGCACCAAGCACAAACCCAACGGATATCCTCAGCAGCTTAGCTCCCCATAAACTTGACCCACTCCTCAACGGTGAAATCTCTGTAGGAACGATTACCTATGTGAACTATAGAGTGTCGTGCCCAATAGGCCCTCAGATAATAATCCATGCTCGTAGGAACAAAAATTACAGAAAGCTTATCCCAGAGCCAAAGCTACACGAGAAAGCACAAAAAGAAAAATCAATACAAAAAAGAAAAAAAAAAGTAAAGACAAAAAAGACAAAAAAATAGCCTGCTGGATCGAAAACCTGAAAAGGCAGTCTAGGAAAAAATCAAGGCAAGCCTGATGAGTTGAAAACCCGAAAGGGTGGCTCATGCAAAAAGAAAGGCTCAAATGAAGGTTACCTGAAGAAGGAGTCTGCTGCCCCTGGTAGTAGCTTCGGTCCCATTTCGAGAAGAGCACATAAAAATCAGTGTTTCGGCTAAGCTCACTGCAACAGGAGACTTCCACTCCAACATCTGATCAACAATACTCAAAAAGGTGAAGTTGCAGACCAAAGATGGGACTTTAGAGAGAAAACCCCCAACAGAAGCAAGCACATCAGCGGCATCCAGCTTGCATCATCAGAATAAAGAGCCCTGACTATGTCAAATGCCACATCTAACCTCAAGCCCTCGTCACAGATCAATCAGCGCCAGTCAAATCATCGAAGCTAAAAATGATTCGTCAATAAATCAAAAAATTTAGGATAATGAGTTGGAATGACTGGAGGTATATCAGTGGAAGACCGTAGGAGCCCGTAAAACTCCTCATATAAGGGGCATAGCTCATGGTCCCCGAACCAAAACATGCTATCAGCAGGATCCAGAACCTGACAATAGCTTAGATCACATTGTCTTTAACAAAGATGAGGCAGTACTCCTTCATGTGCGCCAAAAAACAAACCCCGAGACGGTCCCAACCATCGGAGTTCTTCAAATAAACATTCAAATTTGCTCGAAAACTGATATAGTCCCTCATGACAAAATTTTACAAGGGTAGCAGTTTGCTATACATAGTTTATGGGGCAATCTGCCAACATCTATCAGATTACCCCGATAAACTAGACCAACAATGAAAGGGAAGCATAAAGCGAGGGAATAAAGCAAATTTAATGTATGCAAAAGTGTGTTCATACAAAATGAGGCACTACAAATGGCCCAAAAGAAAGCAAAACTAAAAAGAAGAAGAAAAAGCCTATCTAATCGCCCTATAGGAAGAATCCAGGAGGATTGCCTTGCCCCTGCTGCGGATTCTGCTGCGGGCCGTCCACCTGAAGCATCCCCAACTGAGCACGAAGCCATCAGATCTCCAGCTGCAATGATTCAACACAAGTCATTCATATGCATTTCATAAATATGCCATGCATTATTATTTACATAATAAAATAATAAATATACCATCATGTCAGAGTTTATGTTCATCATGAACCACTGTTGTCCCTGCATATACCCCCAGTCAGAGATACTATAGGCACCTGTAAAGATAGAAATTGAAGCAAGTCAGAGCCATCAAAATCCAAAATCGAAAGGTGAAAGAAGAAAAGGCAAAGGAGACTAATATGAGTGGTACCGGCTGGGTAAAAAGTCACCGGGTGCTCGGGATCCTGATAAGGATGGATCACCGGGGTGTAAGTGCTTAGATCAGAGCGGTACATCATGGACATAGGTGGCTGATACTCGAACCCCCGATGTCCCTCCACAATCATCGGACCCTAAGGTGGGATGGATGATGTCGAGGAGCTGCCCATGTAAATGGAAGTGGTCGCAGGTCTCTTCCTGCCCTTATGATCCTATAGAGGCAACAAAGTAAGGTCGAGTCTGTCTAACTGAGTGTAATAGGCAAAAAAATGACAACCATAAAGAATGCTAGTAAAGAGAAGAAGTACCGTCATCCGGACACCCCTAGGCGAACCTGATCCGGCCTAGCCACTAGTGGCAGAAGAAGAAGGGGCGGAGGCCCTAGGGACAGAAGTCAAAGGATCACCACCCTCGGACGGATTGTGCTTATTAGGACGAGGCACAATGGGAGCGGGATCTATCTCCGGCCATCCAAGCAGTTGTGAGCGGCAAACTCTTTGTATCCCCTAACCCACTCCGGGAAGGCACTACAGATACCCTTAGAGGCCAATCGAGCAAAATTGGGCGAGCTGTAAGGCCAAAAGACCCATCGGGGCACCTCAGGAGGAATAGAACGTGACTAGGGAGGAAGATGCCAACCTTGAATGCGATCTCCCAAATACAACTCTAAGGAGAAGGGTGTCTTTATGATCAGCCGGGTGCTCAGAAACTCCCCAGCTAATCTCATAACCTCCGACTAGTGAAGAGCATACCCCCAAGGCTGTGTCCTAGTCTGTGAAAATAGAACCCAGGCATTGGTACAACAAATGTAGTAAAAATGACGAATTAAGAAGGTTACAAGGCATACCTGCTCTGAAGTAAGGCCGCAGAGATGGGAAGAAATAGCAGACCTGAATTCCATATCCCAACCGCAGAAGTAGTGGGGCAGTCGGGGGTAGAACGGGAAACCATTGCCCAGCACAAGCTTGGGACACGGAAGGATCCCCATCTCAAAAAACTAGATCTGCAAACAGTCAACAAAAGATTAGGATATAAAAAACTAGCAAAATACTCTTAAAGAAAAGAGATAAGAATCAAATTCTTACATAAACAATCTGCAGACAGGACTTGAACTTATCAATCCTGTTCCTCACGCATTGATCGAAGGCCCAATACAGCTGATCCAACATGGCTAGGCCCCAAGCATACTTGCCGAAATAAGTTGGGTTTATCAAACCTGGCAAAATGTGGAGGTTCACTATGGAACCCCCAGTAGGGAATCATAACCACGATAAGGTAGCAGTCATGAAGGCCCTCGCCTCACAAGCAGAAGTCAAATACCTCCTATCCCCGATAGTCTAGAAGGTCATAAGCTTCTCGCAAGAAAATTGCCCCTGTTTGTTTTCAGAATATCCAATCAGAGCCTTGATAGTGTCCACATCAGAATGGTCATAGGAGAAGCATGCATTAAAATGGATCACATTTTTGTGGAAGGGTAGGCCCGTGATTGCACAATAATCCAATAGAGTGAAGGTATACTCCACACAACCGAAGTGGAAGCTGTTGGTAGTATTAGACCACCTACTTAAGTTATAAGTAGAGGTACCGGCTGGCATGTATGGGTATTTATGTTGCCTGACATACTTGCAATCCTTAACCATCCTCCCCAAAGACGTCTTGTCAACAATAGTCTTGGCACTGGAGGGTAGCACCTTGTACCACTTATGGAAGTGGGTAACGTTGGCACGATCATGCTTGGTGACCTAAATGATGCATACACGTTCGTCATATGACAGTTTTTGACAAATCATATGAAAAATAATAATGATAATATAATAAAAATGACGATAACAATAAATTATTGCATCAAGTAAATCATTGCATAAAATACATAAATAATAGAATGGATAGGTCTTCGCGCAAATAAAAACAGCAGTAAGACTTACCAAAATCTGAGAAAGATGGTCGGAAGGTTTCAAAGAAGGCATAAATAATAAAATGGATAGGTCTTCGTGCAAATAAAAACAGCAGTAAGGTTTACCAAAATTTGAGAAAGATGGTCGGAAGGTTTCAAAGAAGGCGGAATAAAATCTTCGGGACGTATATTTCAAATTCGAGGGGAACCCGTATAGAGCCACGGCCGGAACCTCATAAAGCTCCACTTCTTCACTGTCGATGACCATGTTGTGAGTAGTCACTTGCACGATTAGCAGATCTAAGCAGACCTTATAAAGCTTGAACCACATCGAGACCCCGTAAAATCTGAAAAGAAGGGGCAGTAAAGGGAAGAAGATGAAAGAAATCATCGTCCGAAATAGCTCAGAGGCAGAAATTTTCGAAAGATAGAAGCAGAAAACTCAAAGAGGAAGAAGAGAGAATTATTGATGTGAAGAAAATGGGAGCCAAGCTGCAGTTTTTATAGCCCGTTGGTAACTAGCCCGCCGGCTATTTACCCACGTAATTAGCCTGCCTGCTAGTTACCTATCCAACTACCACGCGTTTACTCGTCCCACTTGTTAACGCGTAACGGCTATAAAAATTACCGATATATGGGTAATTAGACCACCGGCTAATTACGTGTGTTTGCAAACTTTTTGCAATTTTTGCATTTTTTTCATCCATCTGTTGCATCGTTTCCAAAACGAGTGGACCTAAAAGCTGTTTCTACACAGTCACGCATGCATTAAGCATCCAAAATATTTGTTTCGACCTCCAGTCAATTTTTAACCTCATGCAACTCGTTAATAAATTTTTAATCGAAGGGGAAAAATAGGTTTTGTTTCAAAATTAGTCGATTAAAAACATTTTAACTCATTGCATTCCACACAGAACGTTTTGTTTGTTTCGCATATGACAAAATTTCTAGCACGAAATTTCTGTATGCGAGGGGTAAGCTGTTAGCATAGGTCCATTTCGGGCCGATGAGGAATAATGCCTATTTCATTCAGCGATCAGACAAATGAGCCAAAAGGGACCAAATTGTCATCCAAAATTTGAAATTCAAAAATCCACATTCCAGGGGAGCTTCGATTTAGCATTTCCTACTGAAAAATCAAAAAGTTAAAGTTTGGTCAAACATTGGTAATTAGCCCGCCGGCTATTTACCAACCTAAAACAAAAAATCAAATCATACTGAGATTGCGCCTGGGATTTATGGGATTCGGGTAACATCTTGTCAGAGTGGTAAATAGCCCGCCGGCTATTTACCCATGTAAATGGCCCGCCAACTATTTATCAACCCTCTATATAAAGTGGTGCACCCCCCTCATTTTGAAGAGACGAAAGAATTGATAAAATCCCAAAATTATCTTTATGTCCTTTTTCAGTTTCGGGAGTCCCAAAAGTCCCAAAACTCTGTCGAAACACTTCCATAACTCAAGCTCTATCACCAACACTTGGTACAAGCTCATTCCTCTATCTATTTAGATCAAGATCTCACAGTGATCTTCGGTCTAAAAATGACTCAATCTCTCGAAATACCCACATCCCCCCATAGAAATAATCCAAGATTATAGTCATAACTTGGGTTGAATCTGTTTTCCAAACAAATCACAACCTTCTTCAAGCAACTTTGGTCCCGCACCGGCTCTCAAGTCATCATGGATAAATGAAAAGGTAAACTGGGGGTAATTGGCTCTAAGGCCAACTTTAAAATCCATTTCCATTATTTTATTATTGTACATTGCATTACATTTCTCTAATTAAGTGAGCCACTTAAACTATAATATGTGTCAATAAGCTCGTAAGCACAGTCAAGCATCCAGAATGAAAGGGAACTCTAGCCGAGTTTCCAGGCCCAGACCCAAGCGCTGCCGCTACTCTGTCAAAAATTTGGTAGAAAATATCAATTTATTATGCCGTTATAATATTCATTTTATTTCTTGAATTTTATTCTTAAATAAAGCCATTGTAACACAGAAATCACCACAAATTCTAAATTTCCAAAATTAATTTGAACAATATGAGTAACTATTATGTCCAAACTCAGAATCACATTTTCTTTTCGGTATAAAAATCCTATCATAGATTAGTACACCACAATTCCTGGTGGAGCTGAACCGGGGTGGCGACTCTATTTCATTTTTTAAATAAAGTAAAAGTGAAAAATGATCTGTTTTAAAAAATATCTTCTCTTAATAAAATGTGTAAATATATTTCCCAATATAATCACATTTTTGGCCTACAAAGCCACACGCATTTAAGCAAATCAGATTTTCTCAAATCGAACCAAACATCGTGGTTGTCTCAAACCGCACTGAACCTAATTGCGCCCAACACACCGTACCCCGCGTGCCAGACCGGAAAACGTCCGACTGCCCACAGCTAAGCTCTGCGGCTTTCTTTCTCAGGTGGTTTAGGGTCAATGTCCATTCCTTGTACTAAATTAACTACAGGATTGGCTTGATTGATCAGATCGAATACTGAATTAGATAGAAGGCCAGAGCCAATAACCAGAACAAAGTTAGCATTACCTGAGCCTTGGGCGATTAGCTTAAAGATTGTGGCTTCAGGTAAGCCAGATTGAATCATTCCTACCTTGTTTCCAAAATTTGGCAGAGGGGTATTGATGGTGCTCGGGGTCTTATCAGGCTCAGTAATCTTTCCTTCACTAACCAGACGCTGAATAGCCGAGAGCAAGGCTTTGCAATTGTTAGTTTGGTAACCTATCTGAACATGGTAGTTATAGAAATTATTCTTATCTTTGAGCTTAGACGACTTATACTCTTGGAGGGATAGGATAAAACCGGCTTCCCTCAAACGCTTAAAGATAATCCAAAGAGGTAGCTTGTACGGATTGGCTAAATAAATGGAGCATGAGAAGGCTAAACCGCAGCAGCTGCCGGTGGAGTCGCAACAATTGCCAGGGGTACGGCAAGGGCCTCAGAAGATGCCTGGACTACGGCCGGGGCCTTAGGCTTAGCAGGTGCTGGAGCTGAGGGTTGAGCTTTATTATTCTTTCTGAACCAAGGTTTCCCTGCCTTTTCTGCCTTCTCGAGCTATGCCTCGCACTCAATTTTCTCAGCCTTTTAAGACACGGCCTTGTGAGAAAGGAAAGAATTAGTAGCCATTTCTTTATAGAACAAGGGAAGAGATCCCTCGAGGAGTTTCACAATCATCTCCTCGAGACTCAGCTTGGATTTCATTAGAACCTGTGTTGACATCTACCTATTAAAGTACTGTTTAAAGGTTTCATTGGGCATTTGGCGGACTCCCTCAAGATGTTGGAGGGTTGTCTCCATTATAGTGTTAAAACCATAATGCACTTTTAGGGCCTCAGAAAGAAGTTTCCAATCAGGGATAATATGCTGCGGCAAAGTATGATACCATTCAAGAGTAGGGCCTCGAAGGGAACAAGGGAACATTTCAGCAAGCACTTTATCACTTAATTTCTTTACACGCATAATTCTTTCATACATTATAATGAGAGAGACAGGTGCGCTGGAACCATCTGAATGAGCCATATTTGGCATAGTAAAATTATCAGGGACCCAATCTTCATCTCTTTTGGGTTCTTTGGCAGCTATGAGGCAGTTGATGTAGGCTTGAATCTCGGGTGTCATGCTTGGAGGCTGCGTGACCTGGTCGTTGAGCGGGTGAGAGAGAGCTACGACCTTAGGTGTCATGCCCGGAGATTGTGCCACCTGGTCGTTGAGCTGAGAGGCCATCATTTGGCGAACAAAAGTAGCTATTTCAAGTGCCATGCCCGGAGGCTGCATGACTTGGTCATTTACTAGAGGAGATGGTGGAGGGTAAGGGACCATTTGGCTGCCGAAAGGGTTCTAAGGGTAGGTGGTACCCTTGGAAGTTACGATAAACTACGGAGGAGTAAAGGATGGCTAATGGATTAGCCCGCTGGAAGAAGCTATAAACTGAGGAGAAAATACTAGAGGAGTCGAGCTTTGATCAAAGGGTCTAGGATTGAAAGGAACAATCGATGGAGTAGTCGAGGTCGGCAAAAGAGCAGAGGTCTATTCGAACTGAAAAGGGCTTATAATTAGCTGAGTCGAGGGAATCGGGTTGAGAACAGGTGCAATAGGTCTTGTTCCTATCAGATCGATCAACATCTGTGCTGAACCATTTTGGGCTTACATATCAGACTTAGAGACCCGATCAGAATTTCTATCTTTGAGGGCTTACTTAACAGCCACTTGGACAATGTTTTGGATGGAAGCTTGAAATGCATTCGAATTTAGGAACTATGCCATAACACTGGCAAAATCAAACCCAGGAGGGGGCTAAGACACTGCTTCCAAGGTGGGAGTAGGTCCAACTTGCTCCTCAGGTGGAGCATGGTTTCCATCATTGCTTGGAAAGGACATAGTTGGCTGAGAGAGATCTTGACCCGACTGAAACTGATCTAAATTCGACTCCTTGTTGGAATCGATATACGAAACCGCTTCGACTTCCGTGATGACAATTGGGGTGAGAGAATGACAAACCAGATGGTGACCCGGCCTTTTCCAAACCGGGGTGCGATGATAATTCTGCCTCCTCCTAGCTGAAATGGTTAGGCAGTGGGTTAGATCATGCATGGGTTGTGACATGCCATGGATGAGGTGAATGACCTTTGTCCAATAACTAATGCATGGTATGTATGGCTGTACGAAGATGTGGTTAGAGATGATGCACTGACTTATCCCTCTAACATCTGTGGGACGTTCGTACTTATCACCATGCATAGTGATATGTCATGACTCAATGGGGGTACGAAAGAGGTCCTACGGATGTTGCTAAACTTCTTCCATGAATGGAGATCGGCAAGGGTAAGTTGATTTTAACATATATGGCCGATGTATGTGGGATACATGATCACGTAGCACACAACACACAAATTGCCCGTCTTCCAACCATATGACTCCTTCGTTACGCCCTTTTAGAAAGGATGGAGTTTTGGCTTCTTTACTAGTGATGGCGAAAGAAACACGACCCAATTTATTTTTGTTATTCTGGTAGCCCTAAAGGGATGAAGTGCTAAGGTTTATTCTAGCGTGGTTTTGGCATGGTTGCTGATGTAGAAGGTTCTTATTTTCCTTGATTCCATGTTACTCAACCACTCCCTAAATAGGTACGATCATAGAGTTAATGTGTTGGTTAAAATGAGTTATCCACTCGCTAGGCATCCTCAATTCCAAATAGGGCATGAGTGATGCTTTTACAAGCTTCTCGGGTATCAGGGGCACCTAAAAATTGCCGAACTATCTATATGCGTAGGATAAAATATCATGAAAAAGAATGAAGTTTTAATTTGGCCAATGATTTCAATACATCATCAAAATCCCTTAAACTTGTTGAAATTTTGAAGTTTAAGTTTAAAGAGATCAATCCCCAGCAGAGTCACCACTATGAGCGGATGACCTTTTTCCTACCCACGAGGACCACATGAGATGCATAGCACGGGGGGTGGAAATGTAACTAGCGCTGTGAAGCGTGTCGAGGGATTGATCCTCATTTTAGCGTGATGAGAAGATTGATTGGTTGATGTTGAATTTAAGTCCAATTTATGTTAAAGGATACAAGATCAAAATCCTGCACTTAAAATAGAGTAGCCACCCGGTTCAACTCAATCGGGAAATTTTGGTATGATTTTCCCACTGGGTGGAAGACCATACCTTAAGTAGAGATTTCGAGTTCGGATGATGTTATCTATTTTACATTAGACCAAGTTAAAATATTTAATTATTTCTTAATCGGTTTAATCCACCCTATTTATTGTGTTTTCAGTTTTATATGTTGTTATCGAGTTTACCAAGCATTCAAATCGGTAAATAAATAAATTATTACAGTCATCCAAAAATAAAATGCGGGAAATAAAATAATAATTACATTACTGTCCAAATCCTATACATTTTTCTATTCGACAAGTAAAATACCCGAAGGCCTAGCAAACATCTAAACTAAATCTATCTGCACAAAATGGTTAGAACAAATATGGCACATTGTACAAAATATATCACGAAGCATGCATAGTTAGCGAACCAAACAAGACTCGAGTTAGCGTGAACATGGGATATTTCATTTACAATTTATGGAGCCCTATTGGAAGGCTTAAAATGGGATTTAATCGGCGTTTGCGCAAAAGTTCTATTATATCCATCATTTTTTAGACTCGATTGTTGTTTTAACTGGATTATTAGTGAAAATACCACAAGGTATGGAGTGGGGTATGTTTTTAGAAGGTTTTGGACCTTCATCGTTGCACTGTGCATCCTAGCTTCAAAAATTTAATCTAGGTCGGGAAATAAATGAAATAAAACTGCTTTCCAGAAGGTCATGACACCGACGGCATAGCTGAGGCCGCTGGCAAGCAGGTTACATGATTTTCTGGATACCATAAAGAAAGGGTTGGGAGCCACTAGGGCAAATGAGGCCACTGGCGGTATCAATGATGCTGCTAGCGGCATGGTAGATACCTCTAGCGGCTTCAAATGCCTCTGGCAGTTTTAGTTTCTTGCAGTAGCTGTTTTTTAGCCAAAAAGCGACAAAAAACCAAAAACTAAGCACAAACAGCGATAAAAACACAATAAATAAGTAAAATGGAAGCCAAAGAGCTATGAGACTCAGAATTTTTACCTCAAGGCCGTGAATCCACCTCTTCGTGATCCGTATGACTCCTCCGGGGAGCTCAAATGATGATTTTTGGAAGTAAAGGGTGATTAAGTCTCTAAATCCTAGCTTTAGTGATTTCTAGACCTAAAATTCACTTAAATATCAGGAAATTCAGTAGAGAAAAACCAAGAAAATATGGATTGGATCCTTTTTTCTTACATTTTCTAAACCTTATTCCTCTAAATATAGCTAGAATGCTCTAAATTTGCTTGAAATTTTGAGTGGTGGAAAGTTGGAACCCCTCAAATGGCTGAGAAATGGCCCTTATGTAAGCTAAGATCCATTGGAAATTGCCTTTAGTCCATTTATCCCGTGAATTTTAGTAAAAAGGTGGGCAACTATTCTACAGGCAGAAGTGATGCTGCTGCCAGCATGGGTGATACTGCTAGTGGTATCGATGAGGCTGCCGGCGGCCTCAACTTCCGGCCAGGTCTGAAAAGATGAACAAACCGTGCCTGAAATCGGGGAAAAGGGGAGGGGATCCGAAAAAGGGTGACAACGATAAAAAAACTCAGATATTATGAGTATTTTTTTATTTTTAATGGGTATTTTGGACTAGGTTATTTTTTGGGTGAAAATCATCGGTCTGAGCTACCACCGGATGCGTTATCGGACACGTCAAACTGAATTTTTTCTAAACTAAAATTCGCAGAGAATTTTATATCGATAATAAAAATCCTAAAAGAATCTTTGTCATAAGGAAAAAAATCAGGCATACATCATCATCGCCTCGCGAGAGGGACTGAAAAATCCCATGCTCACACTTCTTCAAAGTGTTAAAAGTATGGTTGTCAAGAAAGTTCTCCATGAAAGACCTTGGTGAAGCAGAATTTATACTAGGTATAAAGAGCTACAGGGATAGATCCAAGACGGTGGTAGGTCTTTCTCAAAGTACATATATAGACAAGGTATTTAATAGGTTCAATATTGAGCATTCGAAGAAAGGTTATCTCCCGATGACAAAGGGGATTAACCTATCTAAGGCTGAGTGTCCAAAGACAGCTCAAGAAAGAATGCGCATGAAGGATATTCCCTATACATCTGTGAAAGGATCCATCATGTATGTTATGATACGTACTAGGCCAGATGTCTCTCAGGCTTTGAGCTTTACGAGTAGATATCGATCGGATCCAGGTGAAAAGCATAGTATGGCCATCAAGGCAATTCTTAAGTACTTGAAAAGGACTAAAGATGAGTTCTTGATATATGGAGATAGTGACTTCACAATTAGAGGTTACACTGATGCGAGTTTTCAATCCGCTAGGATGACTTTAAGTCTTAATCGGGTTTTGTGTATGTGTTAAACGGATGGGCAATATGCTAGAAGAGTTCCAAGTAAGAAACTACTGCTGATTCAACCACGGAATCTAAATACATTACTACATACGAAGCAGCAAAATAAGTTATCTGGTTAAAGGGAATTAATTGGTCATCTCGGTGTGGTGCCTGAGACTGTTGATCCAATTACTTTATATTATGATAACAATGGTGCTATAGCTCAGGCAAATCAAGCATGGTCTCACTAGAAAAACAGACATGTATCCAGATAGTATCATATAATCAGGGAGATTATTGATGCTAAGATAATAAGACTAGAATATGTACCCACTGATTTGAACCTCGCGGATGGTCTGACAAAGCCATTGACTAAAGTCAAACATGACCGGCATGTTAAAGCATATGGATTAAGACATATGGCTAATTGGCCTTACTGCAAATGGGAGTTTGTTAGATATGATGTATGCCCTTAAGGCAATTAGGGCGATGTATCTTAATTATTTAATGGTATGAATAATTTGTTTAATAAATAGGGGCATTTAATCTTTTGCTTATATCGTTGTGCTTATAAATATATTATGGCTGGTTAAAATATATTCATTGATGTATGTGTATGAAAGTCCTTGACATATCATAGCTTGAAGTCAGAGAAATTATAGTTGAACTATATTTGGTGAGACCTGCTTCATGTGCAATTATGGTTATGTCTAAACTATCCCTAGTCATAGTTTCATCAAGAAAGGATATTGATGAAGTGGTAAGGCTAGCATGTGGTCAACTTTCTTGGAAAGGGTCCAAGTAGCCAATCTCCTAAGGACTGAAGGTGATGCCTTAAGTTTGACACATGGATATATCTGGGAGATATATTGGAGACCGCCGTAAGGTAAACACTTGGTCTATATATAAATGTGTTAATGTTTATCTTCATGCAATAAGCTTTGCGAATATCCTCATACTTGAGATGCTAGTTACCTTATGTGGTACCATCGCTATACTTTGGGTCATTTCCATACACTCATTAATTTAGGGTGTCACGGGTGGTTACAGGTATAGTGATGACAACACATTGGTAAGCTACGTAGTCGGAAAGAATCCACCAGTCTAGATATATTAAGGAGTTATACCTGGCCACTTGTTGAAGTGAAGATTGCTATAAACCTCTGATCAGAGTATGTGTTTAATAAAAATAGTTTCTAGTCAAACACACTATGGTAAAAGGCAATATACTTCGGTAACAAGTTAATAACTAGGATAGCTTGGAGGAACCTTGCTATTAGTGGGTTAAAACTTTAACCAAACCCTATAAACTAGATGGTACTAATATTAAAGAATGGAAGGAGTTCATCGCATTGGATAGCTATTCCATTAATCAGGATTAAGTCATAAGCACGAATGACGTTTCGAGTAATGGGGGATGGTAGAACCTTGCTAGAGGCGTACTACTGTCATTTAAGGTAATTGAGTTCTATTCATAGTCTAGAACCTCGAGCCAATGGTTCCATTAGAACAAGGGTTGGTTAAGCCTTAACAGCTCAATACTTTGGGATCCTATAAGGTCACACACATTGGACCTTCATCGGACTAAGTAAAGAATTAATAGATGTATTCTATTACGAAAACATAACGTAATAATAATTGGATTATTATTTAAATGGTTAGAAATGATTAGATCATTTTGGATAAGCCAAGAAATTCATTTTTCACTGGTAACTAATTTATTAGGGTCATAGAATGAATTAATAATTGAAAGAGGGATTAAAAGGATTTTTCCAAATTGAGGTAAAAGGGTCGTACCTTGTAGAAATAGGGCCCACGTTTTGGGACCCCATATAAAATTGGTAAGGGGCTGTGGGGTTAGCAAATTGTGCGAGCCCATATGCTGGGTCACACCAGCACTGTTAGGCAACACTGGGTGTCCCTAGCACAGCCCAGCCTGCAAGCTGGGCTTGTGAGAAGGCTTGCAAGCCCACTTGAGGTGCAAGGTAGGCCTAATGTGGCCTACCTTGAGTGGTTGTTGCGTAACATGTTGGGCATGCAGCGCGCGGGCATAGCCCGCGGATCCAATTGGATCCCCAGGTGAGACCCATTTGTGGGATGTGCATTTTGCACATCCCACATTGGAAAATGGGGAGCATTTTTGCTCCCCTAAGCCTATAAATAGGCACCCCGTTTCACCTTTTCCAATGCACCAAGTTCAAGCATAAATCCTAAGTAGAGATTCATAAAGAAAAATCTCCTGGATTTCTTGAGCAAGTTTATATTTTAAGGGGCCTCGAATATTTTGAGGAACCTCTAGTTTATATTTTCAGGTGGAGCTTTTGGAGTGGTCTAGCAACTACTCAAGGCTCCTTAGTTCTTCCTCTCGGGGAGGTTTTGGTTGGTGGGGTTCGTGTAGATACGCATAGAGGCTATCCTAGGCTTGGAGGCTTGTGTAAGGAGGTTCTGCTAAAGCACGCTTCAACTAGTAAGTTTTCTTTTTTTCTCTTTTAATTATCAGATCTTTTTCTTTAAGTATTTTTAGACTTAATAATTATGCTTAGGTTGTTTAGCATGCTTAAGCACTACTGAGTCAGTCCACTGAGTTAGTCAAACTTGTCCTTGGTTCAACAACCTCCCCCATTTCAATCAATGGCAATTAACTGAATGAGAATTAAATCAATAAGATATCTAGATCAGAGTTACCTTATACTTATGCTTGATATGTCTTTGTTTAGCATCTTTAATTTGTTCAGAGTGAATACTAACTCCCCCATAATCCTTGACTCTTCTGATTTTACCATTCCTTAACACTTCTCATATAATTCTGCAAATAGATCAACACATATATTCGCAGCAGAAAATACAAGAAGTTGAGAAGATCTTAACTTAGAATAGAATAAATAATCATTTCATTAAAATATAACTTGAGTATAGATAACATAGAGTTAGTCTATACTAAGTTTTACAATCATGGCTAATGATTACATATAACTATATTCTACTTAGGCATAGGTGGTCCTCCAAGATTAGCTCACATTTCTTCATACGCCTGCTGGTCCTATTTTGATTTCTTCTCCTTGGGCAGTGCAATCTCCTTGCCTTTCATTTTTCTTGTCTCATTATACTCTCTTTGAATACACTCTAGATCCTTGGATAAATTGTATGAAATATCAGCAATCCTCTGATCTCTCTCTCTCTCTCTCTCTTTCTTCTTATTCATGCTTCTCGCGATCCTTCTCCCCCATTGCCATTGAATCTAAAATGGCCTGGGCTTGATGATCAAACGAGCTTAGAGATTCTTCAAATGTCTCGTGCTGTCCATAAATGTTGGATGAAAAGTTCTACACTAACAGGTCATAGATTTCTTGCAAGATTGCTTCCTATTCTATGAGGAAAGCGAATAAGCCTGCTAAAGCACATGATTAAGAGTGATTGACATGATACTAAGTATTTAGTCCTTCCTTGGATATCTGGGTGAGACTGGACAGAGCCTATGCTTGATTATTTTCTCTCAGAATCTGCTCTAGCATAGAAGTGCTCCTTATATGAGTAGTGACTTCTTCATGAATTCGATCAATGGATTGACCAACATTGATGATGTCTGAGTGAACCTTCCTAATCTGATCACGAATGTGACCAAATTTATGATGGAACGATGGTTCCTGTTCAGCATCAGCCATAACAATATCACTATTCAGAGCATATGATATATTTAACCTCTTCAAGGCTTTGAGCACTTCTCCCTCTGAGTCCTGGACTCCCTTCATCACTTCTTCCTTCGTAGTCCTTAGCTCAGTATGTATACCCTGGTGTTGAGTAACAACTATGATCAATGCATTGATAGCATTCACAACTACATCCAGGCGAGTTGTGTTTTCTCCATTTTCTTTGCTCAAAATGCTATAGCCATCTAGAAACGCCTACATAACTTCCAAGAGTGGATTGAACTTATCTATCATAGAATTTTTGAAATCCCTTTCATCATTCAACACTTTACAGTTGCTCTCAAAAACCTTTTCATCTTCTTCTTGAGCTTTACAACTTCGTTCTTCAGTTAATCAGCCTTCCTACTTGCAATATTTAACAAAGGCAATATGTGGGACACAATTGCTTTGACCAATGAGAACTGAGTATGAACTGATCTGAAATAGGCCTTCATCTCCTCAATAGCTTCTAAAACTCTTGCACTACCTCAACAGCCTTTACAAGTCTCCTCAGAACATCCTAAGACAGTAAAGATTTAGTTATTTCAACATATATTTAAACATCTATCCTAAGTCTGGAAATCTTTCTCGCCCTATCCTCCTTATATCTCCCAATAGCTCAGCTTGTGGATTGAATAGGGGTTGTGGTTATGGATGCGGTTGTTGAGGTGGTTGTGGTTGTTTAGGAATCTCCTCTATGATTGGAGGACCTTTGAGGATTGGTCCTTCCAAGATTAATTGTTCAAGTATAAGGGCTCCTATGGTGAAAAGTATGGAATGATAGCTATTTGGTTAGAGTCTAGGTTGTTTTGTTGGTCTGTAGTGGATGTGGATGGTGTTTGGGTTTCAGGCAAAGGTAGGGCAGAAATGGGTGTAGGTGAGAGTGGTGTTTCAGGTGATAGGTTTGGGAAAAGAGATGGTTCATGGTTCTCCTCCTTCTGCTCAATACCTTCAATAGCAGACTCGCTGACCTGAGTTTGAGATACCTCAGTTAGCTGAGCTCCCTACTCAATTACAACTTCTTCATCCTCCTTATCTTCTAAGTCACCCTCATACACATCAATTATCACCTTCATTCTTTTCAACAGACCTCTCTTCCTTTCCTTCCTTACTTCCCTAGTTTCTTTAGTAGTCAAACTGACCTGTTGGTTTGATTTAAGTACATTGAACTCAAAAGCCTGAATTTCCACATCTTTATCATCTTCCTGTTCTTCTTCATCTTTAATCCCTTCTAGAACTCCAATCATTTCCTCCACAACTTCAGGTACTTCTCTCTTAGCAAGACTGGCTACTGCAGATTGGAGAATTTTCTCAGTGTTAGCCTTAGCTCTTGTTGCTGCTTCTCAGCCTTTCTCCTTATCTCTCCTTCTATCTCCACCTGCCTTTTCCTGATCCTCTCCTCCTTAGCAGGTTTCACCTTCTCAGCTTCTTCTAGATCCTGGACTATGCCAGTTCCTTTCTTCACAATGAGCTTTTTCTTTGGCTGACCTACTTTAGGCACAGGAACTAATATAGGTTCCTGTTCTTGAGTAGTCTAACTGAGCTTCATCACTCTTTCTCTTCTTCTACCTTTTCAAAGGCATTTCTTCTCTCAGCTCCTCCTCAACCTTATTTTCTTCTTCAACTTCCTCAGGAGTTAGCTCTATAGGCTTCTCTTCCTTAGTTCCCTTTGAGGATCTGGTCTTTTTAGGAATAGGGGCAGCTCTTCAGCCATCTTTTCTTCTTCAAATTACTTAGGTGTCAGCTCTCTAGGCTTCTCTTCCTTAGTTCCCTTTGAGGATCTGACCCTTTTGGGAACAGGGGCAGCTACAGCAACTAAGCTCGCTGAGCTCCCTTTCCTCACTTCCTTTTTGGAGTCCTTCCTAACCTCCTTCTTATTACCCTTCTTCTCAGCCACATCTTCTCCTTTCTCCGTTCTAAGCTTAGTAATCCTCTCAAGCTTTCTGGCTATAAAGGCATCTAAAGTCTGATCTTCTTCTTCAGGCATAATAGGCCTCATTATCATTATAGCCTTTGGATCCTTGGTTCATACTTCTCCTTTCTTCAGCTTTATATATTTGGTGTTGTTGAACTTCTCACTACACCTTAATCCATCAAAATGAGCATTGCTCAGAATTCTAGATTCAATCACCTTTAGATTGATTCTATTCCTCAGCACCCATCCTTCCAAGTCTAGCTCATATGCCCTGCATATCTCCATCACGAAATGTCCATACACCATGCGCTTGGATACTTTCTAGAATCTGTGCAAAATTGCAAGCGGCCAATTAATGCACATCCTATAGGTCAGAGCATAGATGAATACTCTCTCAAACCTAGAGCAGATTCATGTTGAACTAATCTTGGGCAGCAATATCATTGTTACAAGCTCATGCGCCTGCTTTCCTTTCTTTGTGAACACAGATGCGATGAATTCACCTGCTTTATAGTCAGCGGGGACCTTATAGTAAATAGGTATGTCCATATCCTCCTCATTTTTTTGGCTCGCATCCTCAGCCATCTCTCATGCATACCCAGCAATCCAACCGTGAGCACAGGGTTTTACAGTCCCTCTCGAGAGATGATGATGACGTATGCCCGATTTTATTCCTCCTAATAAGAATTCTTTTTTAGAATTTTTATTATCGATATAAAATTCTCTATGAATTTTATTTTCAGAAAAATTCAATTCGACATGTCCGATAACTTGCCCGGTGGTAGCTCGGATCGATGATTTGCACCCAAAAAAATAATTTAGCCCAAAATACCCTTTAGAAAGTCAAATAACCCCCAATAATTCAGTTTTCCCATCAAAATCACTTTTGGCTGGATTTCCTCTCCCTTTCCCCGATTTTGGGCACAATTGATACAAGCTTTTCAGACCTTTCAGGAGAGCAAGGCCGCAGCCGGCCTCATTGATACCGCCAGCGGTATCATTCATGCTGCCGGCGGCATGGCCTTCAACTGTAGAATAGTTGTGTGCCTTTTTGCTCGATATCTGTTAGATAATTGATCCAAGGCAATTTCCAACGGGTTTTAGCCTATATAAATAGCATTTCTCAGCCATTTGAAAGGGTTCAACACTTGAGACTTGAAATCTTATGGAGATTTTGACCATTTAGCTATATTTAGTGGGATAAAGTTTAGAAAAGGTAAGAAAAGGGGATTCAATTCATCTTTTCTTGGTTTTTTCTCTAGCGAACTCTCTAATATTAGGTAGATTTTTAGGTTTAGAATCACTAAAAATAGGATTTAGAGCCCAAAATCATCCTTTACTTCCCAAAATCATCATTTGGGCTCCCCGGAGCCGTCATACGGATCACGAAGAGGTGGATTCACGGCCCCGAGGTAAACATCCTGAGTCTCATAGCTCTTTGGCTTTCATTTTACTTGTTTATTATGTTCTGGTTGCTATTTATGCTTAGTTTTGGGTTTTTGGTTGTTTCCCGGCCAAAAACAGCTGCTACAAGAAACTAAAAACGCCGGAGGCATTTGAAGCTATAGGGGGTATCAACCATGTCGCCAGCGGCATCATTGATACCGCCAGTGGCCTCATTTGCCCCCAGTGGCCCCATTTTCTTGCAGGACCCTTTCTTTATGGTATCCAGAATGTTATACAGCTTGCCTATGTAACTGAGATTGCCAGCGGCAATGATACCGCCGGCGGCCTCGGTCATACTGCTAGCTGTATGACCTCCTAGACAGCGGCTTTATTTTTATTTTTATTTTTGACCTAGTTTAAGTTCTGAAGCTAGGATCTACAATGCAACAACGAAGGTCCAGAACCTTCTGAAAATAGACCTAACCCTATACCATGTTGCATTTTCACTAATAATCCGGTTAAAGTAATAATCGAGTCTAAAACTTGAATAAAACAAAATTTTCCCGCAAAAGTCGTTTAAATCTCATTTTTAGCCATCCAAATGGGCTTTATAAATTGTAAATAAATATTCCATGTTCATGCTAACTCGAGTCTTATTTTGTTTACTAATTATGCATGCTGCATGATATATCTCGTATAATGTGCCATATTTGTGCTAACCGTTTTGTGCAGGCAGATTTAGGTTAGATGAAGATTTGGCCTTAGAGTCTTCTATTTATTGTATAGAAAAATGTATAGGTATTTGGAAAGCCATGTAATTATTATTATATTTTCCGCATGTTATTTGTTGGATGACTGTAATAATTATTTATTCCCTGCTTTTGAATGCTTGCTAAATACCACGAAAACAACACACAAACTGAAAACACAATAAATAGTGTGGATTAAAATTGATTAAGAAAGAATGAAACACTTTAACTTGGCTAATGAAAAATAGATAACATCATCCGAACTCGGAATCTCTACTTAAGGTACGGTCTACCCCCGGGTGAGAAAATTGTACCGAAATTTCCCGGTTGATCTGAACCAAGTGGTGACTCTATTTTAAGTACGGGATTTTGATCTTGTATCTCTTGAACATAAAACATGATAAACCATTTTCACCAACATGATCGCCCATTATCATTCAGGGGACTGGTCCTCCGGCCCAGCCTCGCGGCTCATCCGAATTGTCGTTCACTCACAGTGGCGACTCTGTTGGGTAGTTGTCTCTTTAAACTTGAACCTAAAATTTTCAATAAAGTTTAAAAGATTTTGATGATGTATTGAAATCATTGGCCAAATTAAAACTTCATTCTTTTTCATGACGTTTTATCCCTACTCGTGTAGATAGTTTGGTAATATTAGGTGCCCCATTTAACCCGAGAAGCTCGTGAAAGTATCACTCATGCCCTATTTGGAATTGAGGATGCCTAGTGGGTGGATCACTCATTTTAACCAACACAAAAACTCCTATGATCGCACCTATTTAGGGAGTGGTTGAGTAACGTGGAATCAAGGTAAACGAGAACCTTCTACATCAACAACCATTCCAAAGCCGCCCTAGAAAAATCCTTAGCACTTCAATCCTTTAGGACTATTAGAACAATGAAAATAATTGGGGCGCACTTCTTTCACCATTTTCGATGAAGAGGCTAACCTCCATCCTTCCAAAGAGGCATTATCCAGGAGTCATAAGGCTAGAAGAGGGATGCTTTGTGTACTATATGTTGTGTGCTCATTCATCCCCTACGCATCAGCTTCAAGAGCAAAAAATCAACTTACCCTTACCGATATCCATTCATAAAAGAGGTTTAACAACATCTATAGGACTTCTTTTGCACCCCCATTGACTCATGACATATCACTATATGTGATGAGGGGTACAAACTTCCCATGTATGTTGGAGGGATAAGCCTTTGCATCATTGCTAACTACATCTATGTACAACCATACATGTCATGCATCGGTTATTAGACAAAGGTCATTCACCCATCCATAACATCATACAATCCATGCATGATCTAATCAACTACCTACCTTTACTGCTAGGAGGAGGAGGAATTATCATCGCACAGTTTGGAAAAGTCTAGAACATTGCATGATTCATCGTTCTATCACCCCAGTTGTCACCACAGAAGTCAAAGGGGTTCTGTTTACTGATTCGAGTGGGGAGTCAGATTCAGATCAAGTTTAGTTTGGTCAGAATTTCTCTCAGCCAGCCATATCTTTTTCGAGCAATGATGGGGACCCTCCTCCACTTGAGGAGCAAGTCAACCCTACTCCCACATCGGGAGTAGCACATGGCAAGCCCATTTTAGTTCGGGCAAACTTCTGCTTTCCTGCCAACCTCGACTACTCTATCATTTTTCCTTTCAATCCAAGACCTTTTAAAATGAGCTCGATTCCTCCAACATTCACTCATCATTTTTCAGCTTCTTCCACCGAGCTAATCTAACCGCTACTGTCCTTTACTCCTTCTTAGTTTATTGTTACTCCCAAGGGTACTACCTACCCCCAGAATCCTTTGAGTAGCCAAGTGGACCCTCATCCTCCACCATCTCCACCAGTCAATGACCAGGTCACGCAGTCTCCGGGCGTGACACCTGAAGTAGCTGCTTTTGTACGCCAAATGATAGACTTTCAGACTAATGATGATTAGGTCGCGTATTCTCTAAGCGCGACACCCAAGGCTGTAGCTCTCTCTCACTAGACGATCAACGACCAGGTAATGCAACCTTTGGGCATGACACCAGAGATTCAAGCCAACATTAACCGCCTCATAGCTGCCAAGGAACCCGAGCAAGGGGAAGATTGGGTCCCCGATAATTTCACTACACCAAATATGGCGAATTATGATAGCTCTTGTGCCCTTGCTTCCTACATTATTATGTGGGAAAGAGTTATGTGTGTAAAGAAATTAAGTGATAAAGTGCTTGCTGAAATGTTTTCTTGTTCCCTTCAGGGCCCTGATCTTGAATGGTATCATACTTTGCCTCAACACATTATCACTGATTGGAAACTTCTTTCTAAAGCTTTGAAAGTGCACTATGGTTTCAATACTATCATGGAGAAAACCCTCCAACACCTTGAGGGAGTCTACCAAATGCCCAATGAAATATTTAAGTAATATTTTAACCATTGGATGTCAACCTAGGTTCTGATGAAATCTAAGCTAAGCCTCGAAGAGATGATTGTTAAAATCGTAGAGGGATCTCTCCCCCTTTTTCTTAAAGAGATGGCCACTGATTTGTTCCTCTCTTATAAGGCTATGTTTGAAAAAGTTGAGAAAATTGAGCGCAAGGCAGAGCGTGAAAAGGCAAAAAAGGCAGGAAAGCCCTGGTTCAGAAAGAATAATGATGCTCAGCCCTCAGCTCCAGCACCTATAAGCCCAAAGCCCAGGCTGTAGTTCAGACAATTTCTCAAGCCCCTACTGCACCCATGATAGTCACTCAAGCTTCGTCGGCAGTTGCTGCAGTTCATCCCCCTCGTCCTCCTTTTATTTTGGCCAATCCGTACAAGTTGCCTCTTTGGGTTATCTTTAAGTGTTTGAGGGAAGCAGGTTTCATCCAGTCCCTTCAGGATTATAAGCCGCCTAAACCCAAGGATAAAAACAGTTTTTGTAACTACCACGTTCAGGTGGGTTATAAAACCAACAATTGTAAGGCCTTGCTCTCGGCTATTAAGTGTCTAGTTAGTGAAGGAAAGATTACTGAACCTGATATATCCCCAAGCACCATTAACAAACCTTTACCAAATTTCGGGAACAAGGTGGGCATGATCCAATCTGGCTTACCTGAAGCTGCAATCCTTAATCTCCTTACTCGAGGGTTAGATAGTAGTAATTCTATTTTGGTTATCGGTTCCGGTCTATTGTCCAACTCAGTTTTTTATCTGATCAGTTAAGCTAATCTAGGAGTTAACTCAGTTTATGGCATGGATGTTGACCCAAATTTTCCTAAGAAAGAAAGCCACAAAACTTAGCCTTTTATGGCTAAAAGAATGAAAACTAAGAAGAAGTTGCTATTCAGCGTAGATTCCTTTGTTTCAAAGGATGACTATTCTGATGAAGATGAGGGAGTAGTCGAGGTAGCCAAGGCCGTAAGCACCAAGCTATTCAGCGTTGATTCACCTGCCAATGAGAAGTCGAATGAATTATTCAGGGTTGATCAGAATAAGCCCTAACAAACCACCATATCTGTTTAAAATATGAGCCACTCGAAGTGTTTTACTCAATAATGTTCTCAACATTACCCGAAGTGGCCGTGTATATCAACCCAAGGATCGCCATCCCCATCTGTATAAGGACCCAATCCCTAAAAGAATAGGCAACACCGCCAGGCCTTCTTGTCCACCTCTACCTGTTCTGACTAGCCTTGAGGTCGATCCACTCATTACTTAGCTCAAAAACACCCAAGCTCATTATAGTATCTAGCAGTTAGTGATTGATTTTGATAGGCATCACAGGGGATTGATTAAACGATTGCTCGATTTGGAAGCTACTCTAACCACTTCTGTTGTTGAGATGTGTGCTAGGGTCAGAGAAGGCATTCTAAGGAAGGGGCCACAGATTATATTTGATCTTTATGATCTTCTACTTGAGGGTAGGGATCACAACAGGGCCTTGTTCATCCGTATTCAAATCCTCGGTAAGATTATCCCTTGTGTCATGGTAGATGATGGCTTTGCCCTGAATCTCTGCCCCCTGAAAGTCCTTCCTCACTTGGGCCTATCAGAAGAGATGCTTGAGAAATCCAGCACTATTATTTGGGCTTATGATGAGTTAAAGCACAGTGTAGTTGGGGCCTTTGAAGTGAAGGTCACTGTTAAAGGTGTTACGAGTAATGTGGGGTTCACTGTACTCGACATTCCTATCACTTATTCTTTATTGCTCGGTCGACCTTGGCTCCATGCCTTGGGCGCGGTTCCCTCCACTCTCCATCAAAAAATCAAGCTCATTCATAAGGAAAAATTGGTAACTATCGAGGCTGACCCTGCTTTTATTATGGCTATTATAGAAGCCGAAGCTAAATTAGAGGAAGGTCTTTAAATTGTTGTGGTTAGTAAGACTGAGAAATCACCTCCCATCTGGTACAGTTATCTCTAACATGGTATGGAAAACTAATGAAGAGATCTGGGTATGACCCTAGCAGAGGCTGCGGAATGTTCGAGTAGGGAATTATTGAGGCCTTAGAACCAAAAGTGCTGGTCCGCCAGGCGGGATTAGGGTACAAGCCCAGAAAGGCCTATAGTCGTGTCCCTTTCTGCTACTGTTGCATGGTGACTGTTTGAGAAATTCAAGGTAAGAGGCCTTATAAAGGAGAGCCCAACCTAGTGAGCATGATAGGAAAATGTGGTTTGGTTTTGAGATCTTAAAGGATGTTTGTGACTTTAAAGCCGGCTCCATGGTTATCTCCGCTGAACCCAAACCCACTGATCCTAATGCGCCTGTAAATGTCATTTTTGATAAGTCTAAGGGGAAGGGTAAGATGTATCCTGAGGTTGAGTCTAGGGGAAGTAATAAAGAGTCTGTGGATCCAGAAGTCAAAGATGCTATGGCTACCATGACCAAGGCTATGGTATTTCTGACGAAGAAAGGTTAGAGCGGTGAGAATTGAGGAAGATGATGTCATGACCAAGATTATGAGAAAGCTCGCTAGGGCCCTAACTAAGAAAGCCAACTTGTTTGGGGAACCATCCCTCACCACCGATAAGAAAGCAGATCTGGAGCATGACCTGGACACCATTCTGATGAAGACTGTAGAGGATGCCCCTTCTGTTGCTGCTACCACCACTGAAGCCCCTTCGCTTGTGGAGCAGGACAATACGGATGATGTAATTTTTAATATATCTGATGTTTTTTTATACAAACAATGTTGCCTATAAGGCTTTTAATGCAATGAATGACTCTCATTTTGCTTACTTATTTGATGTTTTTCCTGATGGACCCATGCCTTCACATAATAATATGCAAAACATTTTTGGCATTAACGATACATCTTTAAGTGAAATAAACTTGAGTTCTGATGATAATCCTAAAATGGTAACCATTTCCAATGATTTAACTCCCGAGCAAAAAAGTGAGATAATAAAAGTGCTTAAAGTTCATGTCAATGCTTTTGCTTGGTCGAATGAAGATATGCCCGGGGTAGATCGTTAAATCGCCGAGCACAAAATTCCAACCGATCCTAAGTTCAGACCTTTCTAGCAGAAGCTCCGTTGGTTAAGATCGGAATGGGCAAATCAGTTTAAGGCAGAGGTTTCGAGGTTGATTTAAGTTCAATTCGTCAAAGTTGTGGAATACCCAACTTGGTTGTCCAATATAGTTCCGGTTTCAAAGAAAGATGGTAGGGTTCATGTTTGTGTTAACTTCTGAGATCTAAATAAAGCTTCGCCTAAGGATGATTTCCCACATCCTAACATAGACATCCTGATTGATAGTGCCACCAGGGAAGCCATGTACTCATTTATGGATAGATTTTTGGGATTTAATCAGATTCTGTTAGATATCATTGACAAGGTTAAAAAGACGTTCATTACCGAATGGAGGGTTTATTACTACAAAGTAATACCATTTTTATTAAAGAATGTCGGGACCACTTATCAGCGTGCCCTAACCGCCCTCTTGTATGACATGATCCATAAGAAAGTGGAGGTATATGTGGATGATATGATTATGAAGTCTACCACCCGAGAAGAGCACCCTGCTATTCTTGATAGATTCATGACTCATATCAAAAAGTACAATCTTTGCCTACATCTAAAGAAGTGCATGTTTGAGGTTACTTCAGGAAAGCTACTGGGACATATGGTCAGTCAGATAGGAATTGAGATGGATGATGATAAAGCCAAAGCCATCAGGGATATGCCTCCGCCTAGGATAGAGAAAGAAGTCTGATCATTTTTGGGGTCCTTGTAGTATGTCAGCCGGTTCATTGTCCACCTCACTACCATGTGCGAACCCATCTTCAAATTATTGAGAAAGCAGCAACTAGTAGTATGGAATGATAAGTGCCAAGTGGCATTTGACAGAATCAAAGCTTATCTTGTTAAGCCACCCATTTTAAAACCCCTCATCCCCGGGAAACCTTTGATCTTGTACCTGGCTATCGAAGAGTCTTCTGTAGGGGCAATGCTTGTCCAAGAACATGATGATAAATGGGAGCATGCAATCTACTACTTGAGAAAGAAGTTGTTAGACTATAAAACCCGGTACTCAATTGTGGAGAAAACTTGCACCACCATGGTTTGGCTCACTAAGAAGTTACGCCATTATTTTTAATCCTACTGAGTACAAGTTGTGGCTAAGATTGACCCCATGAAGTATCTTTGTTAATCCCCTACTCTAGCCAGTAATCTATCTCGATGGTTGCTGATTCTATCCGAGTTCAACATTGAGTATATAACGAAGAAGGTAATTAAGGGGCGGGTAGTGGCAGAATTCCTAGCTAAACAACCCCTTGACTCCAATTATGTTGAGAACTTGGAGTTTCCTAATGAGCAGCTTACCTTCGTCAAAATCCTCAAGCATGTCTGGACTATGTACTTTAATGGTGTTGTGAATAGAAGGGGAGTGGGCCTTGGAGTTATTATAGTCACACCAGATAACGAAATCATCTCATTGTCCAAACGCTTGGAATTCACTGTCACCAACAATGGCACTGAATATGAAGCCTTTCTATTTGGTCTTGAGGCTCTCCTCCAGGTTGGGGCCCACATGGTGTCTGTAATTGGAGATTTAGCTCTTATGATCCATCAGATTGTTAGGGATTAGGAAATCAAAGAAGAATCTCTCTATCATTATGTTGAGGTAGTTCACGGCTTATCCAAGATGTTCACCTCATCCTTGTATAGCCATGTTCCCCAGGATGAGAATCAAATGGCTGACTCTCTAGCCACCTTGGCCTCCTTATAGGAAGGACCCCAATAGTAGCCTATCCATCCTTTGGTCTTATTGTCAACTAAAGTCCCCTACCATGCTCAGTCAATTCAGCACATCCTCGCCATCTCCACTGAACCCTCTTGGTACTCTGACGTCGTCCAGTTTCTCCAAATCGGACAATATCCTCTGGATGCCTCTGACTCGAATTGTACCACTCTAAGGCGGCTCGCTGTCCAATTTTGGATTGTTGATAATGATCTGTTCAAGCGCACTAGTGATAGTTTACTACTTCGTTGCTTAACTGAATCAGAGGCTGAGACAGTAATCTATCAGGTCCATACCGATGATTGTGGCCCTCATATGAATGGTCTCGGTCTCGCAAAGAAAATTTAGCGGTTAGGATACTTTTGGCTCACCCTCACGGCTGATTGCATCGCCTAATTAAAGCGGTGCCACCAATGATAGATTTATGGGGACATGCAGCATCTGCCACCCACCGAGCTCTATCACTTATCTACTCCTTGGCCATTCTCAGTGTTGGGGATAGATATAATCGGTGAAATTCATCCTTCATCAACAAATGGGCACAGATTCATCACGGTAGCAATGAACTATTTCTCAAAATAGGTAGAGGCCTAATCCTACACCAATGTCACCGCCAAGAAGATATACAAGTTCATAGAAAAGCATATCTTTGCTTGATATGGACTTTTGAATCATATAGTCTTAGATAACGGGGTACAGTTCCAAGGGGCAACCGCTGATCTAATTGATAAATACGGGATTGAGCACCATAGATCTTTGCCATACAGACCGCAAACCAATGGTGCTGTTGAGGCAGCTAATAAATCAGTAAAGAAGATCCTTTCTAAGATGATAGCTGGTTATAAGGATTGGGCAGATAAGCTACCTTTTGCTATTTGGGGATATCGCACAAGCATCTGTACCCCAGCCGGTCCGTTCTCCCTGGTCTACAGAATAGAAGCGGTCATGCCAATTGAAACTCAAGTAATCTCACTAAGGGTTGCGTTAGAAGCCAAGCTGAAAGAATCTGAATGGACTCAGGTGAGGTTTGAACAGCTGAATACGAGGGATGAGCAGAGATTAAGGGCTCTAGATATTCTCCAGATGTACCAGCAGCTTATGGCTCTAGCCTATAACAGTCAGGTAAGACACCAGAAGTTTCCCCTAAAAGCTGGAGATCTAGTCCTCAGGTAGCTGAAACCCTCCACCACCGATGCAAGGGGCAAATTCAGGCCTAACTTGGAAGGACCGTATGTGATAAAGAAGATGCTTAGTAAAGGAGCGGTTAAGATTATGGACATGGATGGAAATGAGTTTGTAAACCCCATGAACCAGGACAGGCTTAAACGTTATCACATCTAATTCAAAAGAAATAAATCAGAAAAAAAAGCAACAGAAAAATAGATATAATAATCACCCGCCTTTCGGTCTTTTACTAATCGGGGCAAAAGTTAGGGTGACACCCGACGGTCGGTATTCAAAAAACTAGCCGTGCAAAAATTAGGGGATGAGAACCAACAGGCTAGATTGAAAACCCAAAAAGGGCTATCTAGGTAAAAATTAGGGTATGTGAGAAAAGAGAGAGTGCCTTCTACAAAATAGATTTAGGCTGGTTGGCACCTGGAGTTCAATCAATGGGAATGTTAACTAAACATCGTGTACTTTGTTTCACTTCACTTATTAAAAGTATCTATTTTGTTGAATTCTGAATGCTTATGTTTATGTGAATTTTGTATCCATACAGTTAAAACAACTCAAGTAAACCTAATACAAAGTTCACATTATTCTAAATCAAATGTGCGTAGTAAATGAAAATAATTCTGATAGACTGAAAAAAGTGAGGTCTATGCAAAAGTTAGGATAAGTCTGCTGGATTAAAAACTCAAAAAGGTGGTCCAGGAAAAAATTAAGACAAGGTTCGATAGATTGACAACCCCAAGGGGCAGTCTATGCAAAAATTAGAACCAAATAAAAGACATATAATAAAATAAAGTTTGATAGGTCTGTCACCCTGACTAGCCTCTGTAAAAGATAGAACTAAAAGAAAGCGCTTCTCAAGTAGAGCTCCCCGCATCATCATCGTAATACCTAGAAACCCTCCGCAAGGTGGTAGTAGAAAAAGGCTTGTGTTCCTGCTCTACTCGCTCCCCCTCAAAGCTGGCCCATGATCACTTGGATCGGGGTCGTCAAATGTCTAATCTCAACAAGCCATCCTCTGTAGTGTATATCAATCTCAATGGTCTCCACATGAGCATAGTCCAGAGTCTCGAATATGGCCTCCCTAGCCCACTTCTCCCAGATATGGTTCACCCATCTGGCTTTATAGACCCCGATTTGGTTATGAGGTAGTTTGATCGGGGCTCTTTATCGCTTGCCGTACTGACGGCACAACCAGTAAGGGGTATAGAATGAGGATCTCTCCAGACCTATCAACTGAATGCAAGATCCCCAAGACTCCACAACCACATCTCAAATCCTCCACCACAAGCTAACCCACTGTATCTGCTCATCTGTATGCCCCCTTAGAATAGGAAACCAGCTATCAAATGTCAGCCGATCAAAATCTGCTTGCATAAGCCCTCTCTCCCTCAGATGGATGGGTAAGTACATCTTCAGGTTCCCTCATGGTGCCTCCTTCAGCTTTAGCTTCTCCATTAGCCATACCTGTAAGCCAATTTCAGAATAAAGGTAGATAGAAATGAATAATCTGTGAAGTGGGAGAATGAATACCTGTAGTAGTGTAAAATGGTCACCGATAAGAGTCGGGTCGGCGGAAGCAGCTTTTGTGTTTAGCAGGACCTCAGCTAGTCCCATAGCTAAAGGGGAGGCCCCTATCAACATAGGACTGATAAGTGAAATCAGCCCAAATGAGTCGATTAGGCCCACTTTGCACGTGAACTCCGCCACGAGTATTAGTGCCGCCATGAAAGGCTAAGCAAGGTGAGATCTGGGGGCCCCTCGGTACCACTCTAGCACTACACTAAGCTAAAATCTAGGTTTATCAGGAAGTCAGGAAAAAATTGGGTCCATAAAATCCAAATTCCATAACCCCCGGGGAACACCATCTGCACTAAAATGAAACTCTATGAGTGCTAGGGGCATACGCTTAGGGCATGGAACCCTTAGTACAGCATGGAACTCCTTAAGTGAGGGGCATAGCTCAAATAAGGAAAATCGGAATACACGGTTCATCTAATCCCAGAAAGTCATCACCGCTCGAAGGAATTGGGAACTTACGGGCCACCCGGCGATATATTGAAAGCCCCCTAGCCCAAATTTCTCCAGCTTCTTCTGGTCTGCATTTCCCAGGCTCTCTAGGAAGCCCCATAGTTGTTGATTATGGTTTGCAATGGTTAAATTGAGAAAATGGACGAATTTGGGTTCATGGCAAAATGATGCCGCCAGCGGTATGAGTCAGATCGCTGGCGATATGGCCTAGGTCGCCAGCGGTATGGGTTTGCGGGCAGTTTTGTCTATATTATTTAGCGAGTAAGAATTTCATGTAGACAGCGATATTAATGATGCGTCGGTGGTGTGGCCATATTTTTTGTGAATTTTAGGCCCGTTTTAACAAATTTAAACCTGAAAACAACCTATAAAAACCGTGTAATCTATTTCCAGAACATATCCGAGCATAAAATTCAAATCTTATTCAAATCAAAAGCCCGAAGGTGCAAACCATCCAAATATCCAAACCTTAAGCCTAAATGAAACCAAAATCATCTGAAATCCATGACCGAAGCAAAGTCAAAAGCCCAATGTACCAAAGGCATACAAACCTAAAATACAAAAAATAAACAGAAATAAAGTAGAATAAGATCAGCGGTTGGATCTAAAACTGGCCACCACCGCCGGCGGGTGAGATGAGATATCCTCATCACTCAAGAGATAGCGGTAGACTGGTCCAGTTGGCATATCAGCCCTCGCTGAAGAAAGTAAGAGAGTAGGACATACCCCTAACTGGGTATCCTAAAACCCCCACTATGGGCACTTAGAAGCACTTGAATTGGGATGGGGTTGGGATTTTCAAGTAGATAAGATAAGACAGTGTTGGCATTGATTGAGAAGAAGTAAAAAGTGTGCCTAATAGCAGCTACTAAAAAAGTCATTGTCAGGGTTTCCAGTTCTTCGGTTTCCGGGATGCTCGAGGAACTCTTGGGAGCACCTCCATAGCGGTGCCCAGCTGTCACCTTCCTTTCCCTAAGGCTCGACTTTCTCAGGGGTGCACGGTCCATGTTATGTTTGCTCCTTCTCTCATGTAAGGTGGCATCCAGCTAGTTCTCCAGCTCGCTCACTCAGTGTCGAAGTGCCCTCGTCTCTTCCTTGTACCTCCGCTGGGCCTCACTAGCATCCGACAACGTGAGGGCCACAAAGTGCTGTAGATAGAGAAACAATAATAATCTATATGATTCATATCATCCATTCATGCATTTTATTTTTATGTCATATCATAACAGGGAATGTACCAGAGCAAATAGAGTTTGGGAAACAAGAGTGTCCCTAAGAGCAAAGGAGTTCCCAGCCAACCGTTCCGCCTCAGCACGGGTAACCTGAAAAATCCAAAAAGCAATCAAAAGGAATTCATAAAAGTCTTATCATATGGTTTGTTTACATGAATGCAAAGCTTACATGAGTGGTGTTCTCTGGCATAAAGTTCAGTGAGTGGCTGCTCGAGGTAATCTGCCTGGTCCAAAAATTGCCTCTCGAGTTCATCAATAGGAATTGGGTCTCTAAGGCAGTTGAGAGGTGCCCTTCGACAAATTTAAGACCCTCAGTCATGCCATGATATCGTATCTTGCTATCCTCAGCCCGACTTCTCTTCCTGAAGGGTACCTGAAAAATCCATAAGGCAATCATAAATAACCATTTTTAACCCAAGAATATGGCATATATTATCATAAAAAGGGAAAGGGTGTGATCTCACATCAGAAGAGTGATGCCTCTCATGAGCCATCGATGCATCCTGGTCGACCTCACCCTGCTCCTCAGGATAGTCCCCACCGCCACCACTCCCTTCCTCATTATCATCCTCAACAATAATGCCACGCCTCTATCTTTTCAGCTCCACCTCCTTCTTCTTCCTATGGAAATCAATGGAGTCATTGTCATGAATGTGGGGGCACATGGGGAGCAAGAGCGATATATGGCCATTGTAAGGGCCAGGGACACTCCTGACCATCCAATCGTTCCCCTTCAAATAATCAGCCTTATCGGCCTCCCCAATGATAGTCAGATAAGGTCACCAAAGGCCGCGAGCACGGGCCTAGCCGTAGGCATAAACTCCCTCCAACCTCAGACTCTCTCCCCTAAGTACTTGGGTAAGGCTAGGGGGCACTCTATAACAAACCGGTGCTCATCCACCTCCCACTGAACCGTCAGGACATCAGCTTGGTTGGACACCTCCTTAAAAGGGTCCGGATAACCTGATCAGTCAAATCAAGCCGAAAACCAATGTAAGAAATTCAAATTCATAAATATATTTTGTTGACTAATGGTTTGTTGAATATAAGACAGGGCTAAAACTCAAAGTAGCATACCGAGTCGATCTGCAAGCTCCGCAGTACCTCCCTATACGTAGTAGGGTACTTGTCGAGTCCTCCGACGCTCCCGCGCCACCAGGCGAGGAAATGAGAACCCGATGGTACTATAGTACCAAATTAGACCCGGGGGGAGAATCTAATGTTCAAAAGCCCTCACCTATACAATTAACAACCAATCAGTCCAACAGATTGACATACCAAAAAGGGGAAAAGTAGCTAGCCATGATAATAAAACAAAAGGATATACCTGAAGTAGAAAGTGCCTCTAGCAGAGGACCTTCTCCTTCTGGGCCAATTCTTCCCCTTAATGGCCGCTACATCCTTGACCGTGGAAATCAGCCCTTAGTTGACCTTACTGCTCGAGACTGAGAAGAACAATACCGTCAATAAAGAAATAACAAATGAGCATACATAAGCACCCCACTCAATCTCGGGGACCACTCCGACCTCCTTCCAGTACTCATATAGCTCCCTATAGTAAAACTACCCCGACCTTGGGCTTCAACACGAACAACTCAGTCACTTTCTTCACCACTATCCCCCTAAGGTAGTTCCTCTCCATATACACATCAAAATGAATCACTTTGTTAGTCCATGGAAGCCCATTCATCGATACCATATCTGAAGGGGTAATAGTCACCTTGCCAAGTTGGAGGTGAAAAGTGTGAGTGGTCTCGGACCACTTCTCAACCAAGGCAGTTAAGGCAGTGTGTGAAAGCTTGGGCATCAGTAGGGGCATGGTACGGGCTAAATCCCTAAATCCTATGTCATCAATCGCAGCTGCAAGCTTTAGATCCTTCTCATCAATATGTTTACACCACTCTCTAAGAGTCCCCAAACCTCTAATATAAGTGTTGGTATGTGACTGTAAAATCAGAAAGGAACAAATCAGCTAAGTAATCTAATTTCTATGTCGTTTTTCTTTTGGAAAGCTGATGATGCCGCCGCTGGGGCAATGATGCCACCATCAATATCACTGAAATCATCAATGAGATGGCATACTTCCAGCCTCTTTTGAAGGCCTGAGGCTGCTGGCGACAACAATGATGTCACCGACGGCATCGTTTCTACCGGCAGAACCCAGTTTTGCCTAAAATTGCACCAAATCACCAAGAATTGCAATTAATCAATTCCAAGGCAAAAAAACAACATAAATTAAGCAAAGATAAACCAATAACATGAATTGCAACATATATCAGTTACTTTTAACCTTTAATCTACAAGTTTTTGAGTCTAGAGCTGAAATCTCCAAAAAGAAACAAAAGGGTTTGAGTTTTATCGGTTTACCTGGATGTTAGAGATATGATGCTTCTTATCCAGGATGAGATTGTCGATTAGAGCCGCTATGCCATACCCAAAAAAAACATCAGACTCCTTGAAGTTGTAACCCACATGAACCTGGCAGAGTTTCAGCCCCTCAATGGAAGAAGCAGGCAAGTCTTCAGATTTAGAACTACTAAATTTGCGTCTGAAAATTTTCTTCATGATTGGGAATCAATAGCAAAGAGATTTGAGTTCGTTTGAAGGAGAGTAGAGACAAAAAGAGGAGTTTTTGGGTTCTGGATTCTGAAATAGGAGAAAATAGAGTTTAATCTCGTATTAAACACCCGTGCGGAATTCGAGGAGTTTAATTTTATCTAAAATTGTTCGTCTATGCCGCCAGCGGCATCAGTCAGATTGCCAGTGTTATCATTCATGCCGCCGGCGACCTTAACTTCTCCAGTTTGAATTTTGAATTTCTTTGACAAGTCAAAGATGCCACTTGGCACCCATATCACCAGCGGTATCAATCCAAATCGCCGGCGGCATCAAAATTTCTCCCTATATTTTTAGCAAATCCGATGGAATCCGGGCTCTAGCCCCGACATTCCAGGACTTTTGAAACCCCTATGCTTTTAATTATCATGTTTTTACTGTTGATCAAAGGGGCAAAAATATTTTTGTTTCACAAAATCGGTCAAGCAGTAAAAACGTCATCTTGAAATCAGTCTAATCTTTTTTACTTGCCACTTGTTGCAAGAAAGACACTTCATAATATCAAGACCTAAAAGCCCAAGCCCCGCTTGGCAAATCTCAAAGCTCAAGCCTGACCAAGGGGCAAATCAATCTCAAAGCCCAAGCCCCGCTTGGAAAATCTCAAAGCCTAAGCCTCGCACAGCAAATCTCAAAGCCCAAACCCCGCTTGGCAAATCTCAAACCTAAAGCCCAACCAAGGGGGAAACCAATCAACAAATGGAGTCATCGGCGGAATGAAAACCTCATCACCCATCAGGTACAATTCCAAACCTTTGCTCTTTCGTGCGATCATACTAATATGTGGTAGTAATAATCCCCCGAGGGGCAGCCTGTGAACATAAAATTTTACAGTCCCTCTCGCGAGACGATGATGACGTATGCCCCGATTTAATTCCTCTTAATAATAATTCTTTTTTGGAATTTTTATTATCAATATAAAATTCTCTACGAATTTTATTTTCGAAAAAATTCAGTTCGGCGTGCCCAGTAATGCGTTCGGCGGTAAATCAGACCGATGATTCGCACCTAAAAAAAATTTAACCCAAAATACCCATTAGAAAGTTAAATAACCCCCAATAATTCAGTTTTCCCGTCAAAATCACTTTTGGCCGGATTTCCTCTCCCCTTCCCTGATTTTAGGCATGATTCGTGCAAGCTTTTCAGACCTATCAGGAGAGTGAGGCCGCTGGCAGCCTTGCTGATACTGCCGGCGGTATCATTCATGCCGCTGGCGGTATGGGCTTCAGCTGCAGAACAATTGTGTGCCTTTTTGCTCAATATCTGTTGGATAATTGATCCAAGGCAATTTCCAACGGATTTTAGCCTATAAAAACAGTATTTCTCAGCCATTTGAAAGGGTTCAACACTTGAGACTTGAAATCTTATAGAGATTTTGACCATTTAGCTAGATTTAGTGGGATAAAGTTTAAAAAAGGTAAGAAAAGGGGATTCATTTCATCTTTTCTTGGTTTTTCTCTATTGAACTCTCTGATATTAGGTAGATTTTCAGGTTTAGAATCACTAAAAATAGGATTTAGAGCCCAAAATGACCCCTTACTTCCCAAAATCATCATTTAAGCTCCTCTAAGGTGTCATACAGATCATAAAAAGGTGGATTAACGGCTCTGAGATAAAAATTCTGAGTCTCATAGCTCTTTGGCTTTCATTTTACTTGTTTGTAGTGTTTTAGTTGTTGTTTGCGCTTAGTTTTGGGTTTTTGGTCATTTTCCAACCAAGAAACTGAAGCCGCTGGAGGCATTTGAAGCCGTTGACGGTATCAACCATGCCGCCAGCGGTATCGTTTATACCGCTAGTCGCCTCATTTGCCACTAGTGGCCCTATATTTTTGTAGGATCCTTTCTTTATGGTATCTAAAATGTTATACAGCATGCCTATATAACTGATATCGCCAACAGCATCATTGATGCTGCCGGTGGCCTCAGTCATACCGCCTGCGGTATGACCTTCTAGACAGCGGCTTTATTTTTGTTTTTATTTCCAACCTAGTTTAAATTCCGAAGCTAGGATGCACAGTGCAAATATGAAGGTCTAGAACCTTTTAAAAATAGACCTCACCCCATACCATGTGGCATTCTCACTAATAATCTGGTTAAAATAACAATCGAGTCTAAAATTTGAATAAAATGGAATTTTTCTACAAACGCCGTTTAAATCTCATTTTTAGTCATCCAACTGGGCTCCATAAATTATAAATAAATATGCCATGTTGATGCTAACTCGGGTCTTGTTTTGCTTACCAGTTATGCATGCTACGAGATATATCTTGTACAACGTGCCATATTTGTGCTAACCATTTTGTGCGAGTAGATTTTTGTTAGATGAATGTTAGGCCTTCGGGTATTTTATTTATTGTATAGAAAAATGTATAGGTATTTGGAAAGCCATTTATTTTCTGCATTTTATTTGTTGGATTAATGTAATAGTTATTTATTCCCCGCTTTTTATTGCTTGCTAAATAACACGAAAACAACATACAAACTGAAAACACAATAAATAGAGTGGATTAAAATCGATTAAGAAAGAATGAAACAATTTAACTAGGCCAATATAAATTAGATACATCATCTGAACTTGGAATCTCTACTTAAGGTATAGTCTACCCCCCGGTGGGAAAATTGTACCAAAATTTCCCGGTTGAGCTGAACCGGGTGGCAACTCTATTTTAAGTACGGGATTTCAATCTTGTATCTTTTAAACATAAAACATGATAAACCATTTTCACCATCACGATCACCCATTATCTTTCAAGAGATCGGTCCTCCGGCCCGGCCTTGCGGCCTATCCAAATGGTCATCCGCTCACACTAGCCAACAATTTAGGAGTAACATACACCTTTCTCCCCATCATGGTGGTGATAAAGAGATCCTTCTATTCTTCAATTAGGTGAATTCCATGGAAGAAACTCAGTACCACCTGCTCATAACATCCACTGGGTATTTTGAAAAACCCTCTTAAGTTATGCTAGCATGTCCAATTTCTGAACCTCTCATAGCTGGAGAAGCTGAGCATATCTACAGTAGTTGGCGCCTCCACTTTAGGTCCTTCCATAAAACACCATTTTTGTAGGGGTGTATTTTGTTCCGGTGGGAATGAACAAATCTTCCCTCTTATTGATACCAACAGCCATTTTTGCTATATAATCCATCGTTGTAATCCAACAGGTATCCTTTTTATCCCTTACGAACAGAGACTACTCAGAGCGAGGTTTAGATTTTCTTCCTGATGAACTCTCCATTACTATAGCTTGAAAGAAAATACAGAATTTTTGGGAATTTTTGGAAGAAATTTGCAGAAGAGAATTTTGGTAAAGGAACCTTTCTTCTCTTTGAAATTCTCCTTAAATAGCCAAAGGCTCTTCGTTAAGCCCTGCAAAGCTATGTTTATGAATCACAATCCACGGTTATATTTGAAGGGTTAGATTGAATAGAGAATACCATAGGATAAATGAAAGCGAGAAACACGGGATAACTGCAACTGAATATGGATCTTTTCATAACTTGCTATTGTTTCTATTAGTTTTGAATTTGAAAAGAAATAGGTGCCAATTAATGACGTGTCCAAAATTCAAGCTCCAAAAAGAAAATACTTAACCTAATTCGTAGAAGCTCAGAGTACGCCCTAATTGGTCAGCTTCAGAATTGGTCAGCGGGAAATGTATTTCTTTATATTAGATTAGACATTTCGATCAGCTCTTCTAGAGTGTTGAATTGATCCTTTCCAACTGGCTTTATGAATATGTCAGCTCACTGTTCTTCAGTAGGAATGTATATGAGCTTGACTTCTCCTTTTAGCATATGATCCCTTGTGAAGTGATGTCTAATATTGACATGCTTCATCCTGCTATGCTGAATGGATTCTTAGATAGGTCAATTTCACTCTTGTTGTCACACATGACTTCAAGAAACTTAGACTTTATACCATAATCCTTCAATCGCTAATTGATAGCAGTTATGCTACACAACTTCCTGCAGCCATGTACTCAGCCTCAGCTGTACTCAGAGCCACAGAAGTCTGCTTCTTTTATACCATGTTACTAGACAATCACCAAGGAAATGATATCCTTCCGTGGTGCTTTTTTTCTCAAGTTTGTCTCTTCCATAGTCAGCATTTGTGTATCCTCTCAGAGTCAAATCTGGATTACTTGGATACCATAAACTTGCATCAATAGAGCCTAGCAAATAACTAAGAATTCTCTTAACAGCAGCTAAGTGAGATTCTCTGGGGTCAGCTTGATATCTTGTATAATATAACATACAACATACTGAATGTCAGGCCTATTAGCAATTAAGTAAAGTAGAGAACCAATAATACCTTTGTAGAGCTTATTCTCTACATGTTTACCTTCCTCGTCTTTTCTCAAAATTGTATCAGTGGCCATGGGAGTTGACATTTGCTTGGCTTTATCCATGTCAAACTTCTTGAGTACTTCCTTGGCATACTTAGCTTGGTTGATGAAGATTCCATCTTTGCCTTACTTGATTCGCAAACCAAGAAAGAAATTAAGCTCTCCTATCATTGACATTTCAAACTCTTTCTTCATCTACTGCCTGAACTCTTTGCATAGTTTTTCATTAGTTGCTACAAATATGATGTCAACAACTTAGATTTAGACTAGCAACACATCTTGATGCTTCTTCTTAATAAACTGAGTTGTATCTGCTTTTCCATTTACATAACCTTTGCTGAGTAAAAAGTTAGTCAGTCTCTTATACCAAGCTCTTGGAGCCTGTTTCAGTCCATATAGAGCCTTCTTCAGCTTGAATACATGATCTGGATACTTTGGATCTTCAAAGCCTGGGGGCTGTCTGACATAGATTCCTCTTGAATATAACCATTAAGAAATGCACCATTAACATCCATCTAAAACCACTTGAAGTTCATATACGATGAAAAAGAATAGAGAATTCTTATGGCTTCAAGTCTTGCTACTGGTGCAAAGGTTTCTCCATAGTCAATGCCTTCTTATTGATTGTAGCCTTGAGCAACTAATCCGGCCTTATTTCTGACAACACTACCAGCTTCATCTAGCTTGTTCTTGAAAACCCACTTGTCACCAATGATTGATTTGCCTCTGGGTTTCTCCACCAAATCCCAAACTTCATTTCTTCTGAATTAGTCTAGCTCCTCTTGCATTGCAATCATCCAGTTATCATCAAACTCAACATCTTCAAAAAATTTTAGTTCAATCAATGAGACAAATTCTGAATGACTCATCATTCTATTCAGTTGACCTCTAGTCAGCACTAGATTTTGTACATTATCAAAAATCTTCTCAACTGGGTGATCTCTCCTTGCTCTGACTTTATTAGGTAGATCAGGATCAACTGTCATTGGTTGGGCATCTACATCATCACCAAAGTTGATGGATTGATCCAAGTCAACTTCATCATCTTCTTTTTCCAGTGCTGGATTAAGAATAACAATGGGCTGACTGACTAACCCACTAACTTGTTCTTTTTCTCTTTCATCATCATTGGCTTCTTTACCTGCACTGTTAGTTTCATCAAAATCTACATGCATAGACTCCTCTAAGATATCAGTTCTTTTGACATACACTCTATATGCCCTATTGTATGTTGAGTAACCTAGAAAGATTCCTTCAATAGCCTTGGGGTCAAATTTAGCCAATTGGTATTTAGTGTTTAATATGAAGCATTTACAACCAAAGGCCTTAAGATGACCAACCCTGGGCTTGCTCCCCTTCCAAAGTTCATAAGGAGTTCTGTTTAAAACTAGGCAAATTAAAACCCTATTTAGAATATAATAAGCTATATTAACAGTCTCTTCCCAGAAATACTTTGGTAGATTGTTATCACTCAGCATAGAATGACCCATCTCTGCAACAGTGTGATTCTTTCTCTCAACAACCCCATTCTGCTGAGGTGTATGAGGGGTAGAAAAATTATGGTCAATATCATGCTTAGAACGGAATTCATCAAACTGCCTATTTTTTAATTCCCTTCCATGGTCACTGCGGATTTTATTAATTTTAAGGTCTTTTACATTCATGATCTAGGTAGCCAACCTAGGGAATAATTTAAATGTTTCATCTTTGCTTGCTAGCAAGAAAATCTAAGTGAACCTAGTAAGATCATCTACAACCACAAGGGTGTATTTCATTCCACCTAGACTTGTTGGCACAACAGGCCCAAACAAATCCATGTGTAGAAGATCAAGGGGACGAGAAGAAGATATATCAGCTAATGATTTAAAGGTCTTCCTAAATTGTTCCCAAGTTGTCATGCTGATTCAAAAGCTAGATTGGGTAATCCCTCAACAAGTTCATTTTTGGCTAATTTCATATTGATATGTCCTAACCTTCTGTGCCATAGGCATGAGTTTTCCTCCTTTAAAACTAAGTATATATCATTGGAGCTAGGGGATAAATCAAATATATAAACATTATTAATTCTAGGAGCATAAAGAATAGTTTGGTCAGAGTCACCATCAATTACTGAGCAGCCCGCCGAGTCAAATATCACTTTCCTGCCTTTGTCACATAGCTGAGCAATGCTTAGCAAATTGAACTTTAGGTCTTTCATAAGAGACACATTATCAATTGAAGGCTTCACTCCTACAGTTCCATTGCCAACAATCTTTCCCTTTTTGTTATCTCTAAAACTAACACTTCCATTCTTTCTTCGCTCCAATATGATGAATTACTTTTCATGACTTGTCATATGCCTCGAGCATCCACTATCCAAATACCACATTCTTCTATCATCAGTGGATCTCAGGTGCACCTGCAAAACAGTTAAGTTTTCTTAGGTACCCATGCCTTTTTCTGGCTGGGTCCTCCCTTGTTAGTGGTGGTCATCCTTGACCATTCATACTCATTATAGTAACCATTTTTGTGTCTACACATGACTATTGTATGTCTTGACTTTTAACAAAAATTACAAGCGGTCTTAGGATTAGGCCTGCTCACTTTACTCTTTTGAGAAAACTTCTCAGAGTGGTGAGTGCAGTTACTTTGAGTATTCCTGCTAGGTTGAGGAGGGACCCACACCTTTTTCAAATCTTTTAGTTCAGCAGCTAGCTCATCTAATTTCTTAGTGAGTTTGTTGTTATATCCATTTTGGTACTCATCATTTTCCATTAGGTATAAGATGTCAAGTGAGGTAGAAGAATTGACATCTTCTAGATCATCACACCTCCTCTGAAGTACTTTGATGTATTTGGTTGAATTTTTAGTCACATTAATAACATGATTAAGTATTGTGGCAAGCCCATCTGAAGACAAAGGGGGTTCAAAAATTACCTTAGTGTGATTTCCTTTGTCTCTGCTCTAGTCAGCTGATTGATTGGTAGCGAAAGTAGATGGTTAGTTAGCTGACTCTGAGTTGGGTAGATCATCCTTAGCCATGAGACACACATTGGCCGAATCTTATGTCTCTTCATCTGAGGATGATGACTCTTGTTCAGAGTCTCTCCAGGTAGAAGAAAGGGCTTTCTTACTATTTTTCTTCTTAAACTTGTCCTTCTTAGCTTTAGGACAGCTAGACTGAATATGCCCTTTCTCACCACATTCAAAGCATTTGGTATCTTTGTTATGCTCTTTGACAAACTCCTTTCATGGTCTATCATCTGCTCCCTTCTTGTACTTGTCTGTCTTTCTGAACTTTTAAAAGTTTTTATGTTTTCCCAAGTACCTTCTGAAATTCGTGGTCATTAGTGCTATTTCTTCTTTTATGTCCTATGGATATTCTTCCTCAGAGGAGTCTTCTTCATCATTAGCTCTTAGAACAATAGCTCTGCTTGAGCTCTCTCTTTCCTTATGCATGTGCTTCTTAGACTCATCTTCATATTGCTTTAATGACATCTTATGAGTCAGCAGGGTTCCAATCAGCTCATCAAACTTATAAGTCTTTAAATCATGAGCTTCTTCAGTAGCACTCTTCCTTACTTCCCATTCTTGAGTCAAGCTTCTAAGGATCTTCTTGACAGTCTCTTCTTCTAAGAAAGTCTTGCAAAGTCTTTTTGGCTCATTAACAATATTAATGAACCTGGTGTTCATGGTGTAAATATCCTCATTGGTTTTCATATGGAACCATTCATAATCCCTCATAAGGATATTGATTTTGGACTCTTTCACCTTGTCAGTACCTTCATAAGTTACTTCCAACTTCTTCCACATATCTTTGGCAGTTTTGCTTCCAGAGACACGATTAAACTTAGTTGCATCAAGAGCACAATGGAGATAGTTGACAGCAGCTACATTTTCCTTCAATCTGACCAACTCATGACTGTCCCACTCATCAGAGTACTTTTCAACCTTTACTCCATTCTTCACGATGGTAGGAACATATGGCCCTTCAACAATAGCCATCCAAGCATGCATACTTTATGACTAGATGATATTCTTCATCCTGTTCTTCTAATAGGTATAATGATCTCCATTTAACATAGGAGGCCTGGTGACTGACATGCATTCTGGCAGAATATAGGGTTGGGCACTTCCATTAGATTCTCCTCTTTTGTACGCCATGGTCTTTGTCTCAAGATTGTGAAATCTTTAAAATGAGAACTATTCTAATACCACTTGTTGGTCCCTATGCATACACTCAATGAGTCAGAGGGGGGTGAATGACTCACTCAAAAACTTTGTAAAAATTTTTGCAATTAATATGAGCTCTGCTAAGTAGGTCAGCTAGCTGAATGAAAATTCTGGAAACTTCAAAGTAAAGAACACTGAGATTTTTATACTAGTTCGGCAACCTGTGCTTATATCCAATCCCGAGAGAGTGTCTTGGCTTTAATCCACTAATCTTAACTCCTTTACCCTAGGGGGAGAAGCCTTTCACAAAATCCCCAATTACAGTAAGTACCCTCCAAATTGCAATCCATCACCCGCTGAGTAGAATACCCTCTTCTACCAGCAACTCAATAAGAGTCTAAACTAGAGCTGGATTTAACTTATAAATTATTGATCCAGTTACAATTATCAGATATTACAATTCAATGATCTATCCTATTCTCTCTTATTTTAAAGCAGATTCTCGCTGAGTAGTTGCTTTCTTGCTTGAACTTCTTTAAAGCTTGCAAATTGACAAAGATTTAGCTTCTAAGAAATTCAGGTGTAATCACCAAGTTCTAACGCTTGCCTTCTTGCTCCTTTTATAGATGGATTGAGAAAGTAGTCGTTGAACTTACTTTGGCATCTTCTAAAACTGACAGCTCATCTATTCACCCATTGCTTCTTCAAATCAATCCATTAAGAGATAGAATTGCACCATTGTGAGGTAGAAAATCAATCCATTAGATTGAGATTCAAGCTTCAATTTGAATGCTTTGTCGTTTGATGCCAGTCTTTCGTTAGGGAGAACTCGCGTTGACTTGCTACGTGTCTCCTACCCATTCCTTCTACTAATCTGACATGTTGTAGAGCGCGCAATACTAAGTTATTGATTCTGCAGAATTGCCCAAATTGGCAAATGACTTTTGCAGCTTGAATATGGAAGACTTTGTCATTTTCTTCATTAAACAGGGTCTTGTCAAGGCATTAACTCTTTTTGTCTTCATCTCATTAATGTCCTACAAAAAGCAACACTAAAAGCAAAGATCCCTTTTTACCTTAAATGGTAAGGTCAGTACCTTTGACAGACACAAAGTAACTCAGTGAAATAATGAATTGTACAGCACAGCTGAAGTAAAATCTAAATATCAAGCAGTGAGTGAATATAACCTAGTCAGCAACTAAAGTAGATACTCAGCCTAGAACACTCAGAGTTAAACTAAATAACTAGGGCAGCGGAGACTTGAAATTCTACCCTTGAATTTACGAACTCTCATACTACCATAGATTATTTATTTTAACATCATTATTGATTTAATTAACTCAAAATGAACTTAATTGTTATGATCAAAACTTAAGCACTACTGAGTCAGTCCACTGAGTCAGTCAAACTTGTGCTTGGTTCAACACATAGTAATCTAAAACTCTTGCAGAACTAGGAGATGTTCATGACCATAACAAACATAACTATGAGAACCAAAAAAACCGTGATGTGTTGATATATGTGTGGGGTATATGATCGTTTACACAAAAGGCAGAATAGTTCAAGGATATAGCGTCTACTAATCAGCCAGTAAAGTAAATATACTTTCACTAGGGAAGGTTCAAAGGTTGTAGCCTACCTATCCTATGCAAATATTGGCCGAAGAGCATTTCCATCCTTCATTTTCTGAAAGCGTCTGTTTCGTTTTCTTTTCCAATTTTCATTCATGTGGGGGATTGTTGGAAATATGGCATATAAGATAATGTTGTGGATTATCTATTTTAGGCTAAATTACAATATGGAAAAAGTTATGATTTGAATAATATGAAATATATCATTGTATTCTACGCTTCAAGAGCTTTTCAACGATATATTATACGCCTAAAATGGATTAACGGTGAATGAGAAATTGTAGTTTAAAGTTTGAATATCTGTCAAATTTAGACGCGCTAAATCGGTGATTCGTTACTGAAAATATTGCCATGTCATTTTTTTATTTTCACCATATTTTTATTTGATATTAATGGGTTTTAATCGCTTAATCAATATAATTTCTCATAACCTTCATGGTTAATGACAATAAATTTGTGGTTATAAGAGTTAATGGCCATAAATTTGTGGTTACATGGGTTGATACCCTTTAAGCCAATTTAATCCATTTTAATGCCATCTACCCTATAAATATCCTATTCTTATAGTCTTCTCACACATTTTCTTCATACTTCTATTCTTGAAAAATTCTTGCTAATTCTTGTTTACTTGTTTACTCTGTGGTTTATTTTTTGGTTGTCATACTAAAAATATTCTTCAAAGCTTTATTTCTTTTCAAGAGAATGCTACTTAGTGTTAGGTTCTTGTAATTTGCTCTCCACACGATTAGAGTTCGCCTACGATTGCGGTATTATCCTAGGAGACAAATTCACCGGTAGCGGACGAATAATTGTCTTAAGGAAACTGAAGTTCTAGGCCTCCGCAATAACTTTGTTACGGTTAAAGGTTTGAGAGTATTTCTAGTATTTGTTCTTTTGTCACTTTTATATATTTTTGTTAATTCCATTGTAATCTCGTTCCTATTGAAAAAAAATTATAATAATATTTTTTATTTTTATACCGGGTTCTAACAAATAAATCATAGTTTTAACTTGGAAAAAATTCACTAGTTTGAATGGCTTCCTCTTTCTCCTTTTATAGATGATTTCATTTAAACCAGTAGCTGTAATTAGGTTTGATAATTCTGGAATTAACCGCTCGAAGAATATATCATTGTGAGATATTTTCCTTAATCTTTGTCGCGTCCCCAATACTGTGAGATGAGAAAGAGTGCACTTTAATATGTGTCACACTTGTTATACGTGTAAATATGATCACAATAAGAGCGCATTGTTGTAGACAAACATGGCTTGGTGTGGACATTGTCCTTGTCTTTTTGTGCCTTTCTCCAGTAGTTTTTTGTACTGCAGTTTTTCACCCTAACTTTTCGTAAATATCATTTTCTTAAGTTGTCTTTTACTCATCCGTTAAGACATGTGATGACAGCAAAAAGGAATATTAATTCTTCGAGATACTAGGTTAGAGCGAACTGCATTAGCTAAGGGTAAATGATAAAACATTAAGTAACTTTGAGCATATCTCAAATGAACTCATGCTGAATACTTTTCCCTCTGAGCGACTTTGAGTGAAGTTAACTCAAGACATATTGTGCTAACTTATTACTTAAGTTCATTCTTCATTATTGAGTAACTATTCCCATGAGTCATTCATTCCTATGTGCAAGCAACAATTTTGAACTAACATTCAAGGTCCAACAAGACCTCTACCACCATTGAAGAACACTTATGCAGGCTTTCAATCAAGTACTAACTCACAATCTCAAAGGAATTGAACAACCATCTCACATGTGTTTGACTTAGAAGTTAAGAGTGTCACATTCTATTTTGTTGTAAGAGATCATTGAAACAGAGTTCAAGATCTCAAAATCTTCTTTCATTCAAAATATGTGCAAGGAGCTTAATATGTGCAAGGAGCTTAGTAGATTATTACCATTGCTCCAGTTCTGTTTGGCTTGGGTTAGAAGTCAAACTCGGGAATCAAGCTTGCAAAGAGAAGGGTACTCTTTGTAAGGAGATTTTGTTGTGAAGGTTTCTCTACCTCACAAGGTTTTGATAAACACTAGTGGATAAAAGCTCGAGAGATGGTATTCCGAGGATTGGATGTAGGGAGAGGCTGCACCAGTATAAAATGCTTGTGTTTGATGTTTCTCTTTCGTTGCTCATTTTAATTTTTATACTTGAGTTATATGTGAGCTTATTGATCATTTAACATTCATGCTGAGCACTGTTTGCTCAATACTTCAGTAGGGCTTCAACATCTATTATACTCCAACACTTCCCTCACAATGGAATCCATTGTGCATAAGTTGAATTAATAAATCCAAATCAACCTCTGTTTATAATTCCATACAAACAAAACCTTCAGACATTGACAAATTCCAAATTTAAAATTCAGTAGGAAAATGTTCATGGCTCCTTTACACATTGATGGAAGACACCCACCAAAATAGAGTAGCACTTGCGCGAATGAATCGAATGTGGATTGTGGATTGTGTTTGTCATTTTTTTTTTTCCCATCTGATTCACTGGAACTTTGCACTGACTACATTCAGATCCGACTCGGGTCGCGCACCTGGCTGTGGTAGGTGAGTCTCTCAATAAGGGTTTTCCGCATTCACTAGTACTCGAACTCGAGACCTTGCTTAAGCGATACGAAGTCGCTTACTACTTAGACCAACCCTTATTGGTAGATTGTATTTGTAATTAACATAAACACATTTGTGCACATGTGAAAAAGTTAAAAATACAAAATAAAAAAATATATATCTCAATTTCAACTTTCAAAGTACATTCTCGAGTTGAAACTTAAACTATATGATAAATCTATGTCAAGATTTATTTGAACTTTTCTAATAACATTTTTTAGATTAGAGAAGTGGGAATTCGATTAAAAGAAATCAACTTCAAATTTTATGAGCTTTTTTAAGTAGGTGTGCATAGCAATCAGAATACAATTAAATCAGAAAAATATCGTTATTTCAGTTGGTTATAAAATTATGGAATCAAAATTTATATATTTTCCAGGAGTTATTGAATATTGTATGGATTTGGTTTTGGCTTTTGGGCTGGAAAACCACATGAGATATCACATCCACGTGCTTTGCCAGTTGTTAAAAATTGTTTTATATCATATTATTATATTTTCAACTGAAAGTAAAGGAAGAATTAAAATACGGTTGGTCCAAATAATAAGCTGTTTAATATCGATTAAGGAATATTTTAAGTTCAAATCTTAGTGAATGCAAAAAAATTTTATTAGGAAATTCATCAATTACAGCCAAGTGCGCAATCGGGGTCGGATCTGCATAAAAAAATGGAAGTGACCTTATGAAAAAAAAGAAGGAATTAAAATGGAAGTGACCTTCCACTCCTCTTAATTAGGTATGCACGTTTTGACTGTCAAGTTCTTACGAAGTGCTAAATTCCAACCTTTCTAAAAACAAATTCTTTACTTCACCACAAATAAACGTTTTTATTAGAATAATCAATTAGCTATCTTTTGGGTGATTATAATTTGATATGATTAAAAAAATACAAGGCAATCTATACGATTAAAAATTGTTACTTTAATAGTAAATTGTAGACTGCGTATTAAGACCAATGTTATTAATACTGTATCGAGCTTCATACCGACGAGGTTAATGGTACGCGGTATAACCGGTATTATTAGTATTATTATTGATTTTATTAATTTTTTATTTTTTAAAGAATATATATTATTTATGATTTTCAGTGACTATTGCAACGCTTTTTAGGTCTTTTGCAACGCTTTTGTATGTTGCAAAGGGATTTTAGAAAGAAATATATATTATTTAGGGTTTCCATTGGCAATTGCAACTCTTTTATGGGTCTTTAGCAACACTTTTACTTGGTGCCAGGAGGATTTTAAGAAAATCGGATTTAAATTGGTACACCGATTTATCAATTTTTTCAGATTCAACCCGGGTTTATTCGATTTTTAACTCAAACCGATTTTACATATATCGTACCGTAGCCATGGCCGATTCGCGGTAAAATCGGTTCAATCGACTCGTGCGATACGGTATTGATAACATTGATTATGAGCATTGTTTTAGGGGAAATTGTTAAAAATATACTATTTAAGTTTTATATTTACATCTTTACTTCCTTGTTTCTTCTTTGCACTCTCTATCCAATTTTAAGTTTCCATTATCAAGGAATATGCTCCAATACTATTCACGCTACTATTCACGCACTATTCATTTTTTCTTCTTATCTTGACATTATCTTTTAAAATCGTTCATTTTTTGACATGCCGCTCTAGAGTTTTTTGTTCGTCATATTTTTATCTTCGAAACGCCATCGATTGTGATATATTTTTTTGAATTTTTTTTTCAGTTGTTCGATATCTGGTAAGTAACTAGTAGATACATGTTAAGAATCGTATTTTCATATGTTTGAATTTCTGTTTTTAATTCAATAGAACCTGGTAAGTATTTGGTAAGTAACTAGTAGGTAACTGGTAAGAATCGTATTTTCATATGTTTTTAATTTATATTTTTAATTCAACAGAATTTGGTAGGTATTTAGTACGTAACTGGTAGGTAACTGGTAAGAATAGTATTTACATATGTTTTTAATTTCTATTTTTAATTCAACAGACTGGTAGGTATCTGGTAAGTAACTGATAGATAATTGGTAAGAATCATATTTTAATATGTTTTTGATTCAACAGAATCTGGTAGGTATCTGGTAAGTAACTGGTAAGAATCGTATTTCCATACGTTTTTAATTTCTGTTTTTAATTCAACAGAATCTGATAGGTATCTGATAAGTATATGTTTTTAACTCAACAATTGAAAAAAAAATGGAATGTATCTGGCAGGTATCTGATAAGAACTTGATAAGTATCTGGTAGGATGCTAGTAAATTCATAAAATAAAGTAGAAAGTTGTTACAAACATAAACTTAAGCATAAACTTGGTGGATTGAACAAACTTCCAATAAATTATAAGGTTCGTACCATGTTCCTACCAGACATCTACCAATTACTTACCAGATATTGAACGTTTGTTAAGAAAATTTCGAATGAATTTGTAGGTATCTAGTAAGTATCTGGCAAGTATCTACTAGAATGTTAGTAAATATATGAAATATGGTAGAAATATGTTACAAATATAAACTTGATGGATTGAACAAATGATGTAGTGTAGAGAGATTCAATGCATTTGGAGTTTCAATATTCATGTAGGTTACAGTTGGCCCCTACGCGTACACTCAATGAGTCAGAGGGGCGAGTGAATCACTCAAAGAACTTGTAAAACTTTTTCGTGATAAATATGGCTCCCCTGAGTGAGATCAGCTGGCTGAGTGAAAAGACTGAACAATGTGATTAAGTAAAGGACACATAGATTTTTATACTGGTTCGGCAACTTGTGATTACATCCAGTCCCGAGAGAGTGTCTCGGCTTTAATCCACTAATCTCAACTCCTTTACCCTAGGCGGAGAAGCCTTTCACCAATTCCCCAATTACAGTAAGTACCGTCCAAACTATAATCGCTCACCCACTGACTAGAATACCCTCTTCTATCAGCAACACATAATAAGTCTAAACAAGAGCTGGACTTGACTTATAGAAACATTGATCCAGTTACAAATGATCTAATATTACAATTGATTGATCTATACTATTCTCTCTTGTTCAAAGCTGATTCTCGCTGAGTTATGCTTTCTTGGTCGAATTCCTTTAAAGATAGTAAATTGACAGAGTTTCCGCTTCTAGGAACTTCAGGTGTAATCACCAAGTTCTAACACTTGCGTACTTGCTCCTTTTATAGTTGGATTGGGAAAGTAGCCATCGAACTTGTCTTGACATCTTCTGAAATTGCCAGCTCAGTAATTCACCTGTTGCTTCTTCAAATCGATCTGTTAAGAGATAGAATTGTACCATTTTGAAATACATTTCAATCCGTTAGATTGAAACTCAAGCTCTAATTTGAATTCTTTGTCGTTTCATGCCAGTCTTCGGTTAGAGAGAACTCGCGCTGACTTACTACGTGTCTTCATCCCATTCCTTTTGGTTTTCTAACATGTTGCGCGATACAAGGTTGGTAGATCTGCAGAATTACCCGAAGTGGCAATTGACTTGTTGCAGCTTTGCATTGGAAGACTTTGTTATTTTCCTCATAATTCTGTGTCTTGTCAAGGCATTAATTCTTTTTGTCTTTGTCTCATTAATGTTCCTGCAAAAAGCAACACTAAAATCCAAGATATTTTTAACCTTAAAAGGTAAGGTCAGCAGCGTTGAAGACTAAAAGTAACTTAGCTGAAAGATAAAGCGTAAAACACACAGCTGAACCAAAATCTAAATATCAAGTGTTTTGAGCGAATAATATTAAGTCATCAACCTAAGTGACTACTCAGCCCAGAAACCACTCAGAGTCAGACTAAATAGCTAGGTCAGTGGAGACTTGAAATTCTACCCTCGAATTTTCTAACTCCCTTATAACTATAGACTATTTATTCTAACATCATTATTGATTTAATTGTCCCATTCTTAACTTAATTGTTATGATCAAAACTTAAAAACAACTGAGTCAAACCTGTGTTTGGTTCAACAATCTCCCTCATTTTGATCAATGGCAATTAACTAAGCGAGCATTGAATCAATAAGATATTTAGATCAGAGTTACCTTATACTTATGCTTGATATGTCTTAGTTTAGCATCTTCAATCTACTCAGAGTAAATGCTAACTCCCCCATAATTCTTGAATCCTCTAAGTTCAGCATTCCTCAATACTTCTCATATATTTTGTAAGAGATCCGAGCATATATGTATATAGCAGAAAATATATGAAGTTAAGAAGATCTTAACTTAGAAAAGAAATTGTAATCTTTCATTAAAAAATAACTTAAGTACAGATAATAATGAGTTAGTCTATATTAAGTTTTACAATTCAGCACCAACGATTACAAAAATTCTATTCTAATCTTTAGGCATAGGAGGGGCTCCCAAATTGGCTCTTCTCTCTTCATAAACCTGCTGATCCCATCTAGATTTCTTTTCTTTGGACAACGCTACCTCCTTGCCTTTCCTTTTTCTTGTCTAAAGATATTCTCTTTGAATGAGCTCCAGATCCTTAGAGAGGTTGTAAGAAAATTCAGCAATCCTCTGTTCTCTCTCATTTTCTTCCTTTTCAAGCTTCTCGAAATCCTTTTCCCCCATTGCCATTGCATCCAAAATGGCTTGAGTTTGATGATCAAATGAGCTCAGAGAATCTTCAAAAGTTTCTAGCTGACTATAGATATTTGAAGAAAAATTCTGCATAATTAGCTCATAGATTTCCTGCTATATTGCTTCTTGTTCTCTAAGAAAGGCGAATAATCCTACCAAAGCGTAGGATTGAGACAGATTGACCTGATATTAAGCATTTAAACCTTCTTTGGATATCTGAGTGAGACTAGCCAGAGCCTTGGCTTGATTATTATCCCTTAGAATCCGCTCCAGCATAGGAGTGCTCCTAATGTGAGTAGTGATTTCATCATGAATTTTATCGAGTGCTTCTCCATCATTAAGGACATTTGGTTGAACCTGTTTGATTTGGTCTCTGATATGATCAAGTTTCTGGTGAAGTGTTGGCTCTAGTTTAGCATCTGCCATAACGATATCACTACTCAGAGCGTCTGAAATAGTAAGCATCTTTAAGGCATTAAGCACATCTCCCTCTAAATCTTTAATGCCTTCAACATCTCATCCTTTACATTTTTTAGCTCAGTAGATAACCCATGTTGCCTGGTTTCTACTATGATCAGAGCATCAAGTCCATCTACAACTACATTCAAGCGAGTTGTGTTCTCATCATTCTCCTTGCTCAGAATGCTGTAACCATCTAGCACCTTCAACATTGCCTCAAGTAAGGGATTGAATTTGTCAATCATTGAGTTGCGAAAATCCCTTTCATCACTAAGCACTTTGCAGTTGCTCTCATATATCTTAACTATCTGCTTCTTGAGTTCTGCAACTTCCATCTTCAAACCAGCTGCCTGCCTACATATAATAGATAACAAAGGCAAAGTATGGGATACTATGGCCTTCACCAAGGAAAACTGGGTAGGTACTGATTTGAAATGGGCCTTCATCTTCTCAATAGCCTCCATAAAACCTTGCAGTTGCTCCATAGCCTTTGCAATATTCCTCAGAACTTCCTTAGACATCAATGATTTTGCTATCTCAGCATCAATCTCAGCATCTATCCTCAGTCCTAGAAACCTTTCTCTTCCCATCCTCCTTATATCTCCGAATAATGCAGCATTTGGATTGAATTAGGGTTGAGGTTGAGGTTATTATGGTGGTTATTATCCAGGAATCTCCTCAATAATTAAAGGTCCTCTGACTGGTGGAGGGCCTTCCAAATATAAAATTTCTCACACTGGAGATCCTGTGGGGGAAAGATATGGAATGATGGTTGTTTGATCAGAGTTTGGGTTATTTTGGCCAGAAAGTTGGTTGATTTGGCTGGAATTAGATGTGGATGGTGTTTGGCTTTCTGGTAGGGTAAGGCAGAGATTGGAGTAGGTGAGAGTGGTGTTTGGGTGGATATGTTTGGGGAAGTGAAGAAATCTTCAGGTTCCTTCTCCACTTCTATAACACCTTCAACAACGAACTCGCTGACCTGAGTTAGAGAGTCCTCAGTCAGCTAAGCTCCGTGCTCAACTACATCTACTTCCTCCTCCTTATCTTCGAGATCCCCTTCATCCTCATCTATCACAATCTTCATTCCCTTTAAAAGCCCTCTCTTTCTCTTCTTCCTAGCCTCATTTACTTCCTCAGCAGTCAGAGTGACCTGCTGGTCAAAGTTTATCACATTGAATTCAACAGCTTTTACTTTTATCACATCATCTTCCTCCTCCTGCTCTTCTTGATTATCTATTCCATCCAGAGCTCCTATAATCTCATCTACAACTTCTGGCACTTCTCTGTCAGCCAAGCTAACTACAGCCTTTTGCAAAATTTGCTCAGTGCTAGCCTTAGCCTTTGCTACTGCTGCTGCTTCCTCAGCCTTTCTCCTTATAGTAGCTTCTATCTCCTCCTGCTTCTTCTTAATTCTCTCTTCCTTAGCAGCCCTAATTCTCTCGGCTTCTTCTACATCTTAGACAACTCATGTCCCTCTCTTCACCATTAGCTTCTTCTTGGACTAACCTACTTGGGGAATAGGAACTGATGTAGCTTCCTTTCCCTTTGTAGTCATCTCATCTAGTTGAGTTGTATCTGGCTTCCTCTTCTTTTCCCTCTTCAAGGGCATTTCTTCTTTCAATTCTTCCTCAGCTCTCTTCTCTTACTCAATCTCTTAAAGGGTTAGCTCTATCCTCTTATCTTCTCTAACTTCTTTAGAGGATCTTATCTTCTTTGGGATAACAACTGGAACTGAGCTCGCTGAGCTCCCTTGCTTTTCTCTCTTGGAGTCTTTCCTGACCTCCTTATTACAGAATTTCTTTTCTCCTTCTCCTTTCTCAGCCCAAAGCCTGGTAATCCTCTCAAGCTCCTTTTCTACGAAGGCATCCAAGGTCAGGTCCTCCTTATGGGGCTGAATAGGCTTCATCTCTATGATGGCCTCGGGATCCTTTATTCTGACTTCTCCTCTTTTTAGCTTGATGTACTTTGTATTAGCAGGCCTCTCATTAGCTTTGAGTCCATGAAAGTGAGCATTTCTCAGGATTCTGGACTCAATCACCTTTATCTGGATTTTGCTTTTGATAACCCATCCTTCCATATCAATCCCATAGGCCATGCAAATCTCCATAACCAGCTGCCCATACACCTTATGCTTGCTGACCTTTAAGAATCTATGAAGAATGGCCATGGGCCAATTGATGCTCATGCCATGGGTCAGTGCATAAACAAACACTCGCTCAAATTTAGAACAGCTCCCTGTAGAGCCTGTCTTTGATAGTAGCACCTTGGACACTAAATCATGTGCCTGTTACCCTTCTTTTGTGAACATGGCAGCTATAAGCTTTCCTGCCTTGTAATCTATAGGAACTTTATAGTCTATGGGAATATTAACATGATCTTCATCATTGACTACTCGCAGCTTTAGTCCTCTTTCTTTCATTCCCAGTAGACCTACAATAAGCTTAGGGGTCACATACACTTTCCTCCCCATTATTATGGTTACAAACAGGTCCTTCTGACTTCCACTAAGTGGATTCCATTGTAGAATCTGTCCACTATCTCCTCATAACATCCATTTGGAAGTTCAAAGAATCCTCTTAAGTAGTGCTGACGCGCCCATTTCCTAAACTTCTCATCACTACAGAAACTCAGCACGTCTACTATAGTGGGTCTATCTACCTCTATTTTCTCCATGAAACACCAAGAGGTTGGAATATACTTTGTTCCTGCTGGGATTCTGGTTTCTTCAATCTTGTCCATACTAATTGCAAGTTAAGCCATGTGATCTCTAGAAGTAACCCAGTGAGTTTCTTTCTTATTTCTCACAAAAAGATCAGAATCTTTTCCTGATGAACTCGCCATAGAGAATTTACTTTGAGAAAGGTAGAGATTTTAGGAAGGAAATTGCAGAGAAACGAATTTTGGTAAAGTAACCTTTCCTCTTACTGAATTTCTCCTTAAATAGCCAAAAGCTCTTCGCATAAACCTGCAAAGCTACGTGTATGACTCATAATCCATGGTCTTAAGATTCAATAGTTAGATTGCATAATGTATACCGTAGGATTAATGAGGGTGAAAAATACGGAATAATTGCTCTGAATATGTATCATTTCATAACTTGCTACCATTTCTATCAAGTTTAGATTTGAAAGATATCGGTGATAATTAATGACGTGTCCAAAATTCAAGCGGCAAAAGAAATACTTAACCTAATTCGATGAAGCTTAGAGTGTGCCCTAGATTGGTCAGCTCCTAAATAGGTCAAAGTGAGATTTATTTCTTCAAATTAGATTGAACATTCTGATCAGCTGTCTTAGCGTGTTGAATTGAACCTTTCCAATAGGCTTTGTGAATATGACAGCTCGCTGTTCTTCAGTAGGAATGTATGTGAGCTTGACTTCTCCTTTTAGCACATGATCCCTTATGAAGTGATGTCTAATATTGACATACTTCATCTTGCCATGTTGAATTGGATTCTTGGATAGGTCAATTGCACTCTTGTTGTCACACATGACTTCAAGACACTTATACTTTATACCATAATCCTCCAGTTGCTGCTTGATCCATAGCAGTTATGCTACACAACTTCCTGTAGCCATGTACTCAGCCTCAACTATACTTAGAGCCACAGAAGTCTGCTTCTTGCTATACCATGCTACTAGACAATCACCAAGGAAATGACATCCTCTTGTGGTGCTTTTCCTTTCAAATTTGTCTCTTCTACAGCCATTATCAGTGTATCCTCTCAAAATGAAGTCTGCATTACTTGGATACAATAAAACTGCATCAATAGAGCCTAGCAAATACCTGAGAATTCTCTTAACGGTAGCTAAGTGAGATTCTCTGGGGTCAGCTTGATATCTTGCACAATAACATATAACATATTGAATGTCAGGCCTACTAGTAGTTAAGTAAATTAGAGAACCAATGATACTTCTGTAGGGCTTACTCTCTACAGGTTTCCTTCCTCATCGTTACTCAGAATTGTATCAGTGGCCATGAGTGTTGACATTGGCTTAGCTTTATCCATGTCAAACTTCTTGAGTACTTCTTTGGCATACTTAGCTTGGCTGATGAAGATCCCATCATCACCTTGCTTGATTTGCAAACGAAGAAAGAAGTTAAGCTCTCCCATCATTGACATTTCAAATTCTTTCTTCATCTGCTGGCTGAACTCTTTGCATAGCTTTTCATCAGTTACTCCAAAAATGATGTCATCTACATATATTTGGACTAGCAACACATCTTGATGCCTTCTCTTGATAAAGAGAGTTGTATCTATTTTTCCTCTGACATAACCTTTGCTAATCAAAAAGTTAGTTAGTCTCTCATACCAAGCTCTTGGAGCTTATTTCAGTCCATATAAAGCTTTCTTTAGCTTGAAGACATGATTTGGATACTTAGGGTCTTCAAAGCCTAGGGGCTATCTGACATAGACTTCTTCTTGAATATAACATTAAGAAATGCACTCTTAACATCCATTTGAAATAGCTTGAAGTTCATATAGGTTGCAAAGGCACAAAGAATTCTTATGGCTTCAAGTCTTGCCACTGGTGCAAAAGTTTCTTCATAGTCAATGCCTTCTTGTTAATTGTAGCCTTGAACAACCAGTATGGCTTTATTTCTAACAATATATACTTTATCTAGATTGTTCTTGAAAACCCATTTGGTGACTATGATTAACTTTCTTGTGGGTTTCTCCACCAAATCCCAAACTTCATTTCTTCTGAATGCGGTCTAGCTCTTCTTGCATTTCAATCATCTAGTTATCATCAAACTCAACATCTTCAAACTTCTTTGGTTCAACCATAGAGACAAATGATGAATGGCTCATCATTCTGTTCAGCTGACTTCTAGTCAGCACTGGATTTTGCACACTATCAAGAATCTTGTCAATTGGGTGATCTCTTCTTGCTCTGACTTCTATTGGTAGATCAGGATCAGCTCATTGAGCTTCAGACATTGGTTGAGCATCCATATCATCACCAAAGTTGATTGATTGATCCAAGTCAACTTCTTCTTCTTCTTTTTCTAGTATTGGATCAGGAATAATAATGGGCTCCACTGACTTGATCCTTTTCTCTTTCATCATCACTGGCTTCTCTACCTACATTCTTAGTTTTATCGAAATCTACATGCATGGACTCCTCTAAGATGCTAGTCCTTTTGACATACACTCTATATGCCCTACTGTGTGTTGAGTAACCCAGAAAGATTCCTTTATCAGCCTTGGGGCCAAATTTAGCCAATTAGTCTTCAGTGTTTAATATGAAGCATCTACAACCAAAGGCCTTGAGATGACCAACCTTGGGCTTGCGCCCCTTCCAAAGTTCATTAGGAGTTTTATACAAAACTAGGCAAATTAAAACCCTATTTAGAATGTAACAAGTTGTGTTAATAGCCTCTCCCCAGAAATACTTTGGTAGATTATTATCACTCAGCATAGAATGACCCCTCTCCACAAGAGTACGCTTCTTTCTCTCAACAACCCCATTCTGCTGAGTGTATGAGGGGCATAAAAATTGTGGTCAATACCATAGAATTCCTTAAACTGCCTATTTTTGAATTCTCTTCCATGGTCACTGCGGATTCCATTAATTTAAAGGTCTTTTTCATTCATGATCCGGGTAGCCAACCTAGAGAATGATTTAAATGTTTCATCTTTGCTTGCTAGCAAGACAATCTAAGTGAACCTGGTCAGATCATCTACAACCACAAGGGTGTATTTCATTCCACCTAGACTTGTTGGCACAATAGGCCCAAACAAATCCATGTGTAGAGATCAGAGGGATGAGAAGAAGATATATCAGCTAATGATTTAAAGGTCTTCCTAAATAATTTCCCAAGTTGGCATACTGAGCAGAGTCTATCTTTTTCAAAGGCTAGATTGGGTAATCCGCTAACAAGTTCATTTTAGGCTAATTAGGACAGATTGGTCATATTAATATAACCTAACTTTCTGTGCCATATCCATGAGTTTTCCTCCGTAGAAACTAAGCATATATCATTGGAGCCAGGGGATAAATCAAACATATAAACATTATTAATTCTAGGAGCATAAAGAATAGTTTGGTCAGAGTTACCATCAATGACTGAGCAGCCCACTGAGTCAAATGTTACTTTTCTGCCTTTGTCAAACACCTGAGCAACGCTTAGCAAGCTGAACTTTAGGCCTTTCACTAGAGACACATTATCAATTGAAGGCTTGACTCCCACTGTGCCATTGCCAACAATCTTTCTTTTCTTGTTGTCTCCAAAACTGACACTTCCATTTCTTCTTCGCTCCAATGTGATGAATTGCTTTTCATCACCTGTCATATCCCTCGAGCATCCACTATCTAAATACCACTTTCTTCTGTCATCAGTGGATCTCAGGCTCACCTGCAAAACAGTTAAGTTTTCGTAGGTACCCTTGCCTTTTTCTGGCTGGGTCCTCCCTTGTTAGTGGTGGTCATCCTTGACCTGTCATACTCATCAAAGTAACCATTTTTGTGCCTACACATGACTATAGCATGTCCTGGCTTACCACAAAAATTACATGCGGCCTTAGGATTGGGCCTGCTCACTTTACTCTTTTGAGAAACCTTCTCAGAGTGGTGAGTGTAGTTACTTTGAGTATTCCTGCTAGGTTGAGGAGGGACCCGTATCTTTTTCAAAGATGTTAGTTTAGCAGCTAGCTCATCCAATCTCTTAGTGAGTTTGCTATTATATCCATTTTGGTACTCAACTTTTTCCATTACATATAGGATATCAAGTGAGGTAGAGGAATTTACATCCTCTAGATCATCACACCTCCTTTGAAGTACTTTGATGTATTTGGTTGACTTCTTAGTCACATTAATGACATTATTAAGTATTGTGGCAAGCTCATCTAAAGATAAAGGGGGTTCAAAATTTTACCTCAGAGTGATTTCCTTTATCTCTACTTTGGTCAGCTGATTATCTGGCAGTGGAAGTAGTTGGTTGGCCAGCTGACTCTGAGTGAACTAGATCATCCTTAGCCATTAGGCACACATTGGCAGAATCTTGTGCCTCTTAATTTGAGGATGATGACTCTTGTTCAGAGTCACTCCATGCAGTAGCAAGGGCTTTCTTACTCTTCTTCTTCTTGAACTTATCCTTCTTGGTCTTAGGAAAGCTTGACTGAATATGCCCCTTCTCCCCATATTCAAAGTATTTGATTTCCTTGTTATGCTCTTTGTTGAATTCTTTTTATGGTCTATCAACTGCTCCCTTCTTATACTTGCCTGTCTTTCTAAACTTTTGAAAGTTCTTTTCTTTACCCAGATATCTCCTGAAATTCTAGGTCATTAGAGCTATCTCTTCTTTTCTGTCCTCTGGATATTCTTCCTTAGAGGAATCTTCTTCTTCATCATCATTAGCTCTCAGAACAATAGTTCTGCTAGATCTTTATTTCTCTTTGGACCTATGCTTCTTGGACTCATCTTCATATTTTTTCAAACACATCTCATGAGTCAGCAGAGTTCCAATCAGCTCATCAAACTTATAGGTCTTCAAATCATGAGCCTCTTCAATAGCACTCTTATTGCTTCCCAATCTTGAGTCAAACTTCTAAGGATCTTCTTGATAGTCTCTTCTTTTGTGAAGGTCTTGCCAAGTCTTTTCAGGTCATTGACTATATTCATGAACCTGGTGTTCATATTGGAAATATCCTCTTTAGGCTTCATATGAAACCATTCATAATCCCTCATAAGGATATTGATCTTGGACTCTTTTACCTTGTCAGTACCTTCATAAGTTACTTCCAACTTCTTCCAAATCTCTTTAGCTGTCTCGCATCCAGAGATGCGATTAAACTCAGTAGCATCAAGAGCACAATGAAGATAGTTGATAGCAGCTTTATTTTCCTTCAATCAGATTAAGTCCTGACTATCCCATTCATCAGATCATTTATCAACCTTTACTCCATTCTTTATGATGGTGGGAACATATGGGCCTTCAACAATAGCCATCCAAGCATGCATACACTGAGACTAGATGAAATTCTTCATCATGTTCTTCCAGTAAGTATAATGTTCTCCATTGAACTTAGGAGGCCTGGTGACTGACATGCCTTCAGGTAAAATATAAGCTGGAGCCCTTCCACTAGATTCTCCTTTGTATGCCATGGTCTTTATCACAAGGATTGTGAAATCTTTGAAATAAGAACTGCTCTAATACCACTTGTTGGTCCATATGCATACACTCAATAAGTCAGAGGGTGGGTGAATGACTCACTCAAAGAACTTGTAAAACTTTTTTGCGATAAATATGGCTCCGCTGAGTGAGGTCAGCTGGCTGAGTGAAAAGACTGGAAAATGTGATTAAGTAAAGGACATAGAGATTTTTATACTAGTCCGGCAACCTGTGCTTACATCTAGTCCCGAGAGAGTGTCTTGGCTTTAATCCACTAATCTCAACTCCTTTACCCTAGGCGGAGAAGCCTTTCACAAATTCCTCAATTATAGTAAGTACCCTCTAAACTACAATCGCTCACCCGCTAACTAGAATACCCTCTTCTATCAGAAACACACAATAAGTCTAAACAAGAGCTGGACTCAACTTATAGAAACGTTGATTTAGTTACAAATGATCTAATATTACAATTGATTAATCTATACTATTCTCTCTTATTCAAAGCTTTTTCTCGCTGAGTTATTCTTTCCTGGTTGAATTCAAAGCTAGTAAATTGATAGAGTTTCTGCTTCTAGGAAATTCAGGTGTAATCACCAAGTTCTAACGCTTGCCTTCTTGCTCCTTTTATAGTTGGATTGGGAAAGTAGTCGTTGAACTTATCTTGGCATCTTCTGAAATTGCTAGCTCAGTAATTCACACGTTGCTTCTTCAAATCAATCCGTTAAGAGATAGAATTGCACCTTTGTGAAATACATTTCAATCCGTTAGATTGAAACTCGAGCTCTAATTTGAATTCTTTATCGTTTCATGCCAGTCTTCCGTTAGAGAGAACTCGCACTGACTTGCCATATGTCTTCATCCCATTCTTTCTAGTTTTCTGGCATGTTGCAGAGTGCACGCGATACAAGGTTGGTAGATTTGTAGAATTACCCTGAAGTGGCAATTGACTTATTGCAGCTTTGCATTGGAAGACTTTGTCATTTTCTTCATAATTATGTGTCTTGTCAATGCATTAATTCTTTTTGTATTTGTCTCATTAATGTTCCTGCAAAAAGTAACACTAAAAGCAAAGATACCTTTTTACCTTAAAAGGTAAGGTCAGCAGCATTGACAAACTAAAAGTAACTTAGCTGAAAGATAAAGCGTAAAACACACAGCTGAACCAAAATCTAAATATCAAGTGTTTTGAGTGAATAATATTAAGTCAGCGACGTAAGTGACTACTCAGCCCAGAAACTACTCAAAGTCAGACTAAATAGCTAGGTCAGCGGAGACTTGAAATTCTACCCTCGAATTTACTAACTCCCTTACAACCATAGACTATTTATTCTAACATCATTATTAATTTAACTGTCTCATTCTTAACTTAATTATTATGAACAAAACTTAAGCACAACTGAGTCAAACTCGTGCTTGGTTCAACAGTTACAAATAATTATGTAGGATTAATAAGAGCCATTAGGAGTCATTTAATTTAGTAGATTAAGAGTCGCTTTGTATGGATATAAATATGTGGCTGTACGGAAGAGTAAAATAGTTTTTGTATATGATGATGAATATTTGAATAAGATGCGTCTTATTATTTTTCTAAATTTTCATAGAGGTTGAGATTTCTAGAGTTTTTGAAAGCCTAATTATCTTAGATATTGTGATTTCTAAGGTGGTTAGAAGGATCGATTTCCGTTGAGGTTGCGATTTCAATGGATTCTGATTGTTTATCTCTTTTCGTTCCTTCCGCTGGATCAGTTGGTATCAGAGCCTAACGACAATGGAGATTGCTGAAGAGGACGGGACCCGCAATATTGCATCAGTTTCATAGCCTAACGACAATCGAAGTACAACTCCATCGTAGGAGGGACCGAGATTATCGAAGAGGGGGAGACTAGCAATCTTGCATCAGCGAGGATCATGTCTATCATTTTTATTTTTGTTCTCTACTTTTTTACATTAAAGTTATAGAAAATATATATAAAAAGAAAAAAAAGTTTAGGATTTTTCTTGTTTTTCATTAAGTTTTTTACTTATCAATAAGAAATTCGAGGACGTATTTTGATCAAGAGGGGGAGAATGATGTAGTGTAGAGAGAGTCAATGTATTTGGAGTTTTAATAGTCATGTAGGTTATAAATAATTATGTAGGATTTATAAGAGTCATTAGGAGTCATTTAATTTTGTAGATTAAGAGTCGCTTTGTATGGATATAAATATGTCGCTGTACGGAAGACTAAAACAGTTTTTATATATGATGATGAATATTTGAATAAGATGTGTCTTATTATCTTTCTAAATTCTCATAGAGGTTGCGATTTCATGAGTTTTTGGAAGCCTAATTATCTTAGAGATTGCGATTTCTAAGGTGGTTAGAAGGATCAATTTCCGTTCAGGTTGCGATTTCAATGGATTCCGATTGTTTATCTCTTTTCGTTCCTTCCTCTGCATTAGTTCGTATCATAGCCTAACGACAATGGAGATTGCCAAAGAGGCCGGGACCCGCAATATTGCATCAGTTTCATAGCCTAACGATAATCTAAGTATAGCTCCATCGTAGGAGGGACCGAGATTATCGAAGACGGGAGACTAGCAATGTTGCATCAGCGAGGATCATATCTATCATTTTTATTTTTATTTATTACTTTTTTACATTATAGTTATAAAAAATATATATAAAAAGAAAAAAAGTTTAGGATTTTTCATTTTTTTTCTTTAAGTTTTTTTATTTATCAATAAGAATTTCGAGGACGTATTTTGTCCAAGAGGGGGAGAATGATGTAGTGTAGAGAGATTCAATGTATTTGGAGTTTCAACAGTCATGTAGGTTACAAATAATTATGTAGGAATAATAAGAGCCATTAGGAGTCATTTAATTTAGTAGATTAAGAGCCGCTTTCTATGGATATAAATATGTGGCTGTACGGAAGAGTAAAACAATTTTTATATATGATGATGAATATTTGAATAAAATGCGTCTTATTATTTTTCTAAATTCTCATAGAGGTTGTGATTTCTAGAGTTTTTGGAAGCCTAATTATCTTAGAGATTGCGATTTCTAAGGTGGTTACAAGGATCGATTTCCGTTGAGGTTGCGATTTCAATGGATTCCGATTGTTTATCTCTTTTCGTTCATTCCTCTGCATCAACAAATTTTCAATGAAATATAAGATTTCTACTAGGTTCGTACCAGATATCTACCATTTACCTAAAGATATCGAAGAGTTGAAATTTTTTTTTTTGAAAAAGTATATCACAATGGATGGCGTTTCGAAGATAAAAATGAGACAAATTTGAAGCGGCATATCAAAAAATAACGGTTTGAGAGATAATGATAAAATAAGATAAAAAATTAAAAAAATGTTAATAGTGTGTAAATAGTGTACGTGAACATTAGCATGAATAGTAGAGAGCATGGATGAAACGTACAACTTTAATTTTGAAATTTGATTGGTTAGAGAAAGTTAAAATATTGGGATGGAAGAAAACTTTATTTTTAGTACATATTTGTAAAAAGCCCTCTTTTAAACTAATCTTCTTTGTTCACATGGAATTTGAGACTCGAAATTGATATCTTAATGTGCAATAATTTTAGCTGAAAAAACAACAAAATATAAGTGGTTATTTCATGATATATTTTAGAAGCCTGTTTTTGTGATTCTTAATTAAGACACTCAGTTAGCAATATAGGTTGAGTAAGTTGGAGGAGAATAAGGTTTGAATTCTACTAAACACACTAGTTGAAAGGGGTGAGAAGTCTTAACCGTAACTAAGTCCCAAATAAAATCATTTCAATAAAAATACTTGTAAATATTATAAAAAAAATAAGGATTTAGATTGATACTTCAATCCTTGTGGTATATATTTATGTTGTATTTTTAACTGATATAGAGTACAGATCTAACATGCTCTCCTTACATAAATCCTAGACAAACAAACTTGTACATTTTTCAATTTGGCAAATATTTTAAAAATCGAGTTTTTCTCATTTTTATTTAAAAATATTAAAGTGTATTTTGATTTTTTTTGTGATATATACTCACAATATATGGTGTTTCATAAACTAATAGAGAAAACCTAATGGCTTGCTTAGTTTAAAAAATACTATTATATTTTTATTTTCTTATTTTTTTTCCTTTTTCAAATTTTTTATTTTACATTTTCTAAAGAAAAATGAAAAAGAATGAGTTTTTCATGTTTCTTTATATAAGATGGTGGCATATACGACGGAAGTAGAGATGGTGGACGTGAAAAATTAAGGCCCTATTCTTTTGGACTATAATTTAATTTAGTTCAGTTTAATTCAGTACAGTTCAGTTCAGTTCAGCTATACGTAGTTATAAATTTACACTAAAATAAGTTTAGTTCAGTACAGTTCAGTGCAACTATGTGTAGTTATATACACTGAAATAAATTTAATTTAGTTCAGTTCAACTTAATTCAGAACCTAAGTTGGACCTAGTTGGTAGGGGCCTCTATAAAATTATAAATGCAAAAAAATGTGAATTATAATACGTAAATATATTATAAAAAATAATAATAAACATTAATTAAAAAAAAGTTGAAAACATATAATTTTAGTTAATTCTCACCTAATAAAAATTTCATTATAGGTACAAAATTTATTATAAAAACTTTATTTTAATATGAAGAATTGCGGAGTTTTTTTTGGCATAAAGTGCACAACTTTTCAATTTAAGATACAAAACGAGATTTACATGGTGAGACACTTTTGATTTACAATAGTTTTTACCAACTGAACTGATTATTATGGATTAACTGAACTGATTATTATGGATTAAGAAATCGAAAAGTATACTTTAGACACCGCCTGCGTGGAATCGGACAGGGGAAAAATTGACATTGAACGATTGGTAAATCATCCAACAACTAGCAAAATGGGGGTCTGGAACTAGAACGGACTAGACGGAAAATTTTAAAAGAATAGTCAATTTTTTTATATTTGTTATATTGAGGTTAATCTGCATATTAAATAATTGCAATTTATGAAGTAAAATTGGAAAAACAAAGTACCAATTTTTAATTTTCATTTAAACAATAGTTCCAATCTAGATGGATCCCCTTAATTGTTAGTTCATTGCTTTATATACAGTAGTTTTGAGTAATAATGTTGAAATAATTTCAAAAAATATTCAACTTGCATATATGGGCTTAAATTAAGCATGGCCAATTACTAACAATAATAAAATTAGGTTGTTCCAAACTTGCCACGGGACATACCATTAAGGGATAAACTGTATTAATTTTATCAACTTTACATGTAAAATGAAACACTTGAGAACTGTGACAAATTTGAAACACAACATATGCGATGCGTTCCACCTAAGTTTTATTAGAATACCATAAAAAAACGATACAAGATACATCAAATTAAGAATCGGAAAAGTTCAAAAATATGCAAAACAAGATGCATCAAATTAAAACTGAATGTATACATCAGATCAAACATACAACCAAAGATCACAAACTACAACGTTAATCTTACACAAACCAACGGTCAGATCTAATTTATTGAAACCTAATTATTACATCAAAGTCAAACCATTGAGATGGGCACAGCTATTCTTACCCGTTTCCGACAGTGACGGCGAAGAAGACGGCGAAGAAGCGGAAACAACGGCAGCTAAACAGCCTTCACTCCAAGATCTTCTAATCGGATACTTTACAGATTTAGACTTTGATTTTGGAATTCGGTGTGGGCAAGTTTCTTTATGAAGAGCGCACTTGCAGTTCCGATGGTACGGCCGTTGTTCAATACCCATATCGCCGCCGGACAGGCATCCTTCGTAGACGTACCGGAAAAACCCATCGGCGGCGCCAGCTGCCATGGCGGAGATATTTGGTTGGAGAGCTTTTGTTGGCTTTGGCTGAAAAAGGAAATGGTAAGTACAAGGACAAGTTAGGGGGGTTATTTATAAGGGGGTGAAAAGTGTGGGGACATGACACGAGGGGTGATGGGTAAGTCAGCGAGTTAAGTGCGTGGCGGAGGACGCGTCAATGCCGCTAGTCAAGAGGGAGGGACTCAGTTTATGGGCAAAACGTGTCGCGTTATGTGTTTCACTCTTTGCTGTCTATAAGCATCTTTTATAGATGCTTTATTCAATGCTTTAATGCAATGTTATCCGTACTGTATCAGCCGGTTCAACCGATTTTATCGTGAATCGGTTATGGTTATGGTACGATTTACATAAAAATTGGTTTAGTAAAAAACTGGAGAAAACTGAATTGAACCGGGAAAAAATTGATAAACCGGCGTATCGGTTTAAACTCGGCTTTCTCAAAATCCTTCTGGCAATATATAAAAATGTTGCTAAAGATACAGAAAAGCGTTGCTAAAGACTTAAAAGGGTTGCTATAGACTCAAAAGCGTTGGTAAAGACCTAGAAAAGGGTTGCAATAGCCACTGGAAACTCTAAATAACATATATTTCTTTCCATAATCCCTCTAGCAACACACAGAAGTGTTGCTAAAGACTTAAAACGTGTTGCAATAACTACTAGAAACTATAAATAATATATATTCTTTGTAAAATAAAAAAACTGGTAAAACCACCAATAATACTGATAAAATCAGGTTATACCGCGTACCATTGACCTTGCTAGTATGAGGCCCGGTCCGATATTGATAACATTGCTTTAATGCATTTTAGATATTTGATCTTGTCCTGGAAAATCTATTGTTCTGTACTTTATAGTGATTTTGTTGTTCTCTCAATTTTCAAAGAGTATCAATTTACTTCCTGAATGTCACATGTCAGCTTTACCTGTTTGACTTTTGAAAGACGTCGTTTTTCTGATTTTTACCCTTCAATTAGAAGTTGACATGTGGCGTTTGAGAGCAAAGTGATGCACTTTTTAAAAGTTGAGGAAGTCATGAAATCACTTTAAAAATTCAGGGGACAATAAGTTTTTCATACAAATTCATGTACCTAAAAATATATTAGGCATTTATCATGAAAAAAAATATATTAGGCTTTATTCTATTATTATTCTTATCAGGGAAGTAAAAATAGATATTTGATTAAAAAAATAAATCTTTAATATGCATCATAATTTTGAATATAGTTTATTTAATATTTCATAAGCATAAAATTAAATATAAGTTTGAATAATTAAATTTATAATATTTTAATAGAGGGGTTGAAGTTCAGTAAATTATTTAATTTTATTGTTATTATAATATTTTTAAGAAAATGTGGCTAGTTTTTTAAAATGTCATGTCTACCTTTTTAAAATTTTTTTTTGCCTCGTGTGGACTTATAATAATAATAAGGGAAAAACACCTAAATAGATCAACTTGTGCAAAATAATAATCAAAATGCCACAAGAATATGCTTGTAACTTATTTAGAATATTTTGAAATATTATTAACCAAACTACGCTCTCCATATAAATGTTTGAATTATAAACGACTTTTTCTTCTTCACCACCCAATTCGCTCCACCTGAAGTCCAACAGAAACTGTTGTGTGCAATTTGGCATCTATCGCTCTACCACGGTTTGTCAGGGAAACAGTCAGTACGAACATTATTTAGATTATTAAAGTTTCCTTTCACTTCAGAAACTGTTGGGTGCAATTTGAGTTTTTCTTAATTTTTTCTTTCACTTCAGGGGACCCCATTGGAGTCGCATCCTTCAAAGCTTGTTGGGAGTAGAGGTTCAAAGAATAGATACTTTGACTTTGATAAACTAGTTGAGGTTCGTATCATTAGCATCATCAGCATCATCAGCAACTTTCTTGTTTGTAGGCTGAGATTTATCTGAATAATTTGCCAATTAACTTCAAATTGTTTCTTCCTGTGGAGCAGGTTACAGAAGTAGTTACTGCAAATCTGAACAAAATAACTGATGTTAATTACTATCCGGTTGAAACTGCCAAAAGGTCAAATCTTAGACATAGGCCAATTGGCATTGGAGTTTAGGGTCTTGCAGATGTATTTATTTTACTCGGCATGGCATTTGATTCACCTGAGGTACATCTACACATTCTCTTTGAATGGTGGATTGCTTGGATTGTGGAATAATTGTGACCTAATATTTGTTGAAATAAATTGCAGGCTCACGAATTAAACAAGGAGATATTTGAGACCATTTATTATCATGCTCTTAAATCTTCTTCAGGTATAGCAGAAAAGGATGGTCCCTATGAAACATATGATGGAAGTCATGTTAGCAAGTTATGATGTCTTCATTCTGCTTGTGCCTTAATTATGATGCTCTTTTATCCCAGTGTATACTGTGCTTTCTCTGTGAGTTGATATGTTTCTTATTTTTGCAAGGTCATGAGTTTGTATTTTGAATTGAATTATGGATATGTGAATTGAAAAGGCTTGTGAGCATTGGAAATATGGATGAACTGCTCTATGTTGGATAGAGAAACTTTGGAATATTGTTAAATCTAGGGTTTGAGATGGATTGAAATCATTCATTTGGATAGGCTCTTCTTATTTATTCTGATTCACACTACTAATTTATCAGCACAACGGCTGTTGTTGCCAAAATTATAGTCAGAAGCTATTGACACACTATTCAGATTAATATTTGCTTGTATAAGTTTTGGTTGAATTAGTCATATATCAGAAAAATATCAGAAAAATATTTGATATATATCTGTTATAATTCTAATATAAGTCTCTTTATATTTGCAATGCTCATTGAACTGTTATATATGTACTATATATCTATTTCTGCTGCATTTTTTTTGTTTCAACACTGACTTGGAAATTCTTTTATATCTGTTATACATCTATTATATATCTACTACAAATCTGTTATACATCTACTACAAAAACTGTCATATATCAGAAAAATATTAGAATTATATCAGAGTTATATCAGATACGTATCTAATATATTTCTGATATAATTCTGATATATATCTGTTATATATCAAACATAATCGTTATTGTTCTTTCCATCTGTAATTTTTACTTTTCATCTGCAATTTTTTCTCACTAAAACAATTTCGAATTGATTTTGAGCAATTGAATAGGAATTCTGCTGTGTTTTTTTTATTTCAACACTGAGTTGGATGAACATCTACTACAAATCTGTCATATATCAGAAAAATATCAGATACGTATCTAATATATTTCTGATATAATTCTAATATAAGTCTCTTTGTATTTGCAATGCTCATTAAATTGTTATATATCCGATATATATGTTATAAGTCTAATATAAGTCCTTTATAAGTCTGATATAAGTCTCTTTGTATTTGCAATGCCCGTTGAACTAATATATATCTATTATTAATCTGTTATAAGTCTGTTAACAGAAATATATTAGATTTATAACAGAATTATATTACATTTGTAACAGGTCGAAATTTTTTGGGAAAAAGTCTATTACAATGGATGGCGTTTCGAAGATAAAAATGGGACGAACAAAAAACTATAAAAGTAGCATGTCAAAAAAATGAACGGTTTGAGAGATAAGTGCAAAATAAGCCAAAAAAATAAAAAAAAACCTTCCATAATCGCATGATATATGTAACAAACAGTAATGCGCGTATGGAGGTAATTAACGAAACTAAAAATGGCATGAAAGTCATGATTTCCTTGTTGGGATATTTTGATATTTATTTTGGATAAATGAGTCATAAGTAACAGATTATTTTGAGAAATTGGGTCATAAATGACAATTTCCCTAATAATAAAGGAAAACCTTATCACACCCCACCCAAGTATGGACTCGAACATGCGATCTCTAGGATCACAGCTTCAAGGCTCAACCACTAAACTAAACCTTTACCAAAAATGTCATATCTACATTACCACTTCATCGATGTAAATTTCTATTTAACTAATCACATCCTATAATTCACATTCTATTTAAAATGCTCTCAATTTATTATCATTTTCGTGTCTTTCATTTAATTTTGACTTGTTACAATATTTTAGTTTTCTCTTCTACTTTTTTCGATTTCTCTAATAATCTTTAGTTTCTGTTCCTAAAAATATATCACATGTGATTTTTTTCATGTGAAAAAATAAAATAAAAGACATAATATGGGACACCATATCCGGAACAAATTTTTTTAAACTCATATCCATTTAATCTTTTCGTTATACAAGTAAAATGTTTTTAACCAGTGAACTAAACAAATAAATTATTCTTAAAAAAACATATAAATTATATTTACCTTTTACCAATTAATATTGCTTAATACATCAACAACATCCTCAATTTGATAAAAAAATTTATTGTCTCTCTAAACTTTGGAAGTGTCCCCGCAGCTACCTCATCAATGCACCATTTTCTTCCCTAAATATCACGTATCAGCTTTTGATTGGAGAGAGAAAATCTTAAAAACTGATAGCTTTGAAAAGTCAAACCAACCAGTAGCTGATATATGACATTCAAGGAGAAAAGAGATACACTTTTTAAAAATTAAAGTAACCGAAAAAACACTTATAAAATTATAGAAGGAAACAAATTTTTTAGATAAATTAAAGATATTATTAATGTATTAATCAATTAATTTCATTTCAATATTATATTAGTAGTATATGTGACTGTGATATTCTTTTTAATTTTTTATTATTCCATCAGGCATTTTTTGAACCGAAAAAGGCGTGTCAGTTCAGCAAAAGTAATTAGTAAGAGAAAGAATTTTCACCCAAAAAAAAGTAAGAAAATGAATACAAACACCATTTAAATAAGATTAAGGCTTTTTTTCTTTTCAATTCCCAAATTTAAATTAAACTGAACTGAATTAAAATTATTTAAATTAAACTAAATTTAAATGAATTAAACTGAATTAAATTTATTTTAGTGTAAATTTATAACTATGCATAATAAAATTGAAGTGGACTGAACTAAACTGAATTGAATTAATCTATTTTAAATTGTAATCCAAAATAACATGGGTTTAGTTACATTGGTTTAATGGGTAATTAACTATAGCCGATACCCAAATTACTTTTGCAAAATGGTGGCAGTAAATTCAAGTAGTTGGGTCGGTGTTGTTTTCTTGTGATTTGTGTTGTATTCTGCACACCGACACGTAACCAAAAATAATAACCAAAATTGGTTGAGAAAAATTAAATGTGTGTGATACATTGCAACTTTCCAACAAGACACGCATAGCATAGGTTACCTCATAAGACAACATTGTATTTTGTTTTTTTTTTCTTATTCTACTTTTTATTGGACTTTTTTCACTTCATCGGTGAATCCTATGATATTTTTGGATTAACACCAAATATACCATTAGGTATTATAACTAATTAATTATTTATTTCTAACTTGTAAATAATGTTTTTAGGGATTAATATATAATAGCTTACCATGTTCGTCACATGTTAATAATTTGCCAATTTACACTATGATTATTTGTAGGGTTAAGGTTTGATTATCTTATGGATTAACTGAGTCTTGAATAATAAGAACTTGTTATTGTATTCTATCCTACCAAATCTTTCCAACTTTATGTTATACTAGAAGAATCCCCTCCTGTTGCTTGACGACATATGTTGACTCGATATTTTACAGATATCAAGTGGAACAGCCACGTAAGATCAAAGTACCAGTCGGCCTCGTAGCTGGATCACTGTTCGGCTAGTTAAGCGAAAGAGTCAAAGTCACACCGACATGATTAAGAGATGGAGTCCGGTTATAACTCCCCTTCCTAAATAGATAAATGGGAATAATATCCTTTCCTAAACGAATAAATAAGAAGAAACCTCTTATAGAGGAAATCGTGCCTAGATAGGATCATTGCCTGATAAAGACTCCTCACCGCCAATATAGGAAATACACTCCTATCATGACAAGGTAACTACACATTATAAATATGGGGTTACCCCATAACTCAGATATCACGTTCTAACCCTAAAACTCTCTCTCTTTTCTTTGCCTCCTCTTTATCACCGTCGCTTACTTAAGCATCGGAGAGGTTACGCCGGTTACACGGCTAGTCACTTTGACGCCTTTTCTGTCTTGCAGCCAATATCTCCGGCGAAGGCAGTTTCTCTTTCTCTCTATGAAGGTTAGTCCAAGGAACCCATTCTTTGAGCAATCTTTCAGTGGTGCGGTGAACGTGGACAAATTTACTCGCTCTGGCGAGAATTTGTCTTCCGACGAACACAAAACTCCAACCAGATGGATAATAATCAGAACGTTGATCAAACAGCCAACGACAACCCAAATGACTCTAGGACGACAATCAACTCCCAATCAACCGCAGCAGCATCCATCTCCGCCACTATTCTGGCTATAGATTCCGTCGTAACACCACCGGTTCACTCTGTAACAGGAATGACGTTCTTCAAAAGTTTTGCTCAACGCTATCAAGTATCTCCTGAAGATCAAAATTAGCTGTGGAGAAACCTATTTGGAGTGATGAAGGAAGGGATGGTTGTGTTAGATATGATGTATGCCCTTAAGGCAATTAGAGCGATATATCTTAATTATGTATTGGTACAAACAATTTGTTTAATTAATAAAGGCATTTAATCTTTTGTTTATATCGATGTGTTCATATATATTGTGACTGGTTAAAATATATTCATTAATATCTTTGTACAAAGGTCCTTGACATAATACATAGCATGAAATGATAGATATTATAGTGGGATTATGTGTAGTGAGACCTGCTTCATGTGCAATATATTCCCAATAATAGTTCCATCAAGAAAGGATATTGATCGAGCAGTAAGACTAGCATATGGTCAATTGCCTTGGAAAGGGTCGAAGCAATTAACCTCCTAAGATTGAAGGTGGTACCTTGAGTTTGACACATGGATATATCTAGAAGATATATTGGAGACCGCAGTAAGATAAACACTTGGTATATATATCAATGTGTTAGTGTTTATCTTCATGCAGTAGCTTTGCGAATATCCTCATACTTGATATATTAGTTACCTTGTGTGGTACTATTGATATACTTTGGGTCATACCTATTCACTCATTAATTTAGAGTGCCATGGGTGATTACGGGTATAGTAATGACAACACGTTGGTAAGCTATGTAGTCAGAAAGAATCCATCGCTCCAGATATATTAAGGAGTTTTTACCTGGCCGCTTATTGAAGTGATAATTACTATAAACCTCTGATCAGAGTATGTGATTGATAGAAATAGTTTCTAGTCGAACACATTATGGTAAAAAGTAATATACTTTAGAAATAAGTAAATAACTGGGATAGCTTGGAGCAAACTCACTATTGGTGGGTTAACACTTTAATCAAACCCAACAAACCAGATGGTACTGATATTAAAGAATGGAAGGAGTTCATCGCATTGGGCAACTATTGCATTAACCAGGATTAAGTCATAAGCACAAATGACGTTCTGAGTAATGGGGGATGGTAGACCCTTGCTAGAGGCGTACTACAGTCGTTTAAGGAAATTAAGTTCTATTCACGGTCTAGAACCTCGAGCCAATAGTTCCTATAGAACAAGGATTGGTTAAGCCTTAACAGCTCAACACTTCTGGATCCTATAAGGTCACACACATTGAACTTTCATCGGATTGAGTAAAGAATTAATAGACTTGATCTGTTACGAAAATCTTAAAGGGATGGTTGAACTATTGCCTGGTTAGACCAGAGATTTTATTTATTGACCAGTAACTAATTTTATTAGGGTCATAAATAAATTAAAGAGTTGATTAAAATGATTAGATCATTTTATGGTTAAGTCAAAAATTTATTTTGACCAGTAACTAATTTTATTAGGGTCATAAAAAAATTAAAGTGTTGATTAAAATAATTTGATCATTTTATGGTTAAGTAAGAAATTTATTCTGACAAGTAACTAATTTTATTAGGTTCATAAAAAAATTAAAAGAATGATTTGATCATTTTATGGTTAAGTAAGGAATTTATTTTGACCAGTAACTAATTTGATTAGGGTCATAAATAAATTAAAGTGTTGATTAAAGTGATTAAATCATTTTATGGTTAAGCCAAAAATTTATTTTGACTGGTAACTAATTTTATTCGGGTCATAAAATAAATTAAAAGAAAGAAGGATTAAATTGAATCTCATATTAAATTCGCATTTAATCCTGCATTTAATCTCGCATTGAATTGGCATTAAATCCACATTAAATTCGGGGAGCCTTTGCTTTCCCTATATAAAGCTAGCTCATATTCTTCATTTCTTGCACTATATCTTTCTATAAGCTCTAACTTGAGATTTTAACACATTTTCTCAATGTAAACTTAAAAGATAAAATTAAGGAGTCCATTTGTTTAATATTTTGGGTGGGTTTTGGAGTGGTCTAGCAGCTACTCAAAACTCTGCGATTCTTCTTCATTGGGAGGTTTCAGTTGGTGGGGTTCATGTGGATACTCATAGAGGCTATCCTATACTTGGAGGCTTGTGTAAGAAGGTTCTTCTAAAGCACGTTTCAACTGGTAAGTCCTCTAATTCTCTTTTAATTATTAAGTCCTTTTATTAAACTTTTTTAAGGCTTAATAATTATTATGCCTAGGTTATTATGCACGCTTAATTTATTTTATATTTAAATTATAACTTAGAGTTATAACATGTCAAATATAAAATATTTATGCTAGGATATAATTTAGAATTATGGTACGCTTAGTCTATGTATGTTAATCTAAGTATAGAATTAATTTACCTAAGGCTTTAATTAATCTATATACAACTAATAGGAGTTCCTGAGACAAGGGACAAAATTTTGAATTTCCGCCATGCTTGTTATATATGTTCAAAGTGACTGTCAGTTCCCAACAATGGTATCATGAGCCTGCCTATTTAATGCATAATTAAGTTAGAAACAAACTGAATTTTATTTTCTATATGAAATAATTTAAAGTTTATTCTAATTTTTGGAACAATAGATGAACTTGGACTTTTATTTCAAAGGTTAAAAAATAGATATAGATAATTTCGAATAAGCCTCCTCAACTTATTCAAACTTATCAAAGACTCAATAAATTATATAAATTACATGGGTTATAGATGCCTTTAATTTACATGAATTAAAAGAGCGAAATTTATTAGTTCAAGAGAATCCATGTTTCTTCAAGCTCGTACCCGTATCTGTTCTGGCAAGATTTGGACAAGGTGTCTACTCCTCATAGGGCACCTTTCCTACTTGGGAATATATATCGGTGCAGCTTGAGTTAACAAAGAGGGGACTAATATGGACTGATTTATTTCTAGTATATAAGATGGTTCTTATATATGTTTCTATAACAAAGTAAATATTAAATTATTAAATAAAAGCTTAAAGGAAATGCAATATAAATATAAAAAATAAAAATGTTAATTATTTTGCATATAATCTAGGTTGATAGAATAATTATAATAAAGAGCTTGAACCCACCTAAGGTTAGACCTTATATATTAATTCTAGAATTCCCTGAACTAATATAAATTATTATAAATATGTCCATCTAATAAATCCTAGATTGGGTGAGACGTTTAACACCAATAAAATTTCAAAGTAAATATATTAAGGCAAGTTATAATCTTCCTTACTCAAATTTATGATACGATCTTTTTCGGCTATAAAGTGTTGCGCAAAGCGTGCCTTTTGTCTACATCGACCGGTTATAAAAATTAAGATAAGGTCTGCCTTAATAGGAATGGGTAGTCTACCATAAAATTGGGGGCTAGCCGCAGGGCTGAGACACGTTCAAGGAGATGTTAATATAAGAGCACACGTCCCTTGGAGTTTGGGAATTGAAAAATCAGCAATTGCATGTGATGCAAATGGAATGGGATTCCAACTACAACTTACTAATATGGCTTGACTCATAAAATTGGGGGTCATGTAAGACTAGTTGTAGATGCTGCCTACTTGGAAATTTAGCTAGACTAGACTTTCCGAATTCAATAGAATGGTCTATTGTAAATTTTGAAAAATGGTAGGATAAATGTATTTAATTAAAAGTCCTTATATTAAATGCATATAATATATACTAAAGTCTAAGCAATAATTCTTTTCTTATATCTTGGTTGAAATTTTTATTTAAATACAAGCGTTCGTCTTGATGGCTAATTTTGATTGGCTCAAGCTTCAAAGGTTTGTTTAGAAATGTGAGGACAATCCTCAAAGCCTTTAGCTTGGCATGTATATTGTATAAGCCCGAATCTAAACAATATGATGCAAGCAATTCTGCTTAAAATAGATATGCATGAAATACATAAAGGAAACTATGATACAACACCTTGGAGGTTGTTAACATCCCTGTTACCTTATGTAGGTAGCTGGCAGGAGACAAGGATAAACATCAAGCCAGATGTTAGGGTCCATGTTACCTTAGCTACAAGGGCATCATGAAATCATGGACTTGAAAATCTGTCTTTACATCTTAGAGAAAGGATTTTCCATGGTGGAAAATTTGAACCAAAGTATTTTGATAGAAATTGGTAGGACCAATTAGTCAGAAATTTAAATGATTCATATCTCAAAGAAGTAAAGGGACATATGGTGTCTAGTTTTGAAGCAGGATAGAGCAGAGTGAAGAGAAAAGTAAAAAGAATATTGAGAATTTTGTTTAGGAGACAAAATGATTGTTTTCAATATGCAATATTGGAAATGAGATCTTCATTTCAATATGGGATATTGGAAATAAGATCAAAATGACTAAAGTCTCATAGCATGAGAAGATGAGGCTTGGAGTTTCAACTTCAAGATGTTTAATATTGAGAATTCCTACATCTCAAGGAAATTCTAAATTAGTATGGAATACCTAATTAGAATCGTATATCCATATGGAAGTATAGATATTGTTGAGAAGTAGTGTTTTAGCAAAAAGGAGAGTTATACCTACGGAAAATCATTAGAGCTTGATGGCTGCTATTGATGTAAGAACATGAAATTTCCATTTTGCTAAAATTTATAAAAGGACGAAATTCAATTGTCATTATAAAATATTGTTTCATGCTTCACAGAAGAGGGAATTTTATTCCAATTTGATAAAAGGTATTATCAAAGTTATGAATGATATTTTATTGTAATATGACAAATGTTATTTCGCAATTACAGAATCATGTCCTCAAATATAAAAATTTCTAAGAGAAAATTAGATAATGAGATATCTTTCTACTTATGGCATTATCGTTTAGGCCATATAAGCAAGGATCGCTTAACAAAGTTACATAAGCATGGAGACTTGGACCCAATAGACGTGGAGTCTTATGGTGACTATGAACCTTGTTTAAAAGGAAAAATGATGAGGTTACCCTTTAAAAAGGTGAACGAGCCACGAGTACATTGGAGCTTATACATACAAATGTAAGTGGTCCAATGAGTGTTAAGGCACTAGGAGGATACTCCTACTTTATAACCTTTATCGATGATTATTCACGGTACGGTTATCTGTACTTAATGAAGCACAAATTTGAAAGTTTTGAGAAGTTCAAGATATTGAGAAATTAAGTAGAGAAACAACTTGAGAAAAGTATTAAATCACTTCAATCTGATCAAGGTGGAGAATACTTAAGTCAAGAGTTTCATGATTATCTAAAGGAAAATGGAATAGTTCCCCAGTGGACCCCTCTTATACACCCCAATACAATGGATTGTCTGAAAGGAGGAATCAGACTATATTAGATATGATTCGGTCTATGATGAGCCAAGTAGATCTTAGTGAATCCTTTTGGGGATATGCACTAGAGAGCATAGTTTATGTATTAAACAGAGTGCCCTCTAAATCAATTGACTTTACACCTTACGAAAGGTGGTGTAATAAAAGACCATCTCAGAGTCACCTAAGAGTATGAGGCTATCCAGCTATAGTAAAGAGGATAGCATCAGATAAGCTTGACGCTAAATCTGACAAGTTTTTATTCATTGGATATCCAAAGGAAACTATTGGATATTTATTTTACCAACCAAAAGCACAGAAGGTATTTGTGTCTCAGAGTGCTGACTTTTTGGAAAAGGAACACTTACTTACAAAAGTAAGTGGGAGCAATATTGAACTGGAAGATCAAGAGGAAGAAATAGACAATTAACTGATTGACCCTGTTCTAGATACACAAGAAGGCATGATCCAAGAACAACCTGTCGAAACACAATCATTGCGAAGATCGGGTCTTGTTCATAAAGGTCTTGAAAGATATGATTTTATTATCATGGATGATAGAGAACTATATCTCATGGAGGATGATAAACCAAGAACCTTCGATGAAGCAATGAAAAGCTCAGATTCTGATAAATGGCTTGAAGCCATGAAATCGAAAATGGATTCCATGTATGAAAACCAAGTTTGGAAATTGGTCGATGCACCAAAAGAAGTTATACCTATCGGGTGAAAATGGGTCTTCAAGAAGAAGACTGACATGGACAGTAGTATAATTACCTATAAGGCAAGGTTGGTTACAAAAGGTTATAGTCAACGTAAAGGTATTGACTATCATGAAACTTTCTCACCGGTAGCATGCTTAAATCCATCAGAATACTCCTCATCATTGCTGCTCAACATGATTATGAGATCTGGTAGATGGATGTTAAAATGGTGTTCCTGAATGGGGATTTGGACCGAGATGTGTATATAACACAGCCTGAGGATTTTACATCTCAGAATGGCCCAAAGGTATGCAAACTGAAAAGGTCCATTTATGGACTTAAGCAAGCATCCAGGAGTTGGAATATTAGGTTTGATCAGACAATCCGTGAACTAGATTTCTGTCCAAACATAAATGAGCCTTGTGTTTACAAGAAGGTTAGTGGGAGTGCAGTCATTTTTATTAGTATTATATGTTGATGACATTCTGCTAATAGGAAACGACATCTCTCTTCTTCAAAGTATTAAAATATGGTTGTCAAGAAAGTTCTCCATGAATGACCTTGGAGAAGCAGCATTTATACTAGGTATAAATATCTATAAAGATAGATCCAAGAGTCTGTTAGGTCTTTCTCAAAGTACATATATAGACAAGGTACTGAATAGATTTAGCCTTGATCATTCGAAGAAAGGTTATCTTCCAATGACAAAGGGAATAAACCTATCTAAGACTGAGTGTCTGAAGACAGCTCAGGAAAGAATGCGCATAAAGGATATATCCTATGCACCCCCGATAGGATCTATCATGTATGTTATAATATGTACTAGGCTAGATGTCTCTCAAGCCTTGAGCTTTATGAGTAGATATCAATCAGATCCAAGTGAAAAACACTGGATGGCCGTCAAGGTAGTTTTCTTAAGTAATTGAGAAGGACTAAAGATGAGTTGTTGATATATGGAGATGGTGACCTCACAATTAGAGGTTACGCTGATGCGAGTTTTCAATCTGATAAGGATGACTTTAAGTATCAGAAAAATTTTATATATGTGTTTAATGGAGGGGCACTATGATGGAAAAGTTTCAAGGAGGAAACTACTGTTGATTTAACCATAGAGTCTGAGTACATTGCTGCCTATAAAACAGCAAAACAAGCTGTCTGGTTAAAGGGATTTATTGGTGATCTCGGTGTGGTGCCTGCGATTGTTGATCCAATTACTTTGTATTATGATAACAATGGTGCTATAGCTCAAGCAAAGGAACCACGGTCTCACTAGAAAAATAGACATGTACTTAGAAAGTATCATATAATCAGGGAGATTGTTGATGCTAAGATAATAAGATTAGAATATGTCCCAACTGATCAAAACCTCGCGGATGGTCTGACAAAGCCATTGACGCAAGACAAACATGACCAGCATGTGAAAGCATATGTAGTAAGACATATGGCTAATTGGCCTTAGTGCAAGTGGGAATTTGTTAGATATGATGTACGCCCTTAAGGTAATTAGGGCGATATATTAATTATGTATTGGTACGAAAAATTTGTTTAATTAATAAAGGCATTTAATCTTTTGTTTATATCAATGTGTTCATATATATTTTGACTGGTTATAATATATTCATTGATATCTTTGTACAAAGGTCCTTGACAAAATACATAGCATGAAGTGAGAGATATTATAGTGGGACTCTGTGTAGTGAGACATGCTTCATGTGCAATTATGATTATGTCTAAACTATCCCTAGTCATAGTTTCATCAAGAAAGGATATTGATGGAGCAGTAAGACTAGCATGTGGTCAACTCTCTTGGAAAGGGTCCAAGGAGTTAACCTCCTAAGACTAAAGGTGGTGCCTTGAGTTTGACACATGGATATATCTGGAAGATATATTGGAGACCGCAGTAAGATAAACACTTGGTATATATATCAATGTGTTAGTGTTTATCTTCATGCAGTAGCTTTGCGAATATCCTCATCAGATTAACTAAAGAATTAATAGACTTGATCTATTACAAAAATATTAAAGGGATGGTTGAACTATTACCTGGTTAGACCATAGATTTTATTTATTGACCAATAATTAATTATATTAGGGTCATAAATAAATTAAAGTGTTGATTAAAATGATTAGATTAAAATGATTAGATCATTTTATGGTTAAGTCAAAATGATTAGATCATTTTATGGTTAAGCTAGGAATTTATTTTGACCAATAACTAATTTTATTAGGGTCATAAATAAATTAAAGTGTTGATTAAAATGTTTAAATCATTTTATGATTAAGCCAATAATTTATTTTGACTGGTAACTAATTTTATTAGGGTCATAAAATAAATTAAAAGAAAGAAGGATTAAATTTAATCTCATATTAAATTCGCGTTTCACCATATCTTTCTATGAGCTCTGACTTGAGATTCTAACATGTTTTCTCAATGTCAACTTAAAAGATAAAATTAAGGAGTCCCTTTGATTAATATTTTGGGAGGGTTTTGGAGTAGTATAACAACTACTCAAAACTCTGCGGTTCTTCCTCATTGGGAGGTTTTGGTTGGTGCGGTTTGTGTGGATACTCATAGAGGCATCCTATACTTGGAGGCTTGTGTAAGAAGGTTTTGGTAAAGTACGCTTCAACTGGTAAGTCCTCTAATTCTCTTTTAATTATTAAGTCCTTTTATTAAACATTTTAAGACTTAATAATTATTATGCTTAGGTTATTATGCATGCTTAATTTATTTTATTTTTAAACTATAACTTAGAGTTATAACATATTAAATATAAAATATTTATGCTAGGAAATAATTTAGAATTATGGTACGCCTAGTCTATGCATACTAATCTAAGTAGAGAATTTATTTAGTTAAGGCTTTAATTAATTTATATGCAACTAATAGGAGTTTTTGGGACAACGGACAAAAGTTTGAATTTCCGCCATACTTGTTATACATGTTCAAAGTGACTATTAGTTCCCAACATGCTGGACACACAACAAGTGGACCACTCCACCACACGGATACCTTTATTCGTCCTATCACCCACTCGGTTGAGCCTTACAACGTCCACCTGGAGGGATCGTCCAACATCTACCAGGGTGAGCCATACCGCTCACCTGGAAGGGCCACACAACAACACCCATCAATACAGGCCTCTCAATGCCCACTCGGTAAGGCCGCAAAATGCCCACCCGAGTTAGAATGTTGCGATGGAACAGTGAGTCGGTACCCAATTAGCACAAAATAATGCCAACCTGGGCTCATCCTTTACAGACAAAAGTATGGAAGTTCCTTCATGGAAGGACCTGATGGGATGTCGAAAGCGCGATAAGAAGAATGGGCAGCACGGAATGAGCCTATATACGACACTCACCACCCACGCGGGCCTACTCCTTTAGGCTACTTCCACCAGGGTGGTACGTATCGAGGCCCTATTCAGTCCACTAGTCTCCTCCACCGCCTCTCAGCTTGCAGTTAAAACTCAAGAAGCTGAAGTACTAGAATGATCCTAAATTCTAGAAGATGTTCAAAGAAGGACTCAATGGCTATGCTGGTTCTCTACAAGAACCTCTGCTGGAAACGTCTGACTCTCGATTCAGCGCAGAGATTCTCGGGGAACCACTCAACTCCCGCGTGATGATACCATTCATTGACAAATATAGTAGTGATAAAGACCCCCAAACCCACATCCGGACGTACAAAAACAAGATGGACCTGGCATATGCCTCAGAAGCACACACCTGCAGGAACTTCCCAAACACATTGATTGGTCCAACAACCTACTAGTTTGACTCGTTGTCAGCCGAGTCCATAGATTCCTAGGATGACCTAAGATAAAAGTTTTGCACATAATACATCGGCTCCATTCCGGCAGGGACAACCACTCGTACTCTCAATGAGATCACTCAGATGCTGGATGATTCGCTTCACTCTTACATTGAATGATTCAATAAAGCTTGCCTGCAAGTGCAAGACCTGGATTATAGCATCGCTACGGAAGCCATGATTAGAGGCGCAAGGAACGAGGGGCTTAACATAGAGCTCGTCTAAACGCCACCTAAGAAGCTAGATCAAATGATTACCATTGCGAAGAACCTGATCGAGGTAGATGTGTTAGTCCCTGGTGAATGTTAATCTAGGGTCAGAGGGGGGTGAATGACCCTTGTTGTAGAATTTTTAGACTTTAAAAAGTCTTCGTGTAGCATGATATAAATGATTTGGATGCTAACTAGTGTAAGCTCCGAATAATGCAAATACTTAATATAAATGTGATTGAATGTAAAGTTCAGAGTTATAGAAATCAAACACAGATATTTTTATCCTGGTTTGGCCCTGCCTACCTCCAGTCCCCGGAGTTTCCTACTCCAAGCTTAAATCCACTAGTGATTAGATTTATTTTACGGGCATAAATCAAGCCTTTACAATTTGTCTCCGGAGATTTATTCTCCTCTGGATGTAGGATATACCACTAAAGACACCGATCTTCGGCTGAGTTCTTTGCGCGTTGTCTCCAAAAGATGACCTCTCTTTCGGACGTAGGATATACCACCAAAAGTACCAAATTATGGCTGAGTCCTCTTTCTTTAGCATGATATATCACTTAAACTCTACCCAAGTCTAAGCTGAGTCCTACAGGGATATACCACTCAAACTATCCTAGTTCAAGCTGAGTCCCAATCTCAATACTCACCCAAGTACAAGATTTTTACACTTTATTTTATCAAAGGGTTAGGTTTTTTGGATTCTTCAAGTTTATAAACTCACTTAAGAATCCTTACAAACAGATTGGATTGTTTGGTTCTTGGAGGGATTAAGTTGACTGATTGAATAGCTTGAAATCTCAATGTAATAGCTTTTGCAAAATTAACCAACATCTTCTCAACTTGTGAAGCTTCCCTTTTAGAGGCTTAGTGTGTGCACGAGATTTTATAGTCCCTCTTGTGAGATGATGATGACATATGCTTGATTTTATTCCTCATGATAAAAAATTCTTCTGGAAATTTTATTACCTGTATAAAATTCTCTACAAATTTTATTTTCGAAAGAATTCAGTTCGACCAGTCCGATAATGCGTCCGGTGGTAGCCCGGACCAATGATTCACAGCCAAAAAATAATTTAGTTCAAAATACCCATAAAAAAAGTCGAATAAACCTCCAATAATTCAGTTCTTCCTGTTGAATTTGCTTGTGGCCGGATTTTATTGATTTTTCCTCGATTTTGGGCTTGAATCATGCTGGCTTTTCAGACCTGTCAGAAGAACGAGGCCGCTGATGGCATCATCCATGTCGCTGGTGGCATGGCTTTCTACTGTAAAACAGCTGTGTGCCTTTTTGCTCGATATCCGACGGATAATTGATCTAAGGCAATTTCCACCAGATTTTAGCCTATATAAGGATCATTTCTCAGCCAAAACAAGGGTTTAACACTTCCACCTCTCAAAATCTTATGGAGATATTGAGCATTGTAGCTAGTTCTAGTGGGATAAAGTTTAGAAAAGGTAAGAGAAGAGGATTCAATTCATCTTTTTTTGGTTTTTCTCTACTAAACTCTCTAATATCTAAGTGAAATTTAAGTTTAGAAATCATGAAAGTAGGATTTAGAGCCTTAAATCACCCCTTTACTTCCCAAATCATCATTGGAGCTCCCCGAAGGTGTCATACGGATCACGAAGAAGTGGATTCACGGCCCCAAGGTAAAAATTCTGAGTCTTATAGCTCTTTGGCTTTCAATTTACTTGTTTGTTGAGTTTTAGTTGCTGTTTGTGCTTAGTTTTGGGTTTTTGGTTGCTTTTCGGCCAAAAATAGGTGCTACAAGAAACTAAAGCCGCCGGCGGTATTAACCATGCCGCCCTCAGCATCGTTGATACCGCTAGTGGCCTCATTTGCCCCCAATGGCCTTATTTTCTTATAGGACCCTTTCTTTATGGTATCTAAAATGTCATACAGTCTGCCTGTGTAACTGAGATCACCAACGGCATCAGTGATGCCACCGACGACCTCAGTCATATTGCTGGCGGTATTAGGTTTTGGACAACAGTTTGATTTTCATTTTTATTTCTGACCTAGTTTAATTTCTGAAGGTAGGATGTATAGTGTAATGACGAAGGTCCAAAACCTTCTAAAAATAGACCTCACCCCGTACCATGTGGCATTTTCACTAATAATCCGGTTAAAATAACAATCGACTCTAAAATTTGGATAAAAATTGAATTTTCCCGCGAACGCCATATAAATCTCATTTTTATCCATCCGACTAGGCTCCATAAATTGTAAATAAATATGCCATGTTCACGCTAACTCGGGACATGTTTTGTTTACTAAGTATGCACTTTACGTGATATACCTCGTACAATGTGCCGTATTTGTGTTAACCATTTTGTACAGGTAGATATAGGATAGATTAATGCTAGGCCTTCGGGTATTTTATTTATTATATAGACAAATGTATAGGTATTTGGAAAGCTGTGTAATTATTATTTTACTTTCCGCATTTTATTTGTTGGATAACTGTAATAATTATTTATTTCCTACTTTGGATGCTTGACAACGTGCGAACACAACATATAAATCGAAAATACTAAATAGGGTGGATTAAAACCAAATGAGAAAGAATGAAACTTTTAACTTGGCCTGATGTAAAATAGGTAACATCATCCGAACTCAGAATCTCTACTTAAGGTATGGTCTACCACTCGGTGGGAAAATTGTACCTAAATTTCCCGATTGAGCTAAACCGGGTGGTGACTCTATTTTAAGTACGGGATTTCGATCTTATATCTTTTGAATATTAAAGTACGCAAAACTATTTTCAAAATCACCATCATTGCCCATTATGTTTCAAGAGACTGGTCCATCGACCCGGCTTCGCGGCCCGTCCGAAATGTCATCCGCTCATAGTGGCGACTCTGCTGGGGAATTTGTCTCTTTAAACTTGAACCTAAAATTTTTAGTAAGTTTAAAAAGATTTTGATGATGTATTGAAATCATTGGCCAAATTAAAACTTCATTCTAACATTTTATCCTTACGCGAGTAGATAGTTCAGTAATTTTAGGTACCCTATTTTACCCGAGAAGCTCGCGAAAGTATCACTCATGCCTTGTTTTGAATTGAGGATGCCTAGTGAGTGGATCACTCATTTCAACCAACACGTGAACTCCTGTGATCGCATCTATTTGTGGAGTGGTTGAGTAATGTGTAATCAAGGTAAATGAGAACCTTCTACATCAACAACCTTATACCAAAGCCGCGCTAGAAAAAGCCTTAGCACTTCATTCCTTTAGGACTACCAAAACAATGAAAATAATTGGGATGCACTTCTCTTGCCATTTTCGATGAAGAAGCTAAACTTCGTCTGTCTAAGGAGGTGTTACACGGGAGTCATAAGGTTGGAAGAGGGATGCTTTGTATGCTATGTGCTACGTACTGATGCATCACCCATACATCGGCTTCAAGACCCAAAATTCAACCAACTTACCCTTACCGATCTTCATTCATGGAAGAGGTTTACCAACATCCGTACAACTTCTTTTGTACCCCGTTGGGTCACGATATATCACTATGCATGATGACAAGTACAAATGTCCCACAGATGTTGGAGGGATAAGCCGCCGTATCATCACTAACCACTTCTTCGTGCAGCCATACATACCATGCATCGGTTATTAGATAAAGGTCATTCACCCCATCCATGGCATCACACAATCGATGCATGATCTGATCTGCTACCTACCATTTCAGCTAGGAGGAGGTGAAGTTATCATCGTACCCTAGTTTGGAAAAGGCCAGAACATCACCTGATTCATTGTTCTCTCACCCCAGTTGTCACTATGAAAGTCAAAGGGGTTCTGTATACTAATTCCAGCAGGGAGTCAGACTCAGAGCAGATTTAGCTGGTTCAGAATTCCTCTCAGCCAGCCATGTATTTCCCCAACAATGATGAAAACCATCAACCTGAGGAGTAAGTAGGCCCTACTCCCACCTCAGAAGTAGCATTTTAGCCCCCTCCTGGTTTTGACTTCGCCAGTGCTATGGCTCAGTTTCTGAACTTAGATCCATTCCAAGCCTCTATCCAAACCATTATCCAAGTAGCCATCAATCTCGAGGATAGGAATTTTGACCGAGCCTTTGAGTTTGATAAGCAAGCCTAGACCAGTTCAGTATAGATGTTGGCCGGTCCGGTAGGGACAAGACCCGTTGTACCTATTTTTAACCGAGTACCCTCAACTCAACCTATGGTAAACCCGTTTCAGTTTGGGCAAACCTCTGCTTTCCTGTAAACCTCAATAAAGTCGATTGTTCCTTATAATTCGAGACCTTTTGCTCAGAGCTTGGCTCTTCCAATATTCACTCATCAGTTTTTAACTTCTTCTAGCGAACTAATCCAGCCTCCGCCATCTTTTACTCCTTCTTATTTTGTGGTAACTCCCAAGGGCACTACTAATTCCCAGAATCCTTTCAATAGCCAAGTGATTGCTCATACTTGCCTTGACATTCCTCCACCATCTCCGCCAGTCCTGATCAACGACCAGGTCACATAGCCACCGGGCTTGACACCTGAAGTAGCTGCTTATATCCTCCAAATGATGGCCTCTCAGACCAACCACGACCATTTCACGTAGTCTCCGAGTGTGACATCTGAGACCACAGCTTTCACCCACCGGCCAATCAATGGCCAGGTCACGCAGCCTCCGGGCGTGACACCAGAGTTCAAGCCTACATCAACCGTCTCATAGCTGCTAAAGAACCCGAAAGAGGAGAGGATTGGGTCCCTGATAATTTCACTATACCGAATATGGCACATTATGATAGTTCTGGTGCCCCTATTTCCCACATTATTATCTATGAAAAAGTTATGTGTGTAAAGAAATTAAGTGATAAAGAGCTTTCTAAAATGTTTCCTTATTCCCTTCGGGGCCCTGCTCTTGATGGTATCAACTTTGCCCCAGCACATTGTTACTGATTGGAAACTTCTTTCTAAGGCTCTAAAAGTGCACTATAGTTTTAACACCATGATGGAAACAACCCTTCAGCATCTTCAGGGACTCCGCCAAATACCTACCAAAACCTTTAAGCAGTATTTTAACCGATGAATGTCTACCCAAGTTCTGATGAAATCTAAGCTAAGCATCAAGGAGATGATTGTTAAACTCCTAGAGGGATATCTTCCCCTTTTCCGTAAAGAAATGGCTACTAATTCATTCCTCTCTTATAAGGCTATGTTTGAAGAAGCCAAGAAAATTGAGCGCAAGGTAGAGCACGAAAGAGCAGAAAAGGCAGGAAAGCCCTGGTTTAGAAAGGATAATGAAGCTCAGCCCTCAGCTCTGACACCTACTAAACCTAAAGCCCCGACTACAGTTCAGATATTTTCCCAAGCCCCTACTGCACCCTTGGCAATCACTCAAGCTCTGTCGGCAGTCACCGCGGTCCAGCCTCCCCGTCCTCCTTTTATTCTGGCTAATCTATACAAGTTGCCTCTATGGGTTATCTTTAAGTGCCTAAGGGAAGCCGGTTATATCCAGTCCCTTCAGGAGTAAAAATTGCCCAAACCTAAAGATAAGAACAATTTTAATTACCATGTTTAAATGGGTCACCAAACCAACAATTGTAAGGCCTTGCTCTCAGCTATTCAGTGTCTCATTAGTGAAGGAAAGATTGCTGAACCTGATAAAGCCCCGAGCACCATTAACAACCCTTTGCCAAATTTTGGTAACAAGGTGGCAATGATCTAGTCCAGCTTACCGAAAGCCATAATCTTTGATCTCCTTGCTCGTGGGCTAGAGAGCGGCAATTCCGTTCTGGTTATTGATTCCGGTCTCCCATCCAATTCAGTTTTTAATCTGATCAGCCAATCTAATTTAGGAGTTAATTTAGTTTAGGGTATGGAATTTGACCCAAATCCACGAAGAAAGAAAGCAGCAAAACTCAGCCTTTTATGGCTAAGAGAATGAAAGTCGAGAAAAAGCCGTTGTTTAGCGTAGATTCCTTTATTTCAAAGGATGACTATTTCGATGAAGATGAGCAAGTAGTCGAAGTAGCTAAGGTCATAAACACTAAGCTATTCACCTACCAATGAGAAACTGAATGAACTATTCAAGGTCAACCAGAATGAGCCTTTTAGTGTGGACGGCTATGAGTTGCAAAACCTAGATTCAGAATCTGATGAATCGCAGATTCTGTTTGAAACACAAGCCACTTGAAGTGTCTTGCTTGATAATGTTCTGAACATTACTCAGAGTGGCCGTGTCTATCAACCCGAGGATCATTGTCTCCATCTGGATAAAGACCCGATCCCTAGGAGAATAGGCACCACTAGAAGGCCTCCTTCTCTAACCCCGCCTATTCCAACCAGTCTCGAGGTCGATCCTCCCATTACTTAACTCAAGAACACCCAACCTCGTTATAGCATCTAGCAGTTGGTAATTGATTTTGACAGGTATCGTTGATTAAGCAACTACTCAATTTAGAAGCTACTCTGATGACTTCTATTATTGAGATGTGTGCCAGGGTCGGAGAAGGTATCCCTCTAAGGAAGGGATCGCAAATTGAATAGTTTTGACCTCCCGCTTGAGGGTAGGGATCACAACAAGGCCTTGTTCATCTGTATTCAGATCCTCGATAAGATTATTCCCTATGTCATGGTAGATGATGGCTCTATCCTGAACCTCTATCCCCTGAAAGTCCTTCCTCACTTGGACCTATTAGAGGAAATGCTTGAGAAATCTAGCACTATTATCTGGGCTTATGACAATTCAAAATGTAGTGTGATTGGGACCTTTGAAGTAGAGGTCACTGTTGAAGGTGTTACGAGCAAAGTGCGATTCACTGTACTTGACATTCCTATCACTTACTCCTTGTTGCTCGGCCGACCTTGGCTTCATGCCTTGGATGTGGTTCTCTCCACTCTCCATAATAAAATCAATCTCATTCATAAGGATAAATTGGTAACTATCGAGGCCGGCCCGCTTCCATTATGGCTGTTATGGAAGCCAAAGCTAGATTGGATGAAGGTCTTCAGGTTGCTGTGGTTAGTAAGATTGAGAAACTGCCTCCCATTTGGCACAGTTATCTCCACTCTAATATGGGAAAAATGATGAAGAGAGCTAGGTATAAGCCTGGCAGAGGCTGCAGAATGTATGAGCAGGGAATTATCAAGGCCTTAGATTCGAAAGTGCTGGTCCGCCAAACAGGATTAGGGTATAAGCCTAGAACGGCCTTTCACCATGCCCCCTCTTCCTACTATCGCATGGTGACTGTTTGTGAAATCCAAGGCAAGAGGACTTATAAGGGTGAACCCGAACCAATTGAGCATAATGGGAAAATATGGCCTGGTTTTGAGATGTTCAAGGATGTCTATGACTTTGAAGACGATTGCATGGTTGTCTCTATTGAACCCAAACTCGCTGAGCCTATTGTGCCTGTCAATGTTGTTTCCGATAAGGTCAAGGGGAAGGGTAAGATGTGTCTTGAGGAAGAGTCTGGGGGAAGTAATGAAGAGTCCATTGATCCAGAGGATAAAGATGTTGTGGCTACCATGACCAAGGCTATGGCATTTCTGATGAAGAAGCGTTGGAAGGGTGAGAGAACCAAGGAAGAGGATGCCATAACCGAGATTGTGAACAATCTCGCCAGGGCCCTAACCGAGAAATCCAACCTATCCGGGGAACCATCACTTCACCACTACCTAGAAAGAAACTTTGGAACATGACCTAGACACCATTTTGATGAAGACTATAGAGGACGCTCCACCTGTTGCTGCTACCACCACTGAAGCCCCTCCGTATGTAGAGGAGGACACTTTGGATGATGTAATTTTCAATATTTTTGATGTATTTGACGCAAACAATATCGCCTACAAGGCTTTTAATTCAATGAATGACTCTCATTTTGCTTAGTTGTTTGATGTTTTTCCTGATGGATCCATGCATTCACATGAACACATGCATAGCATTTTTGGCATTAGAGGTACTTCTTTAAATGAAATAAACCTAAGTACTTATGATAACCCTAAAATGGAAACCATTTCCAATGACTTAACTCCCGAGGAAAAAAGTGAGATAATAACAGTGGTTAAAAATCATGTTAACGCTTTTGCCTGGTCGTATGAAGATATGCCTGGGGTTGATCATCAAATTGCCGAGCATAGAATTCCAACCGATCCTAAGTTCAGACCTGTCAAATAGAAGCTCCGTCGGTTAAGACCAGAAAGGACAGATCAGGTTAATGTAGAGGTTTCGAGGCTAATTAAGGTTCATTTTGTCGAATTTATGGAATATCTGACTTGGTTGTCCAATATAGTTCTAGTTCTGAAGAAGATGGTAGGGTCCGGGTTTATGTTGACTTTCGAGATCTCAATAAGGTTTACCTAAGGACGATTTCCCGCTTCCTCACATCGATGTTCTGATTAACAGTGCCGCCAGGGTAGCTATGTACTCATTTATGGATGGATTATCCTGTTATAATTAGATTCTGGTAGATATTACCGATAAGGTCAAAATGACGTTCAATACTGAATGGGGGGTTTATTGCTACAAAGTAATGTCGTTTGGGTTGAATAATGTTGGGGCCACTTATCAGCACGTCATAACCGCCCTTTTGCATGACATGATCCATAAGGAAGTGGAGGTATATGTGGACGATATGATTGTGAAGTCTCCAACCTGAGAAGAGCACCCTGCTATTCTCGACAGGTTCATGACTTGTATCGAGAAGTATAATCTCCGCCTGAATCCAAAGAAGTGTATGTTTGGGGTTACTTCAGAAAAGTTACTAGGACATGTGGTTAGCCAAAAAGGAATCGAGATGGATCCTGATAAGCCAAAGCCATCAAGGATATACCTCCGCCTAAAATAAAGAAAGAGGTCCGATCGTTTCTGGGGTCCTTATAGTATGTTAGTCGGTTCATTGCCTGCCTCACTACCGTGTGTGAACCCATCTTTAAACTATTGAGAAAGCAGCAACCAGTGGTTGTGAGTCGACGACCCCCGATCCCCCCACCCACACGGTAAGCTTTAATGCTCTTCAACGTGGGGCGGAGAAACAACAAGCGCTGTGAAGCGTGCTAAGGGATGATCCTTATTTTAGTGTGATGAAGATGGATAATGAAAACAATGTTGTAGTTGAAATTTACTCCGATTAATGGGTTAAGGGATACGAGACTTAGAATCCCATATTTTAAGATAGAGTCGCCACTCGGTTAAGCTCCACCGAGAATTTGGGTACGATATTCCCATCGGGTGGTTGGACCATACCTTAAAATAGAGAGTCTAGGTTCGGATGATGTTGCTTACTTTTCAATTTTTAAATCAAGCCGATTATATTTTAATAAACGTGACCTTAGTTGTTATGCGATTTAATCTGATTATTGTTTGGTGTTTTCGGTTTATATGCCATACATAACACGGAAAGCGATAAATAAACAAAGTAAGAAAATAAAATTATTACAAGACTTTACGAATACCTATACATTTTTCTAATGCACGAAAATAAATAAAGCGATAAATAAATAAATGGGCGAAATCGGGTTCTAACGAGCTTACCGACTCAGACCTAGCTCCAAACAAGGCAATAGATATATGAGAATAATTACAAATAAAATATGAATAAATAAATGTGGAAAATAAACACATAGCATGAAGAAAAACATATTTTTGAATTTTTCGGGACAAAAACATAATTTTCAGGCATTTATTAATTGTCTAACAACCTAAGAAGGTTGAAATAAATTAACTAAACATCCTAAAATTAGATTTAATATATTCAAAATATTTTTGGAATTTTTAATTGGTAGAAAACAATTTATTTAGATTTATTTAGTTAAAAACTACATTTTTAAGCCATTAAAATGCATATTAAATCATATAAAATAAAAATAAAATCTAAAAACATTATAAAAAATATAAAAACAGTTTGAAATTATTCATAATTTTTGGAAATTTTTTGGGATGAAATCGGGGTAAAAGACACAAGAAAAAGGCGAAAAATGGCTAAAAACAGCTTTTGGCGACGAAAGGCTTTCGTGACGACCTTAACCGCCACTGCTATAGCCTTGGCCGCTATAGTGGCAGCGGTGAAGGCTATAGCGGTGGCAGTCAAGGCTGTCACTATAGCCTTTGCCGCGCCAAACCATTTTTAGGGGGGGAAATCGGTGTTTTTGCATCCATAAACTCGAAATTAGTGAAGTTTTAAGTCGTAATCAACTATATTTCAATAGATCTAGACTTAAAAACTCTCAAATAATGTTGATTTTATGGATTTGGGTAAGCAAATACCCAAAAATCGCAAGAAATAACAGGACCTCTATAGGGGCGGAGTTCACCTCCATTGCTATAGCCTTCACCGCTATAACAGTAGCGGCCAAGGCTATAGGGGTAGAGGTGAAGGCTATCCCTATAGAGGTCGGATTATTTTCTGACAATTTTCCAAGAACACCAAGGAAAAAAACCAATAAACAACACCAAAGGCAGCAAGAACAGCAACAAAAGACGATAAATGAAGTAAAAGATCAAGGGAGCTCAGTTTTGTTACCTCTAGGCCGTGAATCTAACTCGGGAGACTCGAATCGGACGTTTGGCAAGCTTTTGATGATTTTCTAACGGAAACAGCGATGGAAATAGTGACAAAAATAGTGACGGATTGTTTGGTTGGTATTTGGGGAAAAGTCTCTAAAACCCTATTTAATCCATTTTAACCTATGATTTCTAACTAATTTTAGTGTTTAAACTACGAGATCAAGCCTAAGAACAACTAAGAATCAAGATTAGAGAGGATTAAACCCGGATTCTAGCTTTTCTTAAGCTTTCTCTCTCTAGTTCTTCCTTTTCTCTCTCTTGTTCTTGATTTTTCTCTCTAAAATGATTTCTAAATCCTAAAATCTAGTGAAAAAAGTCCCCCTCTCTCTCTCTTGGATTGGTTTAAATACTCTTACACACAAAAATCCACCGACTTAGGCAAATTTTCGGGAAAAATACGTGGCCAAATTGCGAGAGGGGAGAGAAATGAAGTGGCACAGCCTGAAATAGGCCGTGCCAAGCCAACCTCCACCGTCACGGCGGTGATCGCCATAGGGGCGGCAATCACCGCCATGACAGCAGCATCCACCGCTTCAATGGTGGTGGTGGCTACTTCCACGAGAAGCGGAGGTGGCCACAACGGGGGTGGCCACCCCGGTGGCATTCACCGCCATAAAGTGCGGCGGCGGCATCGCTGGAGGGCAGGCTACCACCACCGCTGCCGCAGGCGGTGGTGGCAGCAAAAAGGGCTGCTAGGGTTTAGGTACTCTAGGGTTAGGGTTTTAGGTAGGGTTCGGGTTTTATGTAGGGTTTGAGTAATTAGGGCAGGTTTAGGGTTTTGGCTTCCAACGCCTATATCTTTCACTATGGTTATCCGATTAAGGCGATTCTTGACATTCTGGAAAGCTCAGAGAGTTAACAATCCAACGGTATAAACGAGACTCACTGAAAATGTTTGGATCTTATAGAAAATTATAAAATAAATTACTGCACGCGAGCAAAAGGAAACGGCTAATCCTAAATGCATGTGAATGATATTTAAGCATCGCGAAGGTCCAAAATCATAAAAAATGTACTTGCCAAACATTATTAGACCTTCGTAGAATAGAACAACTAGACCGTATGAGGTTAGAGCAACAAGTCATCATCATTCTAAGGGTCACCGAAAAGCCCGTGCTCAAAGTGGTATGGAATGATCAGTGCCAAGTGGCATTTGACAGAATCAAAGCTTATCTTGTTGACCCACCCGTTATGAAACCCCCCATCCCCGGGAAACCTTTGATCCTATACCTAGATATCATAGAGTCTTTTGTAGGAGCAATGCTTGTCCAGGAACATGATGATAAATGAGAACACGCAATCTATTACTTGAGTAAGAAGTTGTTGGATTATGAAACCCGGTATTCGATTGTGGAAAAAACTTACACCACCATGGTTTGGCTCACTAAGAAGTTGCGCGATTACTTCCAATCCTACCGTGTCTAAGCCATAGCTAAGATTGACCCTATGAAGTATCTTTTTCAGTCTATCTCGATGGTTGTTGCTCCTATCCGAGTTCAACATTCAGTATATCACAAAGAAGATTATTAAGAGGTAGGCAGTGGCAGAATTCCTGGCTAATCAACCCCTTAATTCTGACTATATTGAGAACCTAGAGTTTCCTGATGAGCAGCTCACCTCTATTAGAATCCTCGAGCTTGTGTGGACTATGTACTTTAATGGTGTTGTGAACCGATAGGGAACTGGCCTTGGAGTTATTATAGTCACACCGGATAACGAAATCATTCCATTGTCCAAACGATTAGAGTTTCCTATCACCAACAATGGCACTAAATATAAAGCATATTATTCGGTCTGGAGGCTCCCCTCTAGGTTGGGGCCCACATGGTATCTGTAATTCAGGATTCAGCTTTTGTGATCCTCTAAGTCATCGGGGATTAGGAAATCAAAGAAGAATCTCTTCGTCCTTATATTGAGGCATTTTGGGGCCTATCCAAGAAATTCACCGCTTGCTTGTATTGCAACGTCCCCCGGGTTAAAAATCAGATGGCTGACTCTCTGGCCACCCTGGCCTCCTTATGGGAAGGACCCCAGTAGCAGCCTATCTATTCATTGGTTTTGTTGTTGACTAAGATACCTTACCCGCTCGCTCGATTCAGCAGGTCCTCACCATCTCAGCAGACCCCTGCTGGTACTCTAACATCATCCTATTTCTCCAAACCGGACACTATCCTACGGATTCTTTTGACTCAGACTGTACCACTCTAAGGCAGCTTGCCTTCTAGTTCCAAATTGTCGATAATGATCTATTCAAGCAAACCAGTGACGGTTTACTGCTTCATTACTTAGCTAAATTAGAGGCTCAGAAAGTAATTGATCAGGTCCATGCTGATGATTGTGGCCCTCATATGAATGGTCTCGGTCTTGCAAAGAAAATTCAGCGGTTGGGATATTTTTGGCTCACCCTAATGGCTGATTGCATCGCCTAAGTCAAGCGGTGCCACCAATGCCGGATTTATGGGGATATGCAACATCTACCACCCACCAAACTCCATCATTTATCTGCTTCTTGGCCATTCTCAGCGAGGGGGATAGACATAATCAGTGAAATTTGTCCTTCTTCAACAAATGGGCATAGATTCATCGTGGTAGAAGTAAACTATTTCTCTAAATGGGTAGAGGCTGAATCCTACACCAATGTCACCGCCATGAAGATGGCCAAGTTCATAGAGAAGCACATTTTTGCCCGATATGGACTTTCGCATCAAATAGTCTTAGATAACAGCATACAGTTTCAAGGGGCAACTTCCAATCTGATTGAGAAATATAGGATTGAGCACTATAGATCTTCTCCGTACAGAGCGCAAGCCAATTGGGTTGTCTAGGCAGCTAAAAAATCGGTAAAGAAGATCCTTTCAAAGATGATAGCCGGCTATAGGGATTGGACATATAAGCTACCTTTCGCTATTTGGGGATATTGCACAAGCATCCATACCCCGATCGGTCAAACTCTATTCTCCCTAGTATATAAAATGTAAGCGGTCTTGCTAATTGAAACTCAGGTAACCTTATTAAGGGTGGCATTAGAGGCTAAACTGAAAGAATCTGAATGGACTCAGGCGAGTATTGAACAGCTGAATGTAATGGATGAGCAGAGATTAAGAGCCCTAGATAATCTCCAGATATAACAACAGCGCAAGGCTCAAGCCTATAACAGTCGGGTAAGACACCAGATGTTTCCCCTGAAAGCTGGAGATATAAACCTCCAATAATTTAGTTCTTCCCATTGAATTTGCTTTTGGCCAGATTTTATTGCTTTTTCCAAAATTTTGGGCTTGAATCATGCTAGCTTTTCAGACCTATTAGAAGAATAAGGCCACCAGGGGCCTCGTCGATACCGCTTGCGACATTATCCATGCCAGCGGTGGCATGGCTTTCGACTGTAGTACAGTTGTATGCCTTTTTGATAGATATCCGACGGAAAATTGATCCAATGCAATTTCCGCCAGATTTTAGCCTATATAAGGATCATTTCTCAACAAAAATAAGGGTTCAACACTTCCACCTCTCAAAATCTTAAGGAGATTTTGAGCATTTTAGCTAGTCTAGTGGGATAAAGTTTATAAAAGGTAAGAAAAGAGAATTCAATTCATCTTTTTTTTGTTTTTCACTACTGAACACTCTGATATCTAAGTGAAATTTAAGCTTAAAAATCATAAAAGTAGGATTTATAGCCTTAAATCACCCCCTTACTTCCCAAATCATCATTTGAGCTCCCCAAAGGTGTTATACGGATCACGAATAGGTGGATTCATAGCCTCGAGGTAAAAATTCTGAGTCTCGTAGCTATTTGGCTTTAATTTTACGTGTTTGTTGTGTTTTGGTTACTGTCTGTGCTTAGTTTTAGGTTTTTGGTCGCTTTCCAGCCAGAAACAGCTACTGCAAGAAACTGAACCCATCGGAGGCATTTGAAGCCACCGGCGGCCTTATTTTCTTGCGAAACCCTTTCTTTATGGTATCTAGAATGTCATATAGCCTACCTGTGTAACTGAGATCGCTAGCGGCGTCAATGATGCTGCCGACGGTATGAGGTTTTGGACAACAGTTTTATTTTCGTTTTTATTTTTGACCTAGTTTAATTTTCGAAGCTAGGATGTACAGTGCAACAAGGAAGGTTCAGAACCTTCTAAAAATAGACCTCACCCCGTACTGTGTAGCAATAATCCGGTTAAAATAACAATCAAGTCTAAAATTTGGATAAAAACGGAATTTTCTCGCAAACGCCGTTTAAATCTCATTTTTAGCCATCCAACCGGGCTCCATAAATTGTAAATAAATATGTCATGATCACGCTAACTAGGGTCTTGTTTTGTTTACTAACTATGCACATTATGTGATATACCTCGTACAACGTACCGTATTTGTGTTAACCATTTTTGTACAGGTAGATATAGGATAGATGAATGCTAGGCCTTCGGGTATTTTATTTATTATATAGACAAATGTATAGGTATTTGGAAAGCCGTGTAATTATTATTTTACTTTCCACATTTTATTTGTTGGATAACTGTAATAATTATTTATTTCTTGCTTTGGATGCTTGACAACGCGCGAACACAACATATAAATTGAAAATACTAAATAGGGTGGATTAAAACCGAATAAGAAAGAATGAAACTTATAACTTGGCCTAATGTTAAATAGATAACATCATCCAAACTTGGAATCTCTACTTAAGGTATGGTCTACCACTTGATGGGAACATCGTACCAAAATTTCCCGATTGAGCTGAACCGGGTGGTGACTCTATTTTAAGTACGGGATACCAATCTCGTATCTTTTGAACATTAAAATTTGCAAAACCATTTTCACAATCACCATCATTGCCCATTATTTTTCAGGAGACCGGTCCACCGGCCCGACTTTATGGCCCATCCGAAACGTCGTCCGCTCATACTTAGATCATAAATGTAGCCATTGTGTACTGTTGGTTCCCAAAGAGCGCGATCTAGCAATTGCACTAGGCTGTTGTTTGTAGTACGGGGCAAGCACAAGATTGTATAATATAGGGAGCAAGGAAACTAGTAAAATCAAGTAGTAAATCAATAGTTCAAAGGTTTAAAATATTAAAGAAGAGGGATTAATAAAGTTAGTGCTGAAACAGAAAATGATTCCTCTGAGTGGTTACTTCTAACAATATTATAACGGGGCAAGCATAGCCAACATGCAGTCAAGCATAGTTAAGAACTTCTTCCTTTTATCTTAACATATTTTTCGCACTTTGATCTAGGTTTCTTGTTCTAAATTACCAAACATAGCTCTCGCCCTGTGTTTAGTTTCTTTAAAGGTTAACTCATAGGTTTCCCTTCACAAGTGTCTCCTTTAAGCATTAAGAACAAATAAGCATTCAATTAAATAAAAACCCCTAGCACTATCTAGGCATGTCTCAGTTCGTTAGGATAAGTGTGTCTTATATTTTTATTCCATGTTGACCATTCTCCATCCCGGTTGTTCTTGTTACACTAAGCATAAGTTGATCAGACTTATGAGATATTAGGCACAAACATAACACAATCAATTATAATTAAAGTTAAGAATAAAAGAAGAGAGTGATTAAACTATATTTAACCCATCATGCTTGTTGATCGTGCTTGCTCTGGCTTAGTTACCCATAAAATACAATAAAAGTAAACAAAACATAAAAAGAAGATATTATATTAAAAGAATGAAGATGAAACAGAAAGTAGAGAGTGAGACAATGGAGGCTTAAAGCCAACCAAAGCTAAATACAAACGAAGAGTTCTATCCTACATACAGCGGCAAGTGGATCTTTCTAGAGATGCCACTTGCCCAAAATAATAATAATAATAACAGTATTTTAGCCTATCAAAACAGCTCCTAGCTGGTTAAGTCTTGCAAGTAAGGTAAACAACTTGCTTAATCATCCATTACAAAAGGAGAAAATCCACCGCCCCACAAGTGGGAGGTCTTCTACTGCCTTAGGCAAGGAATCCATCTAGAAGCTCTATATTTCTGGTCATTCTTCTCCTTTTTCTTGGGTTTGGGATCCTTCCTCCAAATCTGGCCCAATTTCGTGATTGCCTTGGCCAGTTTCGTGCTTGCTCTACCTAGTATTCTGCTTGCTCTACTCTATCTCATGCTTGCTCTGCCCAGTCTTCTGGTTGCCCTGGGTTTCTCCAACAATTACTAGGGGCAAGCATGAGCAAACTGCAAAATCAGAAAAACACTAATAATTTCCACTATTTAACTTCAAATTAAGTGATTCAAAAGTCAAATTACGTGTATTTTCTTGGTATATTTCACCCTCATCTAATACCCCCAGACTTAAACATTTACTTGTCCTCAAGCAAAACACAAAGACATAAAATATAAAGACATAAAGAGAAAAACAAAAGAGTGGCAATCAACAATCAACCTTTCTCTTAAGTAAACATAATAATATGCCAAAAATACAAAGACTAAGGAGATGAATGCCCCCACACTTAGAGAGCAACTTGGTCTCAAAAACATGTCAAGATACAAACTAGAGCTAGCTCATCAATGACTCAGTCCATCATGAAACCAAACTGCCTCACCAATAGGTTTCACTCAATTTGCTTAAGGTGTTTAAGGGTGAGTGTTTAGAATTCACTCATCAGCTATACACAGCAGTCTTAAGTCCATAGACTTGATTATCGGTCCCATCTCCACCATTAAGTTCTTGATCACCAACATAGTCAAAGGGTCTTTTTTATTTGGGTTATAATGTATGCTTAGGGTTGGGTGTGTCAAGTGAAAGGCTTTTAGGTGTAAAGGATTTTACCAAAGTGAGCATTGATGAACTTTCAGCAAGTTGTATCAAAATTATAGTTGCTAACTCATGTGGTAAAAGGAAGTTTTGACCACAAGGAATAAGAGTGAAAGATTGGAGCAATCATATAGATAAGGACAAAATTGAGCAATCATTCCAACAATAACAAAAAGGCTTTATTTAGCAAACTTTTATGATGTATGAAGAGAGAAATGAGCTTGCTCTAAGGTAAAATTTCAGTAGCCAAAATTTGACTTGTTTACTACCATTATTATCTTTTTTTTTTCATTTTTCCCTCTCTTTTTTTTCTTCTTATTTTTTTTTCTTCTTTTTTCTTATTTTTATTCAAATAATGATAAAAATGGGCTGGAAAAATAAGGATTGCAATGAATTTAGAGAAACCTCGTAAGGTTTCCTTAAAATGACTTATGTAGAAAATATAAGTTAACATTTCAAATACTTGCTGCCTTTTATTAAATTTTTTTAGTAAAATCAAGGGTGAAAAAGGAAAGTGAAATGGTTCGTGGGTTTAATTGATGTGTGTTTATGAAAGAAAAAGGTTAAAGGCTCAAAGGGGTTAACTAGGGGAAAATTATGTCTTCGGATGGATTTTTGGTTAAAAAGAAGGTGAAATCCCAATGCCTTTATCATTTTATGTAAGTGATCAAGGTTGTGGTCTCGATAAGTACTAACAATTTCTCCCAAATCAAGTTGTAGCTTAAGCATGCATGCGCAAGCCCACTCAGCAAGGAAATTCAAGCAACAATACATAAACGAATAAGAAAAGGCTGAAATCCTCACTTAAAATTTGGGTTAATTTCAGTTGGTTCATTCTAGCCAAAGTTATTGAAAAACAGTTCTAAGTTTATAGTCTATCTTGCTTAATTAACCTCATTAAACTTTCAAGTGTAAGTTTACCATTAACCAATCAAACTCTAAGTATTGTCCAAAGACTACTTGTTTACAAAAGATCAAAATTTCATGCTTATCACCAAAAATATACTTAAAGTCAAAAACTTTTAACAAATTTTTACAAAAATATAACAAATATTTCAAAAGAACACACTTAAAAACATTAAAACACAAAATCCTTAAGTTTAAACAAAATGTTTAAGTGGGGCAATCACGGTCAAGCAGAGCCAACCATATGTTGTGGCAATTTATACCAAATAAACACAAGCAAACACCAAGAAACACAAAATCCAAATCCAAATCATCCCCCCCAAACTTACAGATTGCTTTGTCCTCAAAGCAATGAACAAAATTTAGCAACATTGACAAACAACAACTAACAAGCATAAAAGGTAAGTGGAAACTACCTTGCATGAGTTTTTCTAAATTAAAATGATTGTTGAGCCAAAGTGAAAGTGAGTTACCAGAAAGTGGAAGAAGTAAGCATGGGTAAATTACTCTTGGTGCTGTAAGAACTATTTCCCTTAGCAACTTCATGTCTGCTTTTCAGATTTTTCAGGGCAACCATTATCTGGATTTCCCCCACACTTAATTTATTAACCATTGGCTTCCTACATAAAGATTAAGGACAAGATTAAAACTATACTAAACAAGGAAAATGGAATAAATATCTACAAGGTTAGAAACATGAGCTTCTGATCATCAAAATGCATCAATTGGTGTTTGAAGTGGACACCAATGTATACAAGTTGCTCAAGGAGGTTCATACATGAAGGTTGAGAAAGGTGGACTGATGTATGGAGTCTTTTATCGTAGCATGTCCACTTTTCTGCATGATTTACTTCTAATTTTATTTTCAACAAAAGGTTGCATGAAGACATATTCCTCTTTCAAATTGTGAGCGTTATGAGTAGATTGCTCATCTTCAACAATTGGAGAGCAATCAATTTTTCCTTTAAAATCCACATCAACAAATTTCTCCTTACCTTGATGATCTCTTGATTATGCACCTGCAAGTTCTCATTAACCTTTTCATACCTTAGGTGTTGCATCGCTCTTTCAGGAAATGGTATCCTTGGGTGATAGATTCGGGGTGGTTTCTCCCTTAAAATCGCTTCCTCTTGAGCAAGCATCTTTTCTAGAACTGGATCAGTATTATATTAAACTTTAGGTTGCTCTCTTTTGTCCACATATTTCTCATGCTGATATTCTAGTTGCTCCATATCATGATCTGGTTGCTCCGTCTCCTCATGTGTTTGCTCCTCTAAATTATAAACATCATCAATAATAAGGATGTTAGAATTATCAATAACCTTACCACACTCGATCGTGTTTACTTCATATTCCTCCATGGAGTTATACTCAATATTTCTTGGAATGACCACTTCATCTTTTGAAATCACCATATTTGCTAGTTGTTGAAATTGGGGTCTCCAAGTTCTTGATTGATTCTTGAGTTTGATTCATAAACCCTATTATCATCAATTCCAAGCTATGTCTAACAGGTTCATATGATGGTTCAACTTGTTGGAAGTAATGTTGAGGTTGCTATAATGGTTGGTGATGTTGTTGGAACAAAAGTTTTTGTTGTTGATTTTTATGAATAACACTTTGAGGTTAAGGGAAAATAAACTGAGGTTTCATTTAAAGAAATTTTGGTTGCTGGATTGGAATCTGTGGTTACTGAGACAAAAAATTATGATTTCCTTGAGAGTTTGTTTACTTACTCAGCTAACTCCTCAACTTTTTCTGAAAGTTTTTGCACAACCTTAGATTCTGGAAAATTTAAGTTCTTCTCGAAATGCCATTTGTAACTTGTGTTCACCGCTTTCTTAATGAAGGCAAAGATTACTTAAGGCTCCATTTCTTCAAGGATACCATTTGCAGGGGTTTCTAGTCAGCTTTTATGCTTATTGGTCAACCCATTGTAAAATTTTTGTACTTGCTTCCACATGGGTAACCCATGGTTTGGTACCCTTTATAGTTGCTCCTGGAATCTGTCCCAAGCTTACTCTAAAGATTCATTTTCAAATTGAGTGAACCTAGAGATTTCATTTCTCATTTTAGAAGCCTTAGAAGGTGGAAAATACTTTACCAAGAATGCTTAGCCATCTCCTCCTAAGATGTGATTGAACCCGGTTGTAAGGATCTAAACCATGCTTTCGCCTTATCCTGTAATGAGAAAGGAACTTTAACCTGAGAATATCATTGGAAACCCCATGATTAACTTTAAAAAGATTTCAAATTTCAAGAAAATCATAAAGATGATCATTTGGGTCTTCATCAGGCAATCTTTTAATTTGAGCATTTGAAAAGACATATTCAATCATGGACGGTTTAATTTGAACAAAATTTTCTCATTCATCTAGTATCACTATGAATGACATGTGTCCAGATAAAGAAGGTTTAAAAAAATCCTTGAGTTTTTGAGTGGACATACACATTTTGTCTGCCATGGTTGCTTCCCTTGGTTGCTCCACCCATTTGCTTCTTGGTCTGAAAGCTTACTGGGAAAAAAAATTTCCATCCTTCTCTCTTTTGTAAGATAACTACACAAGCTGAACAAACAAGGTTAAAAACTACTAATTTACTTAAAAGTTTGAAAACTTACACGTTGCTCCCTGGCAATGGCGTTAAAAACTTGTCGGTTGCCCAAAGAGCGCGATCTAGCAAATGTACTAGGTCATGGTTTGTAGTACAGGGCAAGCGCAAAGTCGTATCCCACAGGGAGCAAGGAAAGTACTTTAATCAAGTAGTAAATCAGTAGCTTAAAGGTTTAAAATATTAAAGAAGAGGAATTAATAAAGAAAGTGTTGAAAAATAAATGATTGTTGTGAAACAGTAAATAATTGCTCTGAGTGGTTACTCCTAGCAATATTATAATGGGGCAAGCATAGCAAACATGCAGTCAAGCATAGTTAACAACTTCTTCCTTTTATCTTAACATATTTTTAGCACTTTGATCTAGGTTTCTAGTTCTAAATTACCAAATTTAGCTCTCGCCTCTTGTTTAGTTTCTTTAAAGGTTAACTTATAGGTTTCCTTTTGCAAGTGTCTCCTTTAAGCATGAAGAATAAACAAGTAGTCTATTAAATAGAAACCCCTAGCATTATTCAGGCACCTCTCGGTTTGTTATGATATGTGTGTCTTATATTTTTATTCCATGTTAACAATTCTCCATCTTGGTTCTTCTTATTACACTAAGCATAAGTTGATCATAATTATGAGATATTAAGCACAAACATAACACAATCAATTATAATTAAAGTTAAGAATAATAGAAGAGATTGATTAAACCATATTTAGCCCATCATGCTTGCTGGTCGTGCTTGCTCTAGCTTAGTTACCCATAAAATACAACAAAAGTAAACAAAACATAAAAAGAAGATATTATATTAAATGAAATGAAGATGAAACAGAAAGCATAGAGTGGGACAATGGAGGCTTAAAGCCAACCAAAGCTAAACATAAATGAAGAGTTCTATCTTATATATAGTGGCAAGTGGATCTTTTTGGAGATGCCACTTGCCCAAAATAATAAATAATAATCATAACAATATTTTAGCTAATCAAAACAACTCCTACTAGGTTAAGTCTTGTAAGCAAGGTAAACAACTTTCTTAATCATCCATTACAAAAGGACAAAATCCCCACCCCACATGTAGGAGGTCTTCTACTACCTTAAGCAAGGAAACCTTCTAGAAGCTCTATATTTCTGGTCATTCTTCTCCTTTTTCTTGGGTTTGGGCTCCTTCCTCCAAATCTGGCCCAATTCCGTGATTGCCCTAGCCAGTTTCATGCTTGCTATGCCCAGTCTTCTGCTTGCCCTAGTTTTATGTAGTAAGTATTAGGGCCAAGCATGAGCAATCTGCAAAATCTGAAAAACATTAATAATTTCCATAATTTAACTCAAAATTAAGTGATTCCAAAGCTAAATTACTTGTATTTTCTTACTTGTATTTTCTTGGTATATTTCACCCTCATCATGTACCGTTGGTATGATCTTGAATCTTCACTATTGATCAGAAATGATGTGGTGCTTTCGAAGCCATTGATTAGTTGGTTAGACTCATTGATTGACCCATTTGAATTATTTGCATTAGTGAGACTAAGCTGTCAGTCATCGTTTATTTAGAATTTTGTGTATTGCCAAATTTTAGGTAGCTTTGTCAGTTGTGTGAGCTCCACGCTCCATGCCATTGGTCTAGGTTAAAAAGGTTGTTACCTTTTTCTCTTTTCATGTCAGTTCTCTTCTTTTTCTGAATTGTGTGCAAGCTATCACTTTTCCTTTTTCCAAGTCAAAAGGGGTTGTTGACTTCAGAACAATGTTGGAGGGAATTGAATATTTGAAACTTCCCTTTGTCTTGAGAGTTGAGTTTTCCGGATTTCTTCAGACTTAATATTAGTCTGGATGCTATTCCTTATGTGAACTTCTCCGGATTTTGTATTTAATGGGTTAGAAGTTTGTTTCCTTTCCAAACATTAACCGGATGCTTCCTTCTTGGACTTAAAGATTTATTGTCTTGAATATCTTGTTCGGATACATTCTTCTTGGACTTAGGAATTTTGTTTTCTTCAAAATTGATCCAAATGATTGCCTTGAGTTGTCTTCTTCTTGATCATTGTTTCCTAACCAGATGAAGTCGATAGGCTACATAAATCATCTAAAAGAGCTCGGCCTAAAGACAGGAAAGCTAAGAGGAAAGGGGGAAACTATCGCGAGCAATCCTCTAACCAAAGCAGATGCAGGCTAGAATTAAATGCTCCCTTATGTGATATCCTATTAGTTGTGTAGAAGAGTTATGATAGAAGATCCATCAAATACCCAAGGTAACTCACAAACAGTTTGTAGGAAAGGACACTAGCAAGTACTGTGAATTTCACAAGTCTAGAGGACACGATATGGACGAATATTGTGTCCTAGTAGATGAGATCCACAACTTAATTGAGCAAGGGAAACTCTGACAATTTGTGAAGGGAATTACTAAAGATAGTAGTTCTAGGTCAAAGAAGGATAGTGAAGACAAGTCCTCGCATAAGTCAAAAGGGCTTTTGATGGTGATTACGGGCGGACCTAGTTTTGAAGGATCCCCCACGAAAGGAAAGAACACCCAGAGCAAAAGATCAAATACTGAGGAAGACTCAAAGCTTAGCAGACCTTTCTGGAAGCAAAGCCTAGTGAAACACCCGCATGCTGACCCTTTTGTACTAGAGGCTCTAATAGAAGGCTACACTGTTAGCGGATCATTGTGCACACTGGTAGCTTGATCAACCTAATTAGAAAGAAAGTCATAGACCAGCTAGAAGTTCAGCACAGCCGGATGCTGCCAGCCCACTCACCGCTCGTGGGCCTTAGTGGCCATTCGGTTCCAGCACTCGGACAAGCCACTTTAGAGATTGAGCTTGGGGACCATAAAACCAAGTGGAGAGAAAAACTGGATTTTATAATCATTGAGGTTCCAATTATTTACAACATCATCTTGGGGAGACCTTTCCTAACGGAGTCAGATGCGATGATTTCAGTTAAGCACCTAGTCATGCAAATTCCTACCACAAGGGGAGTTACGATAGTCACGGGCAATCCATGAGTGTCCTAGAAAACTTACTTAGAGTCATCAAGGATAGAGGAAGCAGTTATGGAGTTATAAGAAAAGAGAGTGCTAAACCGGTCATTCTCATAGAAACATTGGCGATGGGACCCAATCAAAAAGTGCGCATAGCCATCGACCTCCTAGAACCCATGAAAGCAAATAATATCCGAGTGCTGACATAAGAATAACATACCTTTTCCTGGACAAACAAAGACCTGATAGGAGTACTATACAGGTCGAAAGTAATTAAAGCTGGGATCCTAAAGCTTCTAAAGGCCAATCACATTCGAGTGGTGTGCTACCCTAGTGGCTGGCAAATGTAGCCTTAGTGAAAAAGGCCAACGGAGCTTGGCGAATGTGTGTGGACTTTACAAACCTCAACAAGGCAACATCCAAGGACAACTATCCCCTCCCTAGCATCGATTAGTTGGTAGACTCAACGGCTGGGTATGCCATATACTCCTTTCTAGATGTAAAGGCGGGAGACCATCAAATTCCTATGGACCCAACTAATGAAGAAAAGACATCCTTTATAACACATGAGGGTAAATATTGCTATAGGGTTATGCCATTCGGCCTGAAGAACGCTAGAGCTACCTGAAATGTTCAAAGTCCAAATAGGAGAGATGGTAGAAGTCTATGTGGATGACACATAGAAGAAATTAGAGCCGTGTTCAAGACCTTACAACAATATTAGCTCAAGCTAAACCCAAAGAAGTGCACCTTTGGGATAAAAGGTGGTAAGTTCCTCGGTTTTCTAATTTCTCAAAGGGAAATCGAGGCAAACCTAGAGAAGATAGAAGCTATGATGAAGATGGACCTACCTAAGATATTAAACAAGGTCTAAAATATGAATGGAAAAGTGAAAGCACTCGGTCGATTCATCTCATTTTCAGCCAGAAGGTGTCTCCCATTCTACAGAGCTATCTAGAAAGACAAGACGTTCAGCTGTGACAAGCACTACCAGAAGGCCTTCGAGAACATCAAGGAATTCTTGGGTACACCACTTTTCTTGAGTCAGCCAGAGAAGGATGAAGAGCTAATCATGTACCTAGCCGCTATAGATAAGGCGGTAGGATCAGTGTTAATTAGAGAAGAAGATGGGAACCAGCACCCGGTCTACTACACAAGTAAAGTGTTGAAAAATGTTGAACTTAGATATCCAAAAATCGAGAAATTAGCTTTAGCCCTAGTCTGGACAGCTGAAAGGATTCGACCATACTTTAAAGCTCACATGGTTATTGTCAAAACCAACTTCCCTTTGAAAAGGTATTGCAGATACCAAGGACCTCCGAGCGATTAGCTGGATAGGCCATCCGACTAGGAGAATATGATATACTATTTGAAGGAAGAAAAGCACTGAAAGCGCAAGTCTTGGCAGACTTTATCACGGAATTTGCAGGAATTGAACCTTCACCCAACCTTTAGACTGAGTCATAGTACATGTATGTGGATGGAGCCTCTTCTCACGAAGGAGCCTGAGTCGGGATATGGATAGAAGGGCTGAGAAAAATTCGACTGGGTTATACAGCAAAACTAGCCTTTCCAGTCACTAATAATGCCGCAGAGTATGAAGCGATAATCAAACGCCTGGAACTGGCTAAAGAAATAGCCCGGATAGAATAATCATCAGGAGTGATTCAAAGTTGGTTTCTAATCAAATCAACAAAAATTATGCAACAAAATAAGAAGGAATGGTGAAGTACTTGGCAAAACTGGAAATATTACTGAAAGACCTTGAAGCAAAAGACATTGTGTGGGTGCTTGAACATATCCCTGGAGAGGAAAATAAGAAAGCAGATAGGCTGGCCAAAGACACAGCAAGCACAAATGGCTGGAAAAACCTTAGCTGCCCATATGAGGTTATTCATGCCCCAACAATAGAAGTATATAACATGAAGCTGATAGAATAGAAGGAACCCGAATGGATGCAACCCTTGATTGATTATCTGGATAGGGACATCCTCCTAGAAGACAAGATTTTAGCAACCAAGATTGTGAAGAAGTCATCAAGATACTTGGTTATCAACCAAATGCTATACAGGCGCTCCTACTCAGATGCTTTACTTAAATGCATTACTCCGGAAGAAGGGAAGTATGTGACCCAGGAAATACATGAAGCAAACGATGACTCCTATCAAGCAGCCTCCACCGTCACCCAGAGAGCTAAGCTTTTACAGTATTACTGGCCAACTATGGAGGCAAACTCAACCGACTACGTGAAATCTTGTCATCAATGTCAAATTCATGCGGAAAAGTCATAAATTCCACATGCCATGCAGAAACCCCTCCTAAACGGGTGGCCATTTACTACCTGGGGAATTGACATCACCGGGCATTTTCCAGAAGTCGTTAGATAGAAGAAGTTCATCATCGTTGCGATCGACCACTTCTCTAAGTGGGTCAAAGCAATAGCCATTACCACCATCACTCCTGAAAAGATAATTGATTTTTTTAGGATCACATCTCTAAGAAGTTCCAAAAATTCTACGAAGCCCTGGAAATTCAGAACCGATTTTCAACCGTAGCACACCCATAGATGAGTGGATAGATAGAAAGGACCAATAAGATGCTTGGGGAAGGACTAAGGAAATGGCTAGAAGGGAAGAAAGGTGCACAGCCAGAAGAGTTGAATAATGTTCTTTTGTCATACAAGACGACTCTGTGTAGACCAACTGGGGAAACTCTGTTTCCCTTGGTTTACGGGGTGGAAGCAGTTGTACCCGTAGAGATTGGTGCTCCTTCGAACTGAGCGGTTTACTATACGGAAGAGGAAAATGACATCAACTTGAAGCACCATTTGGATAGTTTGGAAGAGCGTAGAGATTAAGACTACATCCTGGTGGCCTCATATAAATCCAAAATAGCCAAGTATCATGACAAGACGGTAAGAGAAGTGAAGCTTATAGAAGTCAATTTAGTGCTTAGAGACGCGGTGGCATTATAGAGCAGGGAAGGTAAAGGCAAGCTAGGAGCCAACTGGGAAGGACCTTACAAAGTCACTCAAGTCATAGCACCTGCTACCTACCGACTTAGCAGAATGGATGGAAAAGAACTCCCCAATAAATGGAACATAGCTAGCCTTAGGAAGTACTATATGGCCCTAAACTCTTAGGGGCCAAGTTTCTGCAATCTTTTTCCCTTGCCATAGATTTTTTCCCCACTGGGTTTTTTCTATAGCAAGGTTTTTAACGAGGCAACACTCCCTTAGAGGATCTTAATCTGGCATCACATTATAAGCTTGAATTGTAACCTTTCTATTTTTCTAATAATAAAGATTCATTTTTTTCTTAAAAACATACTTGTGCATCTTAGAAATTCTAATCAAACTCTTTTAGCACTCCACCCGACCATAGAGTTGGAGTTAGGCCAGTTACATGCACACGGCTCTATAAAAAGTCCTATGCCACTTAAGCCCTCAGGCGTGATAAGAAGTCTTAGACCACACTTGAGCTCTCAAGCATATTAAAAGTCATAGGCTAAACTTGTAAAACTGTAGGCATCCAAAAATAAAAGTCCTAGGCCATTCGAAATCCCACAGGCATTCCTTTAAAGTCTTAAGAAAGCAATAAGACTTATGGCACTACACAAAAAATATATCATTCGCACTTCAAACCGAGTGAAACATTGCTAGGCATACCACATGTTCAGGCATCTTAACGTACACTTCATTGGTCCCCTCGACCGAACAGAGCACACTTAAGAGAACTCCAAAATAAATTCATCATAGCTTGAAAACATACACAAAATTCTAAGTCAAGGCACTCATCCCTACAACCGAGTGCAAGCACTAGAAGACATACTAAGAAGAACCATCCTTAAGACCAAATGCAAACATTTATCTTAAATGGATTGGGGAGGCAAATATAGCAAACAAATTCAAGAAAAAATGCAAAGTAAATTCATTCCGCCAACACACAGATGAGAAAAGAAAGAAATTCCATAAAAATAAATGCCACAAAGGGTGATTGTACGAATATTACAATATCGAGACCCAAAGGCCTGAATAAATATATAAACATAAAAATCATACAACCGAAGGAGTAATATCTTTTGACCTAGCATCAGGACTCTCTCCATTCTCATTAACACCTTCCGCAGTTGGCTCCGGTTCTTTGGCCTTGCCATCACCAAGATCCTCCTAGACTAGAGCTTCTTCCCCTCCTTTCTCTGCCTTCGCTTGGGCAACCTTGTGAGCGACCAAATCGTCATAGGATGGGAATTCTACGTCATCAATATTGGATCAGGAGAGATTTTGGTGAACACATTGGCAAACCTGGAAGACCAACTCACTATAGAGAAACCCGCAATCACCAAGCTTGTCGGTGATCATCTCAGTCATCCTCTTAGCCTTCGCTGCCTTCTCTCGAGAAGCTGCCAACACTTTCTCCAGGGCGGCCACCTTTTGTCTGCCTCTTCCCTCAAATGATTGCTCTCCACCTAAAGCCTCTTAGCCTCATCCCTCTCATCCTTGAGCTTGAGGATGCTCTTCTGAGCCAGAGTGAACTTTCATTTGGTATTATTAAGCTCTTTATCCTTCAGATTCAACTTCATTTTACTCTTATCCTGAGCCATCTAGATGAGCTCCAAACCTTGGGACATAGCCTAAGAACAAATGAAAAGACTAATCACAAAATCCATGCATCAATTATTATTAGCATAAGTACAGAAGGAAATACCCGAGTAATGTCCTGGAAGAAAAGAGAGGAGAGCAAGGTAGTTGGTTCTTCTTTGTAGCTCTCTGCATCTGCACGGAGGACGAAGGCACATTTCAAAGCACCCTGCACAGCCATGTCCGTGTAGGTGAGGTTAGGGAAGGAGTGATCAAAGAACTCCGCCAAGACAGGCTTGGGAGAGGGATTAGAAGCAACTATGCCACTATCCATCTTCTGGCTGGTAGAAGTAGCCTACGCAATAAAAGATTATTAGAACCAAAGGAACCAAGGTCAACAATAAAAAAAGAGAATAAAAACAAAAACAAGATAAGTTGCAGATATACCTCAGGACGGGAGATGTGTGCATCCGGCATAGAAGAAATGTCCAAAAGTATCACAGCAACTCGCTTGCTGGATCTCGAGAACTCAGCAGGCTTCCTCTTGGCCCCAGTCATAGCAACCGCTTGAGTGCGGTTGTTCTTATGCTGTGACTTCTTGGCTGCTAATAAAGCATTATCAGATTCAATGTCAGACATGATTACTTGAAATAAAAAATACAAGTAAAGGAATATACCAGGAGCGGAAATCGTTCCAAGAGATAAATAATCCCGTTTGGTCCTTGAGCAAGAAGGCGATAACCGAAGATAGACGCCCAGGCAGATGAATTAAAACTCTACTTCTCTTGCTCCAAAGAGCAAAATATTTACAGATATGGGTCTGGATTATTGGTTTAACCCTCCTCTTAGGTGGAGTCATGATTGACCAGGTGGTTGGGAAAGAAGGATACTCGTCGTTCACTCGGATGTAGAACCAGAACTCCTTGTAGTGGTGCACGGAATAGGGCCGGTTGGATAAATGATACCTACCATTCTTCCTCACATATTGATAATGGTCATCATCCTTGTTCTGTTTGATAGAACAGATCTTGCGAAAGAAGGCCGCGTCAAAGCTTAGACCTAGATAAAGGCACATTTGGTGGTGTCCCATCATTACCACCCATGCATTCGGGTGTAGCTTAGTTGGGCACAAACCCCAAACCTCTAGTAGGTTGGCAACAGAAGTAGAAAGCGGATACCTAAAACCACCTCTAATAATGTCTAGGTACATACTGAAGTACCCGGTAGGAGGAGCATTCACGCGCTGGTCCACAATCAATAGAAGGACGTGACAATCCCTTAACCATGGATACATAATGGCTTCTTTCTCCATGTGGTCCTTATGAATGCATGAAACCATGTTGTCCACCCAGGAATTTATATTTTGTTAGAAATAATGATTCGGAATAACAAATAATCTGGATCAGGTTTAAAGTAAACAAAACACCTAAGTATAAAAAGACCTAAGTCATTGCATCCGGATATATATCTAAGACAAGTGAAGACAAATTACCTAAGCATATATGGAAGCATTCGGTTAAGGTTTGGAAAGGAAACAAACTTTAAACTGCCCAAAACAACATCCGAAAGAACTAATTGCAGAAGCATCCGGAATAAGACAGATCCAGTGATATTAAGCATGAAGATATCCGGAAGACTTTAATATCTAAGACAAAAGGAACAATTCAAAATTCCATTCCCTCCATTCTTCTGGTCTATCAAGTCAAAGATCCTTTTCTCATAAGCAAGACAAAAGAAGACAACTAGCACTTTTCATAAAAGGATAGAAGGACTGACAACGGACAGGAAAAAGGTAAACAACCTTTTTCAGCCAGACCAATAAGAAGGCACGTAGAGCTCACATAAAAAATCCATTGGCATAAAAGTTGGCAAGATACTAAAATACAAGAAAACGATCACTAACAAACTTTTCATCCTTAATCCCAATGATTCAAACGGATCAAAATCTCTATCTAACGGATTGATCAAAGGCTCCGGAAGTGCCACATATTACTTGATCAACAGTGAAGATTAAATACAAGTTCAACAACCCACAATGGCTACATTTATGAGGAAGCCTATTAATGGGATGCTTCACAAGTTAAGAAGGTGCTGGTTAATTTGAGAAAGCAATTAATAAGGGAATTTGCTAAAGCAATCAGAAAACTCATCCTTCTAAGAATCAAACATTTCCAAATCAGTTGTAAGGATTCCCAAGTGAAATTATAAACTTGAGGAAGTCCAAAACCAAAATCTTTAAGAAAACCAAAGTGTAAAGATCTCCAACTTGGGTGAGTTGTGAGATTGGTATACAGCTTGAAGTAGGTGCTTTAAGTAGGATCTCCCTATAGGACTCAGCTTAGGTTTGGGTAGAATCTAAGTGCTATATCCTACTAAAGACTAAAGGACTTAGCTAGGAATTTGGATTTCTAGTGGTATATCCTACATCCGAAAGGGGGTACCATCCGGAGACAAGTTGTAAGGCTTGATTCCTGCCAGTTGGAAAGGAATTCACTAGTTGTAAAGCATGGAGGAAGGAAACTCCAGGGACTGGAGTAGGCGGGGCTAAACCAGGATAAAATACTTGTGTTTGAATTTCTAACTCTTTACTTATTTGCATTAATATTGTTATAACTGCATCATCCAGATCCATCACCCGGATCATATTCAAACACGCTACACAAAGACTTTTTAAAGTCTGTTAATTCCACGAAAAAGGGTCATTCACCCCCCTCTGACTAAACTTAAACCCCCACATGGACCAATAAGTGGTGTTAGAGATCTAACAATCTCAAGCTAAAGATCCATATATTTTGATTCAAGAATCAAAATAAGTTTTCAAAACTCATAGCTCTTTTCGGAGGGTATATCTATTACCCGTCCTCCACTCTTTACCAGTGAACACCACACATTCTGGAAAAACCAGATGAAGAATTTCATTCAAGCACAAATCATGCAAGCATGGTTGGTCATCAAGGAGGGACCATATGAGCCTACTCAAGAAGTAGAGGGTCTTACAACCCGAAAGCAGTCAAGATTATGAGATGAGAATGATTTTAAAAAATTGCGTGAAAATGCAAATGCTATTAACATGCTTCATTGTGTAGCAGAATTTAACAAAACATTCGGATGCGAGACTACATAAGAAATATGGCAGAAACTAGAAGTGACCTATGAAGGAACAAGCAAGGTCAAGGAAGCCAAGACAGATCTACTACAATAAAAGCTTTAATCCTTCAAGATAGAGCCCAAAGATTCCATTAGTAGCATGAACACTAGATACACTAATCTAGTAAATGAATTAAAGAGGCTAGGGAAGGAAATTTCAGAAGTAGACATGGTCAAGAAAGAACTCCAGAGTCTCACCAAGGAATGGGACAACAAGAAGACTGCCATTGAGGAAGTTCATGACTTAAACTTCTATAGTTATGATGAGCTCATTGGTAATCTCTTAACTCAAGAATTATCCTTGGAGAGATATAGCTAGCAAGAAAAAAAGCCTAAAGAAAGAAGAAAAGCCATTCCACTTAAGGCAGACTCTACCGGATCAGCCTCGTCCGAATTAAAAAAGCAGTCAAAAGAATCAAAGTACAGTGAAGAATATATGGCTATGTTCTCCAAGTACTTTGAAAAATTTCTGAAGAAAAAGGATAAAAGGAGGTCCAGAAGATTTGAATCAAGAAGGGATAGGCCAAGAAAGGCTCCGGAAGAAAAGAAGGATCCAGAAAAGGATGCTGCCTATTTTGAATGCGGGGAAAAAGGGCACTTCAGAACCAAATGCCCCAATCTGAGAAAGGAAAAGAAATATAAGAAGAAAGCTATGGTGGCTACTTGGAGCAATAGTGTAGAAGGCAGCAGTTCATCTTTAATAGAAGAAGAGGAGACTTCTCATTGTGTATTCATGGCACTGATAGATCTGGAAGCAGAGCAATCCAGAAGAAAATCATCTAAGCAAGACACTGAGCAAATTAGGGATTCAGAATCAGAAATAGCAAATACTAAGGTAAACTCTTTCTCTAATCCTATTTCTAACATTGATCTTGCTAGAGCTTTAAAGGTGGTGATCCACAATGTGAGAAAGAACACCAAAGCCATAAAATCCATACAACGACAAATTCTGGAATGGGCTGAAGATGTTGAACCAATGTCACAAGACATCAACTTGATGAGGACCACAAAGCATATGGATGTGGTGGAAGAGAACTTCCTGAAAAGTCAAGTTCAGATCTTAAATGCTAACTTGACAGGGTTAGATAGGGAGCTAAATCTGATGAAGGAAGTATCCAAATGGAAATCAGGTCCTTCACAACTAAGAAGGAAAACAAGGCAACCTGCATCAGAGTCTTCCAACCAAAAGGAGAAGGAGGTTAGCAGGCAACCTCAAGCCCAAAGATACACTACTGCATAGAAATGAAAGGCTAAGGCAGTTTACAATCAGCAACTTGCCAAACAAAGAAGGAATTATGCAGTAGAAGTTGCACTCCCAACTAGCTTCCGGATACACACCGGATCAATAACTAGTGTATAAGAAGCTGGATATAGAGGGGACTATGGGAAGGATGATCTTGAGAAGATTAAGAAGAAGCAAGAGCAAAACAGACTCATTTCAGAGTGTAGGTTTTATGGGAAAAACAACCATGTTACTAAATTATGTAGATTAAAAAATGGTTATTATGATATTTATCCTTGGCCTGAAATAGTTGATAACCTGAGAGGACCCAAATCTGATTAGGTACCCAAACCCACTTGATCTATTTTATAGGTATGCCTTAGATCCATAGTATATCAGCACACTTGGTACATTGATAGTGGATGCTCAAGGCACATGACATGTAATGAGAAGGCCTTCATCACATCAACCCAGAAGAAGGGAGGCAAAGTAAGCTTTGGAGAGAATCAAAAGGGACAGATCATTGGACATGGAACCATTGGATCTAAATTAAAGATAGAAGATGTCTCCGTGGTTGATGGACTGAAGTTCAACCTACTAAGTGTAGCCTAACGCTGTGACAAAGGAAGAAAAGTCACCTTTAACTTCGGAGGCTGCTCAATCTTTGTAGTAAGTCTAATCAACTCATTCTTTATGCACCTAGAGTAAACAATGTCTATTCTATTAACATTACAAATGAGAAAAAGAATATTTGCTTGGTGTCTGAAGAAGAAGAATCATGGCTATAGCACTAGAGGTTGGGATATGTTAGCATAAAACTCTTGTCCAAACTAGCCAAAAAGGAATTGGTAATGGGTTTGCCTAAGGTTGCTCTTGATAAGGATCATCTATGCACTACATGTCAATTAGGTAAATAGCATAAGAAAAGTTTCCCTTCCATCTCCTACATTCCTTTTAAAAGAGTACTTGAGCTCTTGCATATTGATCTTTTTGGTCTAATCAAACCATTGAGTTTAGGTAGAAGAGAATACACCATGGTTATTGTGGATGATTACTCTCGCTATACCTGGGTTCTCTTGCTAGCAAGCAAAGATGAAGCCTTTGACCAATTCTCAAAAACATTCATCCGGATAGAAGTAGAATAGGGCATAAGCATTACACGCATCCGAAGTGATAATGGTGGTGAGTTCATAAATAAGCGCTTTGCTAAGTTTTGTGACTCCAAAGGGCATTGAACATAACTTCTCTGCCTCTTAAACTCCTCAACAGAATGGGGTTGTTGAGAGAAAAAATAGGACCATAGTTGGGATGGCTAGAACAATGCTTAGTGAAAATTGTTTGCCAAAATATTTCTGGGGTGAGGCCGTATACATAACATGCTACATTCTGAATAGAGCTCTCATTAGAAAGACCATAGAAAAGCCCCTTATGAAATCTGGAAGGGAAGGAAACCCAAGATTGGGTATTTCAAATGATTTGGATGTAAGTGCTATATCCTAAATGATATAGAGCAACTAGGAAAATTTGATCCTAAATCTGATGAATCGATTTTCCTTGGCTGCTCCACATATAGTAAAGCTTATAGAGTATATAATAAAAGAATTGAAACTATGGTAGAACTATACATGTAGATTTTGATGAGACTAACCATATAGGCAAAAGAAGTTCCACTCCGGAAGATCCAATTCCGGAAGCTGAAAACCTTGGAGAAGAGAAGGAAGCCAAAGCTCTTAATTCCTTCCAAATCAAGAAGTACAAAGAAGAAGATGAAGGAATATCTTTTAATCCAGAAGTACTCCAAGTTGATCTTAATCCACATATGATTAAATTTAATGATGGTCAAGAAGAAGAAGCTGACGTAGAAGTGGAACAAATTATGGACCAACATGAAGATCTACCAAGGGAAGTTCGGACTCACATAGATCATCCTATAGAAGGAATCTTGGACAATATCTAAAATTCGGTCAGAACTAGAGGACAAACCAACAGGATGATAAGCCATGCGGCCTTTGTCTCTCTCATTGAGCCAAAGAAATTTCAAGATGCTGAAGGAGATGAAAGTTGGATGATGGCTATGCAAGAAGAACTAGATCAGTTCACCGGGAATGATGTGTGGGATCTAGTAGTACCTCCAAAAGGAAAGTCAATCATTGGCACAAGATGGGTATTCCGGAACAAGCTGGATAAATCCCAAGTAGTGGTAAGAAATAAGGCAAGATTGGTTTCCCAAGGCTACAACCAATAGGAAGGGATTGACTTTAAAGAAACATTTTCCCCTGTAGCAAGATTGGAGGCAATCCGGATCCCATGTGCTTTTGCATCATTCATAGGATTCACATTGTTCCAAATGGATGTCAAAAGTGATTTCCTTAATGGAATTATCCAGGAAGAAGTATATGTGAAGCAGCCACCTGGATTTGAAGATCCAAAGCATCCGGATCATGTATACAAGCTGAAGAAAGCTTTCTATGGATTAAAGTAGGCACCTAGAGCTTGGTATGAAAGACTCACTACTTTTCTCATATCCAAGGGATATATCTTGGGCAAAGCAGATACACCTCTTTTCACCAAGAAAAAGAAGGATGATATCATTCTAGTCCAAATTTATACCGATGATATTATCTTTGGTGCAATAGATGAAAAGATGTGTGAAGAATTCAGCTCTCAAATGCAAAAGGAGTTTGAAATGCCCATGATAGGAGAACTTAATTTCTTCCTTGGGTTGCAGATTAAGCAGAGTCTGGATGGAATTTTCATCAACCAATCCAAATATACCAAGGAGATTCTCAAGAAGTTTGAAATGGATAAAAGCAGTCCTATGTCCACTCCAATGGGTTCAGATACAGTCCTATCCAAGGATTGTGAAGGAGAAGATGTTGATCAGATACTATATAGAGGAATGATTGGATCACTTTTATACTTGACAGCTAGCAGGCCTGACATACACTATGTAGTCTATTATTGTGCAAGATATTAAGCCAATCCTAAGGATTCACATATCAAGGCAGTAAAGAGGATCCTTAGATACCTCTTAGGAACCACTGAAGTTAGATTATGGTATCATAGTAATGGAGATTTCACACTCCAAGGCTTCACTGATGTAGAATATGGCAGAGATACTCTTGAGAGGAAGAGTACATTCGGAGGTTGTCATTTCCTTGTAGATTGCTTAGTATCATGGTACAGCAAGAAGCAAACTTCAGTTGTTTTATCTACTATAGAAGCAGAATATATGGCAGCTGGAATTTGTGTAGCTCAACTCCTCTAGATCAAGAAATAACTAGAAGACTATGGAGTCCAATCCGGATGTGTGGACGTAATGTGTGACAATAAAAGTGCTATTGATATGTTAAAAAATTCAGTGCTCCATAGCAGGATGAAACATGTCAATATAAGGCACCATTTCATCCGGGATCATTTGATAAAGAAGGATGTTTCATTGGTATACATTCCAACAAATGAACAAAGAGTAGATATCTTTACTAAGCCATTAAGTAAAGATCAATTTGGCAAGCTAAGGAAGTCAATTGGAATGTCTAATCCAATTTCAAGAAAATCCGGAAGACAGTACAAAGTTAACTTGGATTTTTAGCAAGATAAGGAGTCCAAAAGAGAAAAAGAAATGAAGTTAGCTCTGCTCCAGAGGGAATATTGCCACATTAGCATACAAAAAGGACACATGGCAGTAAAGGCGTTGAAAAGCAACTATTCCTTTTTGAATTTCTAACATCTATTGCGAGTTACACATGCGGTAAATTAAACAGCTATTTTAAAAATAAACCATTCCCATTCTCCGGTTAAATAGAGTTTACCTCTCTCTTAAAATCTAACCTGCCATGTCATCAATCTAGCCAAAGTTAACGGCGTTCGGAGCACCAAAATACCCTCACTTTGGAAATCCTATAAAAACCCCCCTAAAATCCTGGTCTTCTTCACGCGAGCAACAATATATACTGTTACTCTACAATTTTCAAAATTCAAACCCTAATCCTTTCAAATATTCTAAAATGGCAGGCATCATGACAAGTGAAGGAATTAAAATGCTTCCTCAAAAGAACCCGTTGAAGAATTTGCTCTCAACGATTAAGACTTTACACCTATCAACCTTAAGCCCTCAAACTCATTAGTTCCCACGAACTATCTGGGAGATAACTTCTTATTCGAAACCGATCCTTACTCCAAGCTCATTGAGGATCAGCACTTGGGTGGATTTCTCAAAATCAAATGCCCAACCTATCCAAACCTAGTGCACGAATTCTACGACAACCTTCAAGCTCACTCCTTCCACTACGCTCTAAGAACCAAATTTTAGGGAAAAGTGATCATGATTACACCGAAATTCTTTGAAAAATTCCTGAATATAAAGAATGACGGGGTCCAACTGAGAGTTGATGGGGATGAACTGTAAGTGAAATACAAACCTAAGATGTGGCTACATCCGAACTACTTTGGGGACAAATTCTCAACATACTTTCCGGAAGTGCCAAGATTCCTCCAACATGCACTTGCCAAGTTAGTTCTAATCCGGAAGGGCTCTCTCACCACAGTACCATCCTTCCAGCATTGCGTACTATAGCACTGGGTAAAGAGCAGAGTCATAAACATGCAGGTGTTGATCATCCACTACCTAAGGCAGCACAGAAATTCTCACAGCGCCCTCATCACCCAGATTCTAATTGCAAATGAAGTGAATATATTCAGGTTCTATGCTGTAAATGGAAAGGAAATTCTGGAGAAAAATTTCAGAAAGCTCAGCTTCGGAGAAACCTAGAATGAGGAGAAGGCTAAGAAGCTAAGAGATAATAAGAAATCCAGGAGTAGAAAGGCAGTGGATCCGATTGAAGAGGCTCTAGTTCCAAAAAGGGCCAGAACCACCAAGCCGAGGGCACAACCAGATCTTCCAATAGTTCCGGTGGAAGAAATTGATGAGGATCCACTAACCATCACTCAACTACTAAAGAAGAGCCCAGAAAAGCCTAAGGTAAGGGGGAGATTAATAAAAGCTATAGACAAAAAGAGGAAAGCTACAGATATCCCAAAGATGTTAGTGGATGATGAGGAAATAGGGGATGAGGCTCTGGTACCCAGAAAGTAATGCACCCGAAAGGGGTGTACTTTTGATAAGGCTATGAAAGCCCAGAAAGCTAAGAAAAAGATGCATGCTGGAATATTAATTGATGAAGAAGCTGCAAAAAGGGCAGAAGATGAAAATTGGCTAAGGCTAGGACAACTAAGCGGAAGAATGTGCCCGGATCCACTGAGGAAGTTTATCTAGATGACCTTCAGTATGATATAATGAAGGAGGCCATGAAGGATAATGACTAAATCAACAAGCAAATAATAAAAGGACCCGCAGGCTATTCCGATACTCAACCAATCCTTGTTGATCTAGTGGACATGGCCACTCTAGCCCGGGATTTGGAAGCTGATAATTTTCCATTTATGCCAAGAATTGGACCACTTCCAAAAAACCTTCTCAACCCGGAAGCAGAAACCACAGATGAAGTAAGACCTGCAAAGGCAAATGGAGAGGCTATTGAGGACATTACCAACATGCCAAGGGAAGAAATTAAAAGTCCTTAAAAGGCAAATGAAGGGTTGACTAAGGACATTTCCAGTCATCCGAGGGTTGTGGAGATTGATGAACGAAAAGAGAAAGCAGCTGCTCAGGATCACACACCAGCAAATAAGGTAATTCCTAATGCAATCTGATGCCACTACTGATGTTGAAACAATAGTTGATCATGAGGAAAACTTAGATACACATACTCCAAGTGTATCTAAGGAACAAGAGTCCAACCCAGAAGACACCATTCCGGAGGAGGGATAGAGTCTAGGTTTCCAAGGGCACACTCCTAGAGTGGACTAAAGGGGCGAGGCTAGTCTGGGAGAATAGTTGGAAGAGAAGATAGGAGAAGAAGAAGAAGAATCCTTAGAAGAAAAATCATCCGGATCTAATGAGACCGAAAGCAGCTCCGGATCAGATACTCCTCTTGTGAGCCCAATCAGAATACCAACCTATAGTGTCAATCAAGTGAGATCCTAAAAGATAACAACCGGCCTAAAAATCCTACAAGAGGCTACTCATAAGGAACATAAGGAAAGCTATATCAAGCAGAGTCTCCAGAACATCTGCAAGCATCTCAAATCGATGAAGAAGTGCTGATTGAACAATTCTCTCCTCCAAATTTTAAAACTGAAATTGGTGAACTGAAAGGGAGTGTCAAGCAGATAGAAGAGAAAGTGGAGGACTTTCCCACTGCAGATTTGGTGGCTGAGGTATCACTAGCCAAGGTCACCCCAGTGCTGAATGAGCTAAAAACAAGTGTAGCAGCAGCAAATTGCTCCATTGATTAGGCTAACACCAGAGCCATAAATAACTGCGCTACAATTTTGGACAAGATCACCTCCTCCTCCTCCTCCTCCTCCTCTAAGCTATCCATAGAACTGAAGGAATATATTGATACCAAGTTTGAAAACTTGTAAAAATTTATTACAGAAAAAGAAGAAAAGGTCGCTCTCCCCAATTTAAATAATCTTGAATAAGCTTACAAAGTTCATGGAGGAAGATCTACCAAAGCTGCTTGCCAAACAAATAGCCAACATTGGAGAGGAACTTGTCGGACAATTCAATGGCTAGGATGCAGTCATTGAAAGAATAAAGGGTGATATTGACAAGGAACTAATAACAGTTAACTCTAGCATCCACAACATCCGTAGAGATCTGGGTGAAGAGCTTGAAAAATTACAGTCTGGACTATCAAGCTTATCAATCTTCGGATCCTCCTCCTCTCCATCTATCCCTAGAAATCCAATTACTTCCAATCTTCCATGACCTTGTCCACCACATTAGGGATACAGGATTCTTTGGATATAAGGGCATAACCACTCTCCTCAAGGCACTATTTCCTTATTTTGATGAGAAGGAAAGGGAATATGTACTCAAGATATATCCCTACATCACAGGCTCTTACACTAAACTCCGAAATCTCTTCCGCCCTCTGCATCTATCTTTGGCAACTGTGGACCACATCTTAGAGCAGAGAAGCCAAGGAAACCTGGACTACTCAATCTATTTCAAGGCTTGGCAGGAAAGATGGGACGGGAAAACCTATATGGTGATTGACCCCCAGCTGGAAACAAAAAGGGGGAGAAAAATATAAAGAGGAAGAAAGGCAAAGAATAGGAAGGAGGAGCATCTGGTGCATCCGGAAGGAATTAGACTAGCTATATTTTGTAAACAAATGTAATAGCTAGATTCACTTATATATTTCTGTATCTTGTAATCCAAAAGCTTCATTGATGTTAACTATTGTTAATAGCAGAAGTATATATAGTGAAAATCTAATTCTCTTAAAAAAAATTGCTTCTAAAGTACAATCTGCTATTGTACTACAAAAATATTAGAAGCTAGAATTGAAAACTAGTGGGGAGTTAGGGGATGCTAGAATTATGGAGGAGTAAAAATTGAAAATGACTAAGTATCAAGAATCATACTTAGATCATAAAAACCCCTTTCCTTATGCTTAGATGCCTTAGGTTTTTTGTTTCCATCAAAATGGGGAGATTGTTGGAAACAATGATCCGGAACAATAAATAATCCAGATCAGGTTTGAAGTAAACAAAACACCCAAGTATAAAAAGACCTAAGTCATTGCATCCGGACATATGTCCAAGACAAGTGAAGACAAACTACCTAAGCATATATGGAAGCATCCGGTTAAGGTTTGGAAAGGATACAAACTTTGAATCACCAAAAACAACATCCAAAAGAACTGATTACAGAAGCATCCGGAACAAGACAGATCTAGTGATATTAAGCCCGAAGACATCCGGAATACTTTAATATCTAAGACAAAGGGAAAAATTTAAAATTCCATTACCTCCATTCTTTTGTTCTATCAAGTCAAAGATCCTTTTCCCATAAGCAAGACAAAAGAAGACAGCTAGCATTTTTCAAAAAAGGACAGAAGGACTGACAGCGGATAGGAAAAAGGTAATAACCTTTTTCGCCTAGACCTATAAGAAGGCGCGTGGAGCTCACATCAAAAAGCCACTAGCATAAAAGTTGGCAAGATACTAAAATACAAGAAAATGATCACTGACAAACTTTTAGCCCAATTATTCAAATGGGCCAAAATCTCTATTTAACGGACTGATCAACGGCTCCGAAAGTGCCACATATTACCTGATCAATGGTGAAGATTAAATACAAGTTCAACAACCCACAACGGCTAGATTTATGATAGAAGCCTATAAAAGGGAAGCTTCATAAGTTGAGAAGGTGCTAGTTGATTTGAGAAAGCAATTAATAAGAGAATTCGCTAAAGCAATCAGAAAACTCATCCCTCTAAGAATCAAACATTTCCAAATCAGTTGTAAGGATTCCCAAGTGAATATATAAACTTGAGGAAGTCCAAAATCAAAACCTTTGAGAAAACCAAAGTGTAAAGATCTCCAACTTGGGTGAGTTGTGAGATTGGGATATAGCTTGAAGTAGGTGCTTTGAGTGGGATCTCCCTGTAGGACTCAGCTTAGGTTTGGGTAGAAATCTAAGTGGTATACCCTACTAAAGACTAAAGAACTCAGCCAGGAATTAGGATTTCTAGTGGTATATCCTACATCTGGAAGGGGGTACCATCCGGAGACAAGTTGTAAGGCTAGATTCCTGCCAGTTGGAAAGGAATCCACTAGTTGAAAAGCTCAGAGGAAGGCTCCGAGGACTGGAGTAAGCGGGGCCGAACCAGGCTAAAATAATTGTGTTTGAATTTCTAAGTCTTCACTTATTTGCATTAATATTGTTATAAATACATCACCCGAATCATTTTCAAACACGCTAAACAAAGACTTCTTAAAGTCTGTTAATTCTGGGAAAAAGGGTCATTCACCCCCCTCTGTCCAAACTCAGACCCTCATAGGGACCAACATATTTCTCTCTTCTCCACCATCTTCTCCTTCAAGAGAGTTTTCCTCCTCCACTCGGCCGCTCGTGCGAACCTCCTCCACTGGGTGAACACCCTCCTCATCTCTATAGTTCTCTACATCCTCATGACCTTAGAAGAGTCCGCGTCAAGGCTCACTTGACTCATATGCTCAATACTCATGTCATTCACCAAACGGATGCGACTGGACGCGTCTGAAGCACCCATCCCTCTCCTAGCGATGCGCTTAACCCTAGGGGTTGGACGGTAATTAGAATTATCAATTTACAAAGTGGGGCACAACCTAGAAAATAGTTCAACCATTTCATGATGCAATTTACGGGATTCTTTGCTATCATAACTACTACTGGGTGACGATTCATCATATTAGTTCCTCATTTCTAGCAAATTTAAAAGATCTAAGGGTGCTAAAATGAAGATTAGTGATGAATAAGCATGCAAATTCTCCAAAAAAAAATCACATCAAACAGCAACACAACCAAATCAAAGGTAGAAATGAACAAAAGGCGAGGCGCAAATTCAAAAGCAAAAGCATCACGAGAGAGCAAAGGCATTAGCATACATAGCAAGATAAAAACAAAAGCGCTACAGTATTTCCAAAAATCGACAAATTCAGATCAACATTTTTCAAAATAAAAAGCCAAGAGGAAAATCAGAGACTCGCTGGAGTTAAAGAAATAAGAGCAATGATGAGAAGCTTGCTCGAAAACACCACTTAGGATCTTCAAAATCGCCGGAGAACAAAGAACCAAAAGTTTCAAAGAAGAAGATGAAGTGTAAAAGTGCGAAATTAATGAAAATGCGCTATTTAAAGCAGTTACAAAAAGACACCCCTTCAAATTTAGCCATTGATTAGATCCACGAGTTGCTTCATCCACGATTTATGCATTACTTGAGGAGAAGTTATTGATGAACTACTTGTCATAAACTGACTATTGCCGAAGCTAAAGAGTTGGGACCGAATGCTCACTCGGCTTTTGGACCAAAAGCAGGAGATGAAAAGTCTAACCGAATGCTCATACAATCGGAGGAAATCCTAAAGAATTTGACGAGGCACTTAAGGGGGGACTTCTGTTGACTTGGTATTTTATAGATACCGAGTGGAAGAGCCATATAAGATAAAAGTACAAGTCGACCTCGTAGCTGGATCACCATCCGGCTAGCCGAGTGAAAGAGTCAGAGTCACACTAGCCTAATTAGGAAATGGAGTCCGGTCATAACTCCTCTTCCTAAATTTATAAACGGGAATAATATCCTTTCCTAAATGGATAAATAAGAAGAAACCTCTTATAGAAGAAATTATGCCTAAATAGGATCCTTGCCTGATAAGGACTCCTCACCGCCAATAGAGGAAATACACTCCTATCAAGACAAGGTAACTACATGCTATAAATATGGGATTATGCCCATAGCTCAAGTATCACATTCTAACCCTAAAACTCTCTCTCTTTTCTTTGCCTCCTCTTTATCACCGTTGGTTACTTAAGCATCGGAGAGGCTACGCCGGTTACACGGCTAGTCACTTTGATGCCTTTTTCTATCTTGCAGCCATTATCTCCGGCGAAGGCAGTTTCTCTTTCTCTCTGTAAAGGTTAGTCCAAGGAACGTGTTCTTTGACCAATCCTTCAACATATATGTTTATTCACAATTCTAATTAAATATAATTTTTCCATAAAATTCGTACAGAGAAATATATTGACAACTCAGTGAGGTTTATGATAAGTACTTTGTTTTGGTTTGAAGTGTTCCACACTAATTTTTGGTGTTGAAGACTAATGATCTTCGAATAGTTTTCAAACGCTATTCGTGGAATTAGATGCTCGAAATAGATATAACAATATTGTACATGTCTTGATACACAATTGTTTTATCAATATAACTCACGAAAATCTATTTTTAATGACCCATTTATATAAAGGGGTCTTACATAGTTGGCCACAAATCTCAAAATAATTTGAACCTACCAAAACAATTTGCACATAAACCAAAACAGCGCAAAATATTGACAAGATCACGGCCCCTTGCAAACTAATCTCACCACAACCCTTCCTCCTCTCAAACAATAGTTAATGTGCATGTTTTTTTTTAATTTCTTTACTTTGTTTTGCATTTTTATTTTACATCCTTTCATTTTTTTACATGACGCTTTAGAATATTTTGTTCATCTCATTTTAATCTTCGAAACGACATCCACTATTGGTAGATATGTGGTAGATGTCCAATCGCCTAAGGCTACAACTGCTAAATTCCCAAAATAAATATATGATATTGGATTATCTTCTGCAACTAGTTTGCTTTATCAAGCATTAGTGCAGAATCTTCATCAACAGAAGATTTAAAGCTTAACTTGGAAAACCCAAATGAAGAACAACTATCAAAATTTCCCAATTTGATCAATAAAAAGAGTAAAATCTCACACTCTGAAAACCAAAACAATACTAGATCTAGTTAAAGACACAACAACACAGACTAACATAACGATTCTATAAAAAAAGATTGTCAAAACTTAGCTATATCAAATATCTACTAGATATCTACCAAATGTCTACCAGACATCTACTAGATACCAATTGAAAAAAAAAACAAAAAAATTCACAGTGGATATGCTTCAAATTATCAAGGCTTAGTGCCGAATCTTCATCAGCAGAAGATTTAGAGCTAAACTTGAAAAACTCAGATGAAGAACAATAATCAAAATTTCTCAATTTGAGCAACAAAAAGAGCAAAATCCCAAACCCGAAAACCAAAACAACACTAGATCCAGTTACGGGAACAACAACACAAATTAACATAACGATTCCGTAAAAAATGTCAAAAATTAGCTATATCAGATGTCTACTAAATATCTACCAGATGTCTACCAGACATATACCAGATGTCTGCCAGTTGAAAAGTTCAAAAAAGTCACAGTGGTTATCATTTCAAAGATAAAAATAAGACGAACAAAAAACTCTAAAGCGTCATGTCAGAAATAAAAAAGGTTTGATAGATAAATGAAAAATAAGAAAGAAAGTCAAACGAAAAAGGAGGAAGAGAAACACGTGAGAAATACATGGCATTTCTGTAAAAAGTTTGTTAAGATAAAGAAAATTAGAAAATATTTAACAAGTATGAAAAATTTGTTGATATTTTATGGATATATGACTAATCCTCACAACTTCCCTTTATATAATCTTCGTAGTTTTGGGTTTTGTTGATGCTTTTGATATGTTAATTTGTGGAAAATCTTTTAAATTCTAATGTTAGACATAGAAGTTGACCTTGTAAGTTTGAGTATCTTGGAATATGAATATCCTATATTTTTGTATAGGGCTGTTTAAAAATCGAACCTAATCAAGAAAATCGATTGAACCGATGTAATTTGGTTTGTTTGATCGGTTTTTGGTCTAAACGGTTTATTTTCGGTTCTTAATTTTACAAAGTTTCAATTTATCCTATCGTTTGGGCTTTAGTTAATAAAAAACTGATATAATCAAACCGATTGATTAATTAAAATATACATTAAAAAATTAATTGTATATAATATCATATTCAGACAAAAAAAATTATCTACAAATTTAGCTTCGTAGAATATATGCTAATAACATTACCACTAATTTGTTTGTGTGTGTTTAAGACTAGCGTTTCTTTAATTGCACTAGTGGAATACCCATGCGATGCACGGATAGGTCATTTGTAATCAATATATCAATGACAAATTTATTTCGCAATATAATTTATTTGTGGAATACATCTTTATACACAAAGAATATTAAATTCAATTTATCATACTTATTTTTTGCATTGTTATGTTAGTTACAAACTCTATTTCTTCTTAATTATTAACTTTTTTTCTAATTAATACAATTACACTGCATTCGTAATCTTCATAAAAAAATTTATAAAAGTAGAGTGTTCCCAATGTTATCCAAAACTTAGCATTTAATTTCTCTTCTCTTTTTTCCTTTAATCAAGTGATCACATTCTAAACTCCTCCTAATCCACGATTCTTCATCATCTTACCTTTTTTTTAAATCTCATCTTAATCACCAATAGATCACACTTCAATTTATAAATCACCAAAGGATTCACAAAATTCATTTATTTCTTCTCGACAAATTCATCCATCAGCAATGGTCTTTTCCAATTTAGAAAAAATAATATAAGAATTGCAAAATTTACCCAACAAATTAAAAAGGTAAAAATAAGAAGAAATGACACATGTTTAAAATGAAACAATCTAACAATATAAGACAAATAATTGTAAATAGATATAAATTCAATTTTTCTTAAATATGATTATACTGTATGCTTTTCTGCAGTTTTCTTGTGGTTCTCTGTCAAACATTTGATGGGTAAAAAAGAGTCACATTAAATAGGATTATAAGCAATAGAATAGAAGTAAATAAAATCATGAACAATAAATTAAATTTTAAAAAATATATTTAGGAGATATATTAGTTAATAGATATACTTAATTTATAATTATGAAACTCAAATTCACTTGATCAAATAATTAAAAATATTCCATGAGAAGAAGTAAGTTCTATTATAAAATTACATTTTTTTTAAATAGGATTATACTCAACAGAATTAAAAAAATCAAGAACAACAAATTAAATTTAAAAAATAGATTTAGGAGATATAATAGTTGATAATTAGCCATAATTATGTTCAAGTGGTTTTTGCGGGTAAAAAGGAAAGGTACAAAGATAAAAAAAAATGTTTTTAGGGCTTAAAGAGATACATATCAATTATTCTTCTCCTTCTTAATCCTCATCGGTTTTGGTTGATTGCTCAAAAGCTGTGTGTTATCTTCATCCATAAATATCGACAGTGTCGGAGTTTCATTTCTTATCTCTACAGGTGTGATAGGAGAATTGACTTCATTCTCTGATATTGAATCATGTCAAACATAAATATATAAATATATAAATAAAAGACCTAATTCGAATCATATTAGATAATAAATCATTTGTACTTATAATATAAATGTTAGAAGTACCTTGAAATTTTCATTTGCATCTAGAAATCAATCAACATCGAAATCTGATTTCTACTGTAAAAATATTTTAAAGTTAAAATATATATAAACTAAAATACAAATAATACAACGTACTAATTTGAAGTTACATATAACAAAATTAAACTTACAGTCAATGAAATCTGATGGAGCGAAAGATTATATTTATTCAAAAGTTGTTCATCCTCTATAAGTGTAACTGTATAATATACTTCATTATGTGCAATAATATTGTTGCTCTTAACTGAAAGTTTAAACATAATTTCCCTTCTTATAATGTTCTCCAATTCCACTGGTATATATGTTTCATAATTTTAAAAGACAAAAAACAATAACAAATGTTTAAAACATTATTAATGGAGAAAAAAATAAAATAAAGTGAAAGAAACG